>JAGDYQ010000026.1:1253919-1484010 GCA_021962125.1 Bulinus truncatus
ATGATAACGTCAATGATGAGAAAGATAATGATATTCCAGATCAGGATGCTGAAGATGATGAACTACTTGATGCAGACTTCTCCAGCGATGAGGAATGTTCCAAAGAACAAAACAGATATCAATATGAAGAATTATGCAAAGCAGTAGATCGATGTAAACTAAGCCATAGGGATACATGTCTTATTGTTAATGCTGTGTTGAAGGACTTAAACATGTTAACACCATCTACAGCTCTGGATCCAGCAAAGATGCATCGACATAGATAGGGCAGCCAAGGAACATACTGATGAGAGCAAAGATGGTTAACAAAAGCGAACAGGATTTTTGCGATCCATCTTGTCAAAGTGGGGCTAGAAACTTTTTCTATATGATACAACTGCTTCAGAATCTTGATACTGCTGATCAATCTATTATTTTGACTGTACTGGAAAATAACTGCTACTTTGCACATCCAAAAAACATTCTATGGCTGCAGTTAGGACAATGATGAAGAAATTGGAAGGTATGCAGTAAATAAAATCATAACAGCACGACATAAACCAGCTCTATGCAGAGTTAGAATTTTTCAACAAAATGACATACTCCTGAATATTGCAGCTAAATTATATGATCAGATGATTAACTGGGATCTTTGTGCAGTGACATCCCCTCCTCTGCTGGAACATATTTGTGATGATGAACTTAAACGCAACAACCCAATCATACTGGATCAAATTCCCTGTCACTCTCAAGCTGTTGAAAGAGCAATTAAAGAAGTTACTGCTGTTAGTTTGAAAGTGTACGGACATTTCAAACTGTATGGACATAGCTCTCGACATGGGATGGTTTTGCAAACAAAGAAATCAAGGGATGTTCTTCCGAAAGTTGAAAGCAAAGCAAGTTTCCTGTGACAATCCATAAACAGTATTATTCATATGTACATTGTATATTTTGCATGAACGATTTATAGATTTGTACAATTTCATATTACTTATACCAAACATTCTAAATGTTGTAAAATGTCATATATGGGGGGGGGGTACCCGGGTCAAAGCAAAATCTTTTTTATTATTAAAGTTTAAGACATTTTAATATC
Organism: Bulinus truncatus; assembly: GCA_021962125.1. NCBI lineage: Eukaryota > Metazoa > Mollusca > Gastropoda > Planorbidae > Bulinus > Bulinus truncatus. Next base: position 1,254,995 of record JAGDYQ010000026.1, read on the forward strand.
TTAGTAATGATATAGTAGATTTAAAAATAATTTTGTTAAAAAAAAATATTAACATATTGATATTTGTGGGTGTGGCATGCCGCCATCTTGAAATTTATGACCTTTTTGTGGCAAATATTTAAATATTCTGAAATATTTATAAACTGATTCATATAAAATGTACATTTTTATAATCAGAAAAGCTTACTTTAGGGAATGTCAAAGTACTTTTTTGATAATGTAATAAATATATTTTTTTATGAATTTTTAAAATTTTGTATGGTGAAAATAAGCAAAAAATGCTAATTTGAAAATTTAAAAAAAAAAGGACTTAAACTTTCTTGAAAAGCCTCTGACATTCTATAAATGCACCTCTTCTACATACAAATTAGAAGTTTTATCAAAATCTGACATGTGGTTTTTGAGATTTTCTTGCCACAGTGAAGCAAAATCTCAAAAATATTTTTTCAGAGAAAAATGACTTTTAAGTTTTTAAATTATTAAAGTTTCTGAATGATTAACATTCTGAAAATACATTTTAATTGATCTAAAAAAATGTCTGCAATATAATTAATTCATAGTTATTATTGACATGTTTTAGTATCTAAAAATGTAAAAAAAAAAAAAAATTTTTTTAGGCATAGTGCATTCCCCCCCCGGCCCCCGCCTCCCCCGTACCCCCTTGAATTAAAAGTTGGGAGTGGAAGACATTATCTGATTTTTACACATTTTAAATTTTTACAATCAGTAGGACCATAGACAACTTTTTGAATATGTTTCAAGTTCCCAACTCCAAAAAAAAATTTTTTGACCCTCCCTTATATATATATATATATATATATATATATATATATATATATATATATATATAATGTATATATATACGGTATCTCGACATAAGAGTGCCCTAAAATACGAGATTTTTCGGAGATACGAACTGCCGAAAGAGAAATACAATAAAAATTTGAGATACGAACAAATCAGCCACCAAGCCAGTTTACTGCTTCTTGTGCGTTTTGCATTTTCCGCCGCCTCGGTCAGAGTGCTCGTTTGTCACTCCGACTATGTACAGGCGGCCCTCAACTTTCGCACATAATTGGCTCCTGAAAGTGTGTGCGAATGTTAAATGTTCGAAAGTAGAGGGAAATTAAAAAGTACATAAACAACTAAATCACTTTCAAAATGGCGATCATGACATTACAAAAACGATTGCTTCGGGAACAACAAGGGCGGAGAAAGACCGGGTATAGACCGGAAATTCCATAGACCGGCTATACGGAAAAAGTCGACAATTACTGAAAGTGCTTCACTAGCGCTGTTACGGACGATTCTCAAAACACATTCAAAAAAAATAATTATAAAAAGTTCGAAATAGCGAATTGTGCGAAATTAGAATGTGCGAAAGTAGAATGTGCGAAAGTAGAATGTGCGAAAGTCGAGGGTCACCTGTATCTTTGATAAGTTGTGCTCGCATTTTGTGCTTTTTCGTTCATTTACAGTATTTTATCACATTTCTTTTTATAACAAAGGATTATTATACAATATTTATCAATTATAAATACACGTATCGAAAACAAATGAGGTGACATTTTGGGAGCAGGAAAGGGTTAATGCGGTTTCAATTAATGTCAATGGAGGGGAAAAAATGATTTGAGATACGAGCTAATTGACGTACTAGCAATATTATGGAATGAATTAAGTTCGTATCTCGAGGTACCACTAAGTGTATATATATATATATCAGATACCAGAGTACCGATACATAACTAACGTCTGGCATTTTACTACTCTCACATGTGATTCCAGATTTACACACATTTTTTTACAGTGCGCAAAGAACAAACACTATACACCACGAGGCCACTAGTAATCAAAGTATAAGTCAGACATAGGGCAGTGTACAAGCCCTTGGGCCAAGTCAGTCATAACCAGCTGTTTGATCGACCCCGCGTCCTGCTACTTTACGTTCACAACAATGACGTGTAGGCCTACATGTTATTAATATTAAAATTTATTCATTAAAAAACTCAATATGTTTGTTCATGGTCCGGCCCTTCCGCCAGATTATAAAACCAATGTGACCCACGGTTCCCGCCAGATTATAAAACCAATGTGACCCACGGTTCCCGCCAGATTATAAAACCAATGTGACCCACGGTTCCCGCCAGATTATAAAACCAATGTGACCCACGGTTCCCGCCAGATTATAAAACCAATGTGACCCACGGTTCCCGCCAGATTATAAAACCAACGTGACCCACGGTTCCCGCCAGATTATAAAACCAACGTGACCCACGGTTCCCGCCAGATTATAAAACCAACGTGACCCACGGTTACCGCCAGATTATAAAACCAACGTGACCCACGGTTACCGCCAGATTATAAAACCAACGTGACCCACGGTTCCCGCCAGATTATAAAACCAATGTGACCCACGGTTCCCGCCAGATTATAAAACCAACGTGACCCACGGTTCCCGCCAGATTATAAAACCAACGTGACCCACGGTTCCCGCCAGATTATAAAACCAACGTGACCCACGGTTACCGCCAGATTATAAAACCAACGTGACCCACGGTTCCCGCCAGATTATAAAACCAACGTGACCCACGGTTCCCGCCAGATTATAAAACCAACGTGACCCACGGTTCCCGCCAGATTATAAAACCAACGTGACCCACGGTTACCGCCAGATTATAAAACTAACGTGACCCACGGTTCCCGCCAGATTATAAAACCAATGTGACCCACGGTTCCCGCCAGATTATAAAACCAATGTGACCCACGGTTCCCGCCAGATTATAAAACCAATGTGACCCACGGTTCTCGCCAGATTATAAAACCAATGTGACCCACGGTTACCGCCAGATTAAATAAAAAATAATGTATTTCCGAAAAAAAAATGTGCACACCCCAAGTAAATCAGATAAATGGTCACACCCATTCCCCACCCCTTCCGCAATTCTCTACCATCACCTTGTCCGGAACTTGTCCCGATGTAAAATGTAAAACTCAGAACAATATTTTTTAAACAGTGTTTAAGATGGTCTTGACCAAACTATCCATTGTATACATTTTAGTTTTATTTGCATGAAGTCAAACTGTTTGTCCACAATATTTACATGAAGTCAAACTGTTTGTCCACAATATTTACATGAAGTCAAACTGTTTGTCCACAATATTTACATGAAGTCAAACTGTTTGTCCACAATATTTACATGAAGTCAAACTGTTTGTCCACAATATTTACATGAAGTCAAACTGTTTGTCCACAATATTTACATGAAGTCAAACTGTTTGTCCACAATATTTATGCGTGGCTTAATATAGGTTAAATGCGTCGTGCTTTGTATCGGTAAATTTTTAATGTATAGGGGAGGTAATTCCCATAATAACCATATCTCTTACCGCCTTAATTACCACAGCCCATTGGTTTGATACATGCATAAGTCAGTAGTTTCCTCCCTTCCAGAACTGAACTTTTTCTTAGAATGGCATTCTGTGCTGGCGTAGTTATCTTAACTTCTACATCGCTACAATCTAAAGAAACAGAAAATAAGAAAAATTTTCCTTGAGATTATTTTTAGACATAACTTGATCCACTTTATATGATAATTAAACTTGGAGGATCACATGCCGTGTTTGAAAGTTATACTTTTGTGGCAGATGGATGACTTAGTTGATCATGTTGCTTTAGTGGCAGTATCCTGAGTATATTAAATACATAAAAACCCAATTGTTGATGTTAGTTTAAAAACTAGCTTATTTCACATCCTTCTTTCAGATCTCAAAGTTACAATGGTAGTGTTCATTTATCACGGTAGTGTTCATTTATTTAAGTTTCATTGGCAGTGTTCGTTGAAATAAAGTTTCACCGTTCAATTATTTTCCTAAAGTTACAACAGTATTATTCAGCCATTTAAGGATTGTTTATTAAATTAACTTCGGTATGTATATTGTTAAGTCCTCAATTTCCATGATTAATAAAACTGTTAGTGTAAATATTCAAACATCATGTTTCATGTCACTCTAGCCATGTTTCATGTCACACTAGCCATGTTTCATGTCACACTAGCCATGTTTCATGTCACACTAGCCATGTTTCATGTCGCACTAGCCATGTTTCATGTCACACTAGCCATGTTTCATGTCACACTAGCCATGTTTCATGTCACACTAGCCATATTTCATGTCACACTAGGCATGTTTCATTTCACACTAGTCATGTTTCATGTCTCGCTCGGCTGAAAACGGGGCTAACCAGCGAATTCCTGGGCCAATGACACACTCTGAAAATAAAGGCACTTCGCCCTACAACACGCAGAGTGTGGTAAACCAATGCCTCCTATATCAGCGGGCACTGGGTAAACAGTTGAGCGCCCGTGGCTCCCGAAAGTCTTAAAGCTGCCCCTCCTTCCCCCCCCCCCCCAACCTTTATGCACGAATGTCTAGAACGACTGAAAATACATATCACATTATAACTCTACTCTGTTGATACAGGTTTTTATAATATAATTAGACTATTCTGTATACACAATCTCAGGGTTGGGTACAGCGTACAGATGTAAAATAAATAAATAAAAAAAATAATAAATACAATAATGCGAACTTTTAGTAAGATATAAAGCATAATATAAACTAACACCATTTAAAAGTAAAAAAAAAATTTAAAATTATATGTGAATTGTAATTGTATTAGTGTGTGTCACACAGCAATAAAAGTTATTTGAACTGAATATGTCATTTTAATTTGATAAATATTTCTTTCTTTTTTTTATTCTTAATTTTTTAAAATTTCCACTCTGCAACGAGGACACAATTAAACAGACACAGCATCTATGTGATCATCTGTGTGATCATCTGTGTGATCATCGGTGTGATCATCTGTGTGATCGTCTGTGTGATCATCATAATGTTATCGCATTATATGAATAAATACAAAAATAAAAACAAACAAACAAGTGTTGATATGCAATGATGAAAGTATAACCTTCTTTATTTATACTTTTGCTGTTATTTTAAGGATTATGCTTTTCCTTCAACAGTTTATTGTAATCGTTTGTTGTTTCCATCTTCGACATTGCCAATGAGATATACTGCACATGCTATACATTTAGACGGTAGGGCGTAAATAATCTTAGCAAATTGATGGTCCACTAAATAATAGTAAGGAGATGTATGTGGGAATAAAGTTAAGATGTCTTGCCTTAGTTTATTTATAGAGAGTGTATTTGTTGCAGGACATTATGCCATCAAATCCATCTTTTTCACAACGGGATTCAGTCATAACTAGCAGCTCTGCAGAATGTTCCCCGTCCACCAGAATCGGCTCCACAAACCCCACCTGTGTGGCGACGTATCAAAATCTTCTTTCTAAAATTCCAGACAGTCCATCACTTTCAAATCACCCGCCTCTGATTTACTTGCGGCCCTTGAGTGACCCCCCAGTTGAGGTGGCCCCAAAACCACCATCACCATGTATGCGTTCCGTGAATGATCCTCCAAATGTGGCCCCAAAGCCACCATTACCATTTAGGCGTCCCATGAATGACTTTTCGAATGAGGTGGCCCCAAAACCATCATTACCATTAATGCCGGAACTCGAGCAGCCCGTGAATGATTTAGTCAGTGAGTCACTCCCTAGGCCAATAGTGCTCCCTTTAATTTCACGCAAGCCTAAGAAACAGCCCAGGCCAAATAAGTCTTCAAGGCGGCGCCCACAGTGCTTTCTCAGTAGGCGCTCTCTTCTCCTACTGAACATTTTCTCCTTTGTGATCAACATCGCCGCTGTGGTCCTGCTCTTCGTGATGCTGATAGATCAGAGAAAAGAAGCGAACTCTCCCTTTTCAGAGTTATCTTATGACGCCTGCCTAAGCTGCATCGCTCTAAGGCAGAACACAATCGACATCGATGCTGATTCTTCGTTCAAATATTTGCAAAGTGATGTGCAAAAAGGGAAGCAACTCTGCTGTGGCAGAACAAGTAGAGGATTCTCTGCTCTTTTGGACATTGTAAGTTTTCGCATCATTGAACTCTGAATCATGTAGCTATAACAATTAGAAAATATATTTAATACATAGTATTTATTAAATGTAACATGATTTTTGATCATTTAGATATAGTACAAATGTTTAAATATTTCTGTAACTATTTAAGCAAAAAAAAAAAAAATTAAAACAAACGGGGAATGCATTACTAAACATTCTCACTATTGAGATGTATTTTTGTAATTTTTCTGAATTTTATATCATTAGATGAGTCGAAGCCTAAAGGATTCATCAAGTAAGTTTTTTAACCACTTAAAAAATAATTTGAATAAATAAAAATCAGATAAATAAATTTAGATATGTAAAGTAATAACAGCAATGACGTCATTTTTAAAATACAAAATCTTTCTGCTACAGTTGATGAGCTGCAGTCTACAGATCATTACAAGTTTAGCCCTGTGAGTGCCCATGTTTCATTTAAAGAAGAACCGTTCGAGAACAAAGGTGAGAACACACCTGACAAGTGTCCAATCCACTTCAAATAGTTCACATGTAAATACAAGTATGAACAAACATATACTTACGTTACGAATAGTTCACATGTATTTACAATTATGAACATATACTTACGTTACGAATAGTTCAGATTATTTACAAGTATGAACAAACATATACTTACGTTACAAATGAATATGATAAATGCATGTTAAAAAATAGTCACTTCTGTGTTATTATTTTAAATATTCATTCAAAACCCAGTCATAATATTTCAAGAGTCCATTACCAAATGTACTCCCTGGCGATGATTAAATGAAAAGTAGATGGGGATCTCGTTTGAATGAAATTGACAGGAAGGGGGGGGGGCATATTTTAGAACCTTTCAGACGATTTGTGTGTGGAGTAGCCTTTTATTAAATATTGTGATGCTAGTATTTTAATTTTATTTTAGTAAATCGTACTTTAAAATATTTTTTTTACATAACACTTGACTATATATATATATATATTGTTCCCGTTACATTATATTTTTTTCCCCATTTGGCAGTGGTAAACTTAAACAAAACATACAAACTCAAGTTCAATGAGGTTTCACCTGGTGACCACAGTGGCAGGACTCACGCTAGACAGGTTGAGTTGATCGATGACCACATCAGGATCGTACACACAGGCCGGTACTACGTGTATTCCAGTGTTTACTTCAGGCCGGCCACTGAGGAACTTTGCAGAGACCTACAGTATCAAGTAACATAACATCCCATACAGTACCAAGTAACACAACATCCCATACAGTACCAAGTAACACAACATCCCATACAGTACCAAGTAACACAACATCCCATTCAGTACCAAGTAACACAACATCCCATACAGTACCAAGTAACACAACATCCCATTCAGTACCAAGTAACACAACATCCCATTCAGTACCAAGTAACACAACATCCCATACAGTACCAAGTAACACAACATCCCATACAGTACCAAGTAACACAACATCCCATACAGTACCAAGTAACACAACATCCCATACAGTACCAAGTAATACAACATCCCATACAGTACCAAGTAACACAACATCCCATACAGTACCAAGTAACACAACATCCCATACAGTACCAAGTAACACAACATCCCATACATTTTAGTTTGAATGGTGTAAACTGTTTAGACCAGTAGTGGCCGTACAGAGAGTTGGTGTTATGGGCTCTGTGTAGATACTCTATGAACACACACACAGTCATATAAACACACACAGTCATACAAACACACAGTCATATAAACACAGTCATATAAACAGATAAAACTCAAACACTTGTTGATGCGCAATATAAACTTAGTTGAACTTTATTTCAGCTACTCGTGACTGCACTTTTAGTAAAATTAGATTTACTGCAATCTCTGAATCTACAAAACTAGCTCTCTGTCAAAACTCCAATATAACACTGCCAAATACTCCCTCGTTCGTTTCGATGGCATTCTGGTCCCCGAAACCTGTGGGTGGGGAATAGGGGGAGGGGCGTTTCGGACATCAAAGCCTGCCTCTGAGGTTTTACCTGAGTCCAGTAGGGCTTTGTTGCTGGTCGGTGATCTAGGGCGGGAAGTCGCACCTTTGTCCAGCTGCCGAGAGCTTTGATCGCGCTCCACTGACTACAGCCCCTGAGGGGATGAGGGGAAGATAATATGGGGGTAGCTGTGGTATGGGTGGGGGTAGCAGTGGTATGGGTGGAGGTAGCTTTTGTATGGGTGGGGGTAGCTGTGGTATGGGTGGGGGTAGCGATCTTAACAGTTGGCAAGAACCACATCCCGATTATTTATGTAATAAACGATTGACTAAAGAGGCACACCCGAACCAACGTATGTGAGTTCCCTAAAACCTAACATCGGCGCTGCAGATAGGCTTTGAACCACGTTTCTTCTATTGTTTCTGTCTGAAGCAGATTGGCTAACTCAAAACGCATACATATTTTCATATACAAAAATATTTACAGCTAATTTAAAAAAATGAATGCTTAATAAAAATGTATCTGCGTAAATTGTACAGTATGGCGTATTACTTTCTTTAAATTGGTTTTATTATTATGAAATCCATGAACGATATAGCTGGTGATACAGACTTATCATTTTATGATTAGGATATAGAATATTAGACTTAGCATTAGTGTAGGACAAAACCCCCAGCGGACATAAAACCCAGCGGACAAACCCCCCCCCCCAGCGGACTAAACCCCCAAAATATTAAGATTTAATATAAGTAAATATTATTAATACTTCTATATATACGAAGTTGTCCAAGGGCTAAGGAAAAAGTTTGTCGATATAAGAGATATCATGTCTGTCAACTTCAGTCTATCATTAGGCATGTTTCTATGCTGTTTTACGTAAATAAATTATTGGCTTTCGACCACTGTGGTTCTTATGCTGTTTGTTTTACCGTCTGCTATCAAATGTGTGCCTGGCGCGAGAATTAAAAGGTTGAATTAAGATACGGTCAGTATTGGCTTTGGGCTAAAACCTTTAATTTTTTTTTAACCTTGTAAGATAAGCTGCCTGTTGATGTAAAGTTAACATAACAAGAGACTGACTTTTGACCACTGTGGCTCGACGGGATAATGCAGCTTATTGTGGTACTTTGAAAAAAAATTTCCCCAAAAATACGTGTACTTTGACTGTGGGAGTCATACCCTGTACTTTGACTGTGGGAGCCATACCCTGTACTTTGTGGGAGCCATACCCTGTACTTCGACTGTAGGAGCCCTACCCTGTACTTAGACTGTGGGAGCCCTACCCTGTACTTTGACCGTGGGAACCATACCCTATACTTTGACCGTGGGAGTCATACCCTGTACTTTGACTGTGGGTGTCATACCCTGTACTTTGTGGGAGCCATATCCTGTACTTTGACTGTGGGTGTCATACCCTGTACTTTGTGGGAGCCATACCCTGTACTTTGACTGTGGGAGCCATACCATGTACTTTGACTGTGGGAGCCATACCCTGTACTTTGACTGTAGGAGTCCTACACTGTCGCCTGCTTTGTCTTTACCGAAGAACGTTTCTGATATTTGATTATATAAACAAAAATTCTAAATATTTTGCTGACTTCTTGGTTAACAGTGTGTCGTAAAAGTTTTTTTTTTTGTTTTTTAGAGTGACATATCTTTTTTGTCAGACAATTAATTAGATCTGTCAATTTTCTGTAATTTCTTATTTTAGTTAGCATTTGAACATAACATTTAAAAACAAAGTTATCTGTTTACAGACATGGGGTAATTTCATCGTCAAAATTAGAGAAAATAGTCCAGCCAACAGCGGCGTTCTAGTAAAAACTGTCCACTCTTGTTGTTTCAACTGTCGTAATGACCACCACAGCACTTTTACAGGTATTGTTGTATAATGTTGTTTTGTTTAAACTGAATATTGTGATTATAAGTGTTCTTTGTAAATTATGGATGTCACTTTATTGTTGTCGAGGATCAAGGATGGGCAGGCTATGTCCCTGTCATCCATGTCCAGTGGTTTATGTCCTGTCACCTGTGTGCAGTGGTCCCTTCTCCTGCGTACAGTGGTCCATATCACCTGTGTACAGCGATTCATGTCCCTGTCACCTATTTGCAGTGGTCCATATCACCTGTGTACAGCGATTCATGTCCCTGTCACCTGTGTGCAGTGGTCCATATCACCTGTGTACAGCGATTCATGTCCCTGTCACCTATTTGCAGTGGTCCATATCACCTGTGTACAGCGATTCATGTCTCTGTCACCTGTGTGCAGTGGTCCATATCACCTTTGTACAGCGATTCATGTCCTTGTCAAATGTGTGCAGTGGTCCATATCACCTATGTACAGTGATTCATGTCCCTGTTATCTATTTGCAGTGGTCCATATAACCTGTGTACAGTGATTCATGTCCCTGTCACCTGTGTACAGTGGTCCATATCACCTGTGTACAGTGATTCATGTCCCTGTCACCTGTGTGCAGTGGTCCATATCACCTGTGTACAGTGATTCATGTCCCTGTCACCTGTGTGCAGTGGTCCATATCACCTGTGTACAGTGGTCCCTGTCACCTGTGTGCAGTGGTCCATATCACCTGTGTACAGTGATTCATGTCCCTGACACCTGTGTGCAGTGGTCCATATCACCTGTGTACAGTGGTCCATATCACCTGTGTACAGTGGTCCATTACCACAAATAACAATACCCTGTGTGTAATATAAACCTTCTTTAATAATCTTTATGAACATCATCAAATAACTAACATAATCACTTCACTTCAACTGACAACTGGACTCTTTCTATCTGTACTGGACATAACAATTAACACTATACTGAACTGTACTGTCTCTCATGAAGAAAATGTATGGCCAGCTAACGGACTAGTACCCACATCAGAGCATATTTTAATAAATTTAGACTGGACAAAATTGTTCGATTTAACACAGTATACCTCTCCCTTTTATTAATTTAACATTATCATTGAAGTGTTCTTCAAGGCATTACCAGCATGCAACATGGGACCGCTCAATGGTGCTATAACTTGATTTTGCTAACCAATGAAATTAATAGGGCTGGTACAAAGTTTAGCGTTCAATGGGCCCATTTGCCATTGAGCAAGTTGACATAGTTACCAGTCCGCTACCAGTAGTTGGTCAACATGTTGGTATGGTGTTAAGTCCATGTCTTGAGTTTGGTAATGTTGTATACCTGCAGTTTCTTTTGAAAATTTCTGTATCATTTAGGGAGTTTTTTTATATACATATCGTACACAGAGTATGGCAGAATGCATGAATGTCGTTGAAAAACTTAAATATATCAGTCGAATAAATGACTTAACCATCGGGTCGTTTGGGGGAACGAAAGGACACATCAATAGAGTTATATATATGTTGCGCTTTCATGTGTCCTTTCTGTGGGCTGATGGACTTGGTGGCGCCCATCTCTTCCTTGAGTCAACCAATCACAGATCTACGATGATGTTTCAGAATCACTTCCCCACCAACCCCCAATGATCATACAGGAACAAACGCAGAATTTCTGACTCAAGTCTTTAACGCTACACTGATATTCTTCATAATCTTAATCCTTCTTGTGCCGTTAGACGTCACATAGGGCTCTCAGCGTGTTTCTCCAGTTCTGTCTGTATTGAGCTAGCTTTTCTATTGTTTTTAGGCAGTCTATATTGGCATTTTTCGCCTCTTTGATTAGAGTTCTTTTCAGTGTTTCGCGATGTCTTCCCCTTTTCCTTCTTTCTGTTGGGTCCCAGCTAAGCGATTGTTTCACTATTCTTCTGTTGTCTCTCCGCATCACATGTCCCACGAATTGCCATCTTCTTCTTTTGATCATGATTGAGATATAGGGCTGTCCTGCAATGTCTCTAATTTTTTTGTTGGTTTTAAAGTCGTTCCATTGAATTCCTAAAATTTTCCGTAGGCCTTTGTTTTCAAAGGAGTCCTTTGTCACTGATATTACTAGAACAAAATAAGTTTCATGGAAGCAAGTGCATTATATAAATGTTTACTCATAACGTTAATATTTTATTGATGTCTATTTCATCACACCATTCAATTTTTTTTTCAAGTACAATGGTGCCGCCATTCTGATATACTCTCGACACTTTCTTTGAGAGAAGTTTTATAACAATTTTATACAGAATTTTTCGTTTATTTCGTCGCACTGCATCATCTCCATGGCGACATTCGAGTGACTTAGCCAATTATCTATTGGGCGATGGATAATGTATATTTTTCAGAATCATTATAAATAATATCTTTTAATTCCATTATATATTGTTGGAGAATGGGTTTCATTGGTTAGCTAAATACAATTATAGCACCGTAGAAAGGGTCTCGGGTGCATGCTGCTCCAAATTGGGCCCCGCGCCTAGGAGGGGCTGTGTAATTTACCTTTATATTAACAGTAATAGTTTTTATTGTACAAAAATTAGGAGAGGGGCCTCGCAAGCATTCGTTAAATTGGGCCCCGCAATTTGTAAGGCCGGCCCTGGGCGGCAGCCAATATATTTATAGACCCAGTCCGCCACATCTATGCAGCCAATATATTTATAGACCCAGTCCGCCACATCTATGCAGCCAATATATTTATAGACCCAGTCCGCCACATCTATGCAGCCAATATATTTATAGACCCAGTCCGCCACATCTATGCAGCCAATATATTTATAGACCCAGTCCGCCACATCTATGCAGCCAATATATTTATAGACCCAGTCCGCCACATCTATGCAGCCAATATATTTATAGACCCAGTCCGCCACATCTATGCTATATTTCCTCTGTGTTTTGTTAAATGTAGGGCTAGTCGGATAGTGTTCTTAATGTGTTCTGTTCATCTTCAGGTGGTGTCTTCAACTTCCTGGCCGGTGATCATATTTATGTGGAGTCTTCAGGAAGTGGGATCATACGATTTGAGGACACCGCCTCATTCTTTGGTCTGTATATCTTGGGAAGTGTTGTACCAGGCGATACAGTATGAACAATTGAACATTGTACCAGACGATACAGTATGAACATTGTATGTTAGATACAGAGAAGAAAGTTCAAATCAACATTCAGTGAGCAATCTGCAAGGCTGGTGGACATGTTGATGTACACATAGACTAAATCAACAAATATAGGGCAGTTGTAATCAAGAGACAAGAAGACTCACGGGGAAAGTGAACGTTTGGGTTTAATACCCGTTGAGTGCCGGAACTGAAATGTCACAAAAGACGACGCCCAAACTAACTTAAATTATGTGCATATATTTAGTCAGGTCTATATAATGCCCATGGATCGCAGCTGAACTTGACATGTGTTTTATTACACCACATAGATGTTTATTATTATGTGTAGCTGATTTCATAAGCTGTATGAATTGTCGATTAGTTTATCTTGTATTCATTTTCTAATTTGATTATTAACGTGTGAACTGTACATATTGTAAGATTTACACAATGTAAAACTTACTTGAATTGCGTTAAGTGCATTCAAGAATACGTTAGGATTAGGGTTCATGGGTTAAACCAAAAATGCTGGGACCTAATAGAAGGTGTTTGCGAATAGTGAGTTGACTAGAAGACCGTGTGCAACAATGGCATTGCTCGTTTGTCTATCTGACACATGACAGACACATCAAATTAAATAAAAGTCTTTTAAAATGACACTTCCGTCGAGTACACAAAGAAAATCGTGACATTTGAACTCTGATGTCATCAATAAATAGCAAAAAAAAAAAAAACAATCAAAATATTAATATCCATGGAAGTTACTAATGAAAAAAAAATCGTATAGGGGACAGATGGTCGTGGTGTAAAGCACTCGACTTTAAGGGTCCCCGGGTTTGATCTCCAGTAAGAACCAAGGGAATTCATCAGGTCATGGTGAAAGTTGCCTTCATGTCTCTCGTGGTGCCCCCAAAGCCATGTCATTATCGGTTATTGTGGGATGAAAGATGTGTACTATACAAACAGCATCTTAGTGGTTTATATTGGATGTATGAGATAAACATAACATTCTTACAGGGACTTGACAGATTAGATTGATTGATTTATAATTTGTGTCACTCCTTGGCTCTGTGTGTTGTGTAATGTACTCTGTGTGTTGTGTAGTGCACTGGACTGGGCTGCTGTATAAATGGTATGGTGTCACTCCTTGGCTCTGTGTGTTGTGTAGTGCACTGGACTGGGCTGCTGTATAAATGGTATGGTGTCACTCCTTGGCTCTGTGTGTTGTGTAGTGTACTGGACTGGGCGCTGTATAAATGGTATGGTGTCACTCCTTGGCTCTGTGTGTTGTGTAGTGTACTCTGTGTGTTGTGTAGTGCACTGGACTGGGCTGCTGTATAAATGGTATGGTGTCACTCCTTGGCTCTGTGTGTTGTGTAGTGCACTGGACTGGGCTGCTGTATAAATGGTATGGTGTCACTCCTTGGCTCTGTGTGTTGTGTAGTGCACTGGACTGGGCTGCTGTATAAATGGTATGGTGTCACTCCTTGGCTCTGTGTGTTGTGTAGTGTACTGGACTGGGCGCTGTATAAATGGTATGGTGTCACTCCTTGGCTCTGTGTGTTGTGTAGTGTACTGGACTGGGCTGCTGTATAAATGGTATGGTGTCACTCCTTGGCTCTGTGTGTTGTGTAGTGCACTGGACTGGGCTGCTGTATAAATGGTATGGTGTCACTCCTTGGCTCTGTGTGTTGTGTAGTGTACTGGACTGGGCGCTGTATAAATGGTATGGTGTCACTCATTGGCTCTGTGTGTTGTGTAGTGTACTGGACTGGGCACTGTATATATGGTATGGTGTCACTCCTTGGCTCTGTGTGTTGTGTAGTGCACTGGACTGGGCTGCTGTATAAATGGTATGGTGTCACTCCTTGGCTCTGTGTGTTGTGTAGTGCACTGGACTGGGCGCTGTATAAATGGTATGGTGTCACTCCTTGGCTCTGTGTGTTGTGTAGTGTACTGGACTGGGCACTGTATATATGGTATGGTGTCACTCCTTGGCTCTGTGTGTTGTGTAGTGCACTGGACTGGGCTGCTGTATAAACGGTATGGTGTCACTCCTTGGCTCTGTGTGTTGTGTAGTGCACTGGACTGGGCGCTGTATAAATGGTATGGTGTCACTCCTTGGCTCTGTGTGTTGTATAGTGCACAGGACTGGGCGCTGTATAAATAGTATGGTGTCACTCCTTGGCTCTGTGTGTTGTGTAGTGTACTGGACTGGGCGCTGTATAAATGGTATGGTGTCACTCCTTGGCTCTGTGTGTTGTGTAGTGTACTGGACTGGGCGCTGTATAAATGGTATGGTGTCACTCCTTGGCTCTGTGTGTTGTGTAGTGCACTGGACTGGGCTGCTGTATAAATGGTATGGTGTCACTCCTTGGCTCTGTGTGTTGTGTAGTGTACTCTGTGTGTTGTGTAATGCACTGGACTGGGCTGCTGTATAAATGGTATGGTGTCACTCCTTGGCTCTGTGTGTTGTGTAGTGCACTGGACTGGGCTGCTGTATAAATGGTATGGTGTCACTCCTTGGCTCTGTGTGTTGTGTAGTGCACTGGACTGGGCTGCTGTATAAATGGTATGGTGTCACTCCTTGGCTCTGTGTGTTGTGTAGTGCACTGGACTGGGCTGCTGTATAAATGGTATGGTGTCACTCCTTGGCTCTGTGTGTTGTGTAGTGTACTGGACTGGGCGTTGTATAAATGGTATGGTGTCACTCATTGGCTCTGTGTGTTGTGTAGTGTACTGGACTGGGCACTGTATATATGGTATGGTGTCACTCCTTGGCTCTGTGTGTTGTGTAGTGCACTGGACTGGGCTGCTGTATAAATGGTATGGTGTCACTCCTTGGCTCTGTGTGTTGTGTAGTGCACTGGACTGGGCGCTGTATAAATGGTATGGTGTCACTCCTTGGCTCTGTGTGTTGTGTAGTGTACTGGACTGGGCACTGTATATATGGTATGGTGTCACTCCTTGGCTCTGTGTGTTGTGTAGTGCACTGGACTGGGCTGCTGTATAAACGGTATGGTGTCACTCCTTGGCTCTGTGTGTTGTGTAGTGCACTGGACTGGGCGCTGTATAAATGGTATGGTGTCACTCCTTGGCTCTGTGTGTTGTATAGTGCACAGGACTGGGCGCTGTATAAATAGTATGGTGTCACTCCTTGGCTCTGTGTGTTGTGTAGTGTACTGGACTGGGCGCTGTATAAATGGTATGGTGTCACTCCTTGGCTCTGTGTGTTGTGTAGTGTACTGGACTGGGCGCTGTATAAATGGTATGGTGTCACTCCTTGGCTCTGTGTGTTGTGTAGTGCACTGGACTGGGCTGCTGTATAAATGGTATGGTGTCACTCCTTGGCTCTGTGTGTTGTGTAGTGTATGGACTGGGCGCTGTATAAATGGTATGGTGTCACTCCTTGGCTCTGTGTGTTGTGTAGTGTACTCTGTGTGTTGTGTAGTGTATGGACTGGGCGCTGTATAAATGGTACGGTGAGTGAAATGGGATGGGGCGTGGGAAAGGACTGACCGTGGACTATGAATAAGTAGTTACGAGTATAATTGACCAATAAATAAACAATGTGTGCAATTGAAAACAGGCCGTGACGTTTCGATATAAAATAACAAAATGTCGTGGTTGTGAGGTGGGAGTTGAAGGTCTAGATCCCCATACAAATATTTACGGAAATTATATTGACTAGTAAAAGTTTAAGATTAATGTCAGTTTGAAAGACATACAAAGTGTATACTATTAAAATGTTAGAATTTTGTCATTTCATTAATACCAGACTTTTAGTTAGTTACAGCAAGGTGAGAATTTGTCATTTCATTAATACCAGACTTTTATTTAGTTACAGCCAGGTGACAACAGTTACAGTTTATGTGATAACATATTATGACAAAAAAATGTCCAATCGCAGCTCCCCCACCACCCAGTGAGCTTGTTCTTGAGTGATTCCCCTTTTCGCCGCCCTAAATGGCGACACTGTGGTAATACAATATTGAGATTTTTTTTTTTTAATCCTTAAATTTGAAATAATAAGTCAAATCTAAATATGTTAACATGTTATTTATTTTGAAATTAAAACTGCACTGCAGATTTATCTTTAATATTTAACACATAATTTGAAAACTGTACTGCAGATTTATCTTTAATATTTAACACACAATTTGAAAACTTTCAGATTTATCTTTAATATTTAACACACAATTTGGTTTTAACTGACATCATTCAGAATCTGCAGAAAAAGTATAAAAAAAATAAAAATGTTTCATATATGAAGTCGTGAAATCAACTAAGAATTCAGAATTTAGAATTTAAAAAGTGACTGAAAAAGAAATTTAAAAAAAATAAAAAAACAAACAAACTTGGTCATCTGGTTGACAAGTGGGTGTTGTGTGACTTGCTATTGTCAAATGAAAAGGAAATGAAATAATTGTATCCTAAAAAGTTCCCTTAAGTCCCTAAGGGCTCATCGGGGAAGTTAAAGTGTAGAGTTCATCTGTTTCAGTAACCTCGGCGTATAAAAGGATTGTGTGGTTAGCATAGCACCCAGCCACCTTTACCTCAACCTCCCACCCACAACTTAAAGTCAGGTACTGCACTGCAGTACCTTGATCTGAAAAAATCCCAAGGTTTTCACTGAGATTCAAACCCTGGACCCCCCCCTCCCCAAGTCAGCAGTCAAGCGCTCTGCAACAGTGGTCCCAACCTTATTCTCGCCGTGGACCGGTCGACGTTTAGTCATCCTACCGCGACCCGCTGGGGGAAAGGATCGTTGACTATTTATAATTTAGATTGTTTTGCTTTACAACGCCACTGCCGCTCATAGCCGCTCAGCTTCCTGTTAACCCCTTCTAGTCCATGGAAAGTCAGACTATATCGAGAGAAATACACTACCATAAGTAAAAAGGAAATAATTTAATGTTACTTGGGCGGCCCAGTACCCTGTGATTCACAGAACGGCACCGGTCCGCGGATAGGGGGTTTGGGACCACTGCTCTATATATTTAATAGCTATACATTTTAACTAATTTTCCCCATCTAAATGTCTCCATTGAATGTATTATTTTTTATTAGAAATACGACGCATCCATAATATTATATGTTATTTTTAAATGTATTACATCCATGCAACAGCGCTGTAAATCCTATCAACGGCCTAGGTTAGATGTAACATTATTAAACTAAATATTTAGTCCATATAATAAATATGCACAGTAAATAAACTGAATATTTAGCCAATGCAATATATGCTAGGTTAATTAACTATTTATTAGCTCATATAATACGTTCCAATTTAATACAGCTTGGCTGCCCATCTAAAAATATAGCTATATATAGATACACAGCATAATTATTTATTGCTACTTACCAAAGACATATTTAGTTCAGTAAATTGTAATCTACCACGCTTTAATTTTAGTAATGATAATTTATATAAATATTTGTAAGGTAAAATATGCATTTTAATAAAAGCTTATTTCTAAACATCTTTTTTTCAAATTTTTTTAATACGTTTTAATTTTAAAAGAATTAAACATTCTATTGTTTTTGCACACTCTACCATAATTTAATCAATTTGACTCACAGATTATATATTATACAGATAGCGCATATAAATATAAATAGTCATCGGTTTTGTGTTAAAAACTCTCGCACCATTGTTGTTATTCGCTTTTGTTTCCAATGACGCTTTCCATTCATAAAAACCCACAGACCTATTTACACCTCTTAGTTGCTTTTTTTTCAAGACATAAAATATTTATAAAAAAAAAGCTTTCAATTTGCTTTATAAATATAAAAAGCGATACTATATTATTTAGTTCATGAGTTCATGGGTGTTTAGGAGCTTTATATATATAATAAACATTTCTATCCAATGAATGGATTGATGAGTTGAAAAAATTATTCAAAACGAGGCTTGCGCAATCCGTATAATATCTAATCTGTGAGCTGACTCGTCTCTTTAAGACTATAAATAGGCTTTTACTATTTTGCGCACTTCTGCACCGGTGCTATTCTTCGTATTTATTTTGACATGATAATCTCAAGACGAATTTTCGTCCGATTATAAACATTACACAACTCTAATTAGCTTCATAATTCTATAAGATATTAATTTATGGATTAAAAATTATTAAAATCATGTACTGTCATGTAGAATATATACGTGTGCCGAATTATAGATTTCTTAATAAATTAGAACAGGCCCTAAACTGTGTTACAAGATTTGAGGACACAGTCACAAACCCCTCACAGAAATAGAAAGAAATTAACAGTGTATATCAAAAACGGCATTGATGTTTATGTAATACGGGTCTTAATTTTAAATATATTTTCTGTGATATAGGCTAATCAAAATAGTTATGGTAGTTTTTTTTAAGCAGCAGTGAAATAATTATGCCTTACCATTCAAATGTATTTACATTTCCTATTTGAAGTTTGTGTTGTTAGGGTTCAGCTGGCTGCTGTGATTGTTGAGATCAGCCCTGGTGCCAGTTCCCTGTGTAGCAACAAACAGAATTTTAAAAAATACGATCATTTTTGTTCGTATTCACATAGCCTATTTGATGTGTTTTAAGCCAGACTAACCTTATCCACTTCTTGGATTAGTAAGGCTTTGTCTCAACATGGAAAATATAAAAAAAAAAGAGAAAAAAGGTTTACCTGATAACCTGACTGATGGTTTTGATAGAGAGAATTGTTGGGGTTGCATTGGTTGCTGTGGTTGTTGAGATCAGACCTGGTTCCAGCTCCCTAAGTAGCAAATAACGAAATATATGTGTTTACATTTTATTTTAATTGATATCCAAAGCTGAGAAAATATGGATGCATAATTATGCTGAAGATTGAAAAGAATAAAAAGAGAAAAAGGTTTACCGGATAGCCTGACTGATTGTTTTGATAGAGAGAATTGTTGGGGTTGCATTGGTTGCTGTGGTTGTTGAGATCAGACCTTGTGCCAGCACCCTAAGTAACAGATAATGAAATATTGTGTTTACATTTTGTTATAGTTCATGGATGACATGGCAACAAAACTTTGCATTTGATATTATGCTTTTTTTCATGATTTCTCAATTCTTGGTGCAAGGTGGTTTAGAGGTAAATGCCGGCCAAATTTGTTTCCGACCAGAAGAACCCTGCCTTAGTAGGCCGACCCTATTCATCCCCCCCCCCCCGCAGAATTTGGCCTTTTTATTCCTTCATAAAATTATTTCTTTAATCAATACTTCAAAATTCAGTATTAATAGCATTCTGTAGTCACCCATATGCTGCGGCTGTTTGTGTGCTAGGCAGCCACTTGCATTTGTGGGACAGGGCTCTGATTGCAAGTACATTCATGTGTTCTGAAATCCAGTGAGTACTTAGATATAGTGCGTACTCAGATACAGTGTGTACTCAGATACAGTATGTACTCAGATACAGTATGTACTCTGATACAGTTGTATATTCATGTGTACTCAGATACAGTTATGTATTTCTTAGCGCACACCTCACACAGCGATCCGCACGTCCAATGTGAACAATTAAATTTCAAGTTTAAACTATGGCTGAATTCCGCAAGATCTTTTTGAGATAAAGACTAATTGTGTCCGAATGTATAAAGACTACTTGTGTCCGAGTGTATAAAGACTAATTGTGTCCGAGTGTATAAAGACTAATTGTGTCCGAGTGTATAAAGACTAAGTGTGTCCGAGTGTATAAAGATTAATTGTGTCCGAGTGTATAAAGACTAATTGAGTCCGAGTGTATAAAGACTAAGTGTGTCCGAGTGTATAAAGACTAATTGTGTCCGAGTGTATAAAGACTAATTGTGTCCGAGTGTATAAAGACTAATTGAGTCCGGGTGTTTCATGTTGGTCAAAGTAAAAGGTTTTCTTGATGAGAGACAAAAATTTAATGAGGGAAATTTATGTTCTTATTTCTTTGAAACTTGGGTAAAACTGGTTTCCTGGAAAGATGGAATCAGTGGGAAGTAGTGCCCCTTGAATGCCTCAAGCCAGAGATGGGCACACACTACAGCCCGTGGGCCAAGTCCAACCCGAAAGGCTGTTAGATTCGGTCCGCGCTCAGTCCTCTCCCCTCATTCACATCAATGACATTTACACCAAAATACACACAGATGTTCACTAATTGTATCATTCAAGGTCATACATTAGAATTAAGAAATGCCAATCCTATTGTTTCAAGGTCATATCTCTGATGTAGACGTGACAATTTCTGTGTACGGGGTTTTTTTCCCTTTTTTAAAATTCTTGTCTGATCTGGTTATAGAATTGGGTTATTTACTGATTTTTTGTTCTGCAACTCTGTTGTGAAAAAAAAAAAACAATGTATCGGCAGCCAAAAAACGACCGGTCCGACAGTTAACCCATAGTGCCAATATCGGTTCGACTATCGGTCGCTCCCTACAACAATCGGCCGATCCGATATTAACCGATAGTGCCAATATCGGTCTGATACCGATACCGATCCGATTATCGGTCGCTCCCTAGTAATGAGCACCTCTGGAAGTTGGTAATAAAACTGAAAACCTATGACCCGGTACCAATCTATTGTGCTATTTAAAAGAAACAACAAAAAAAAAACTTATAGATTTGTCTAAAATTGGCACAGCTTCTGTAGTAAATGTTGTCTAGAACTGGCACAGCTTCTGTAGTAAATGTTGTCTAGAACTGGCACAGCTTCTGTAGTAAATGTTGTCTAGAACTGGCACAGCTTCTGTAGTAAATGTTGTCTAGAACTGGCACAGCTTCTGTAGTAAATGTTGTCTAGAACTGGCACAGCTTCTGTAGTAAATGTTGCCTAAAACTGGTACAGCTTCTGTAGTAAATGTTGTCTAGAACTGGAACAGCTTCTGTAGTAAATGTCTAGAACTGGCACAGCTTCTGTAGTAAATGTTGCCTAAAACTAGTACAGCTTCTGTAGTAAATGCATAGAAGCTGGTACAGCTTCTGTAGTAAATGTTGCCTAAAACTGGTACAGCTTCTGTAGTAAATGTTGCCTAAAACTGGTACAGCTTCTGTAGTAAATGTTGCCTAAAACTAGTACAGCTTCTGTAGTAATTGTTGCCTAAAACTGGTACAGCTTCTGTAGTAACCCCTGGCTACAGCGGTTCTTTTATTTTTTTTAAAGTAATTCTTTTTATTTATGAAGGTGTACATGATTTCTTAAAGTTCTTATAGAGTTTCACATAAGCAAGACTTCGCAGAATGAATGTCCCCTGGGTTGTATTGCGTTCTCGTGTTTCGCACAACGAACACCCCGCCGAATGAACGGACCACTGGGAGTTGTTGTGTTGGTTGTGCTGTGTTCCACTCTAATGTATTGTATATACAAACTAAACAATACTTGTTGTTATATGGTGGACTGAAAAAAAAACCATAAATTCTTCCAACTTTTGTTTATAATGACTGTCTGAATAAACAAATTGAGTATATGCAAAATCAATTTAATGCATTTTTTTGCCTTTAAATTTGATAAAAGCAAAACAATGTTACCGGATAACCTGGCATGTGACCTTGATAGCTTGAATTATTTGGGTTACATTGATTGGATCTGTTGTCCGACATCTTGTCTAATGGACACTTTGAATTTCCAAATTTTTCAAATTGACTTAAAAAGAATAAAATTAAAAGTGTTTAGTTTGTTTTTATTTTTTAATTTTCTTTATTTATATTATTATTCTCAAACATGCTTGAATCCACAGGGAACATCATTTGACTTTAATCAATCACAGTCAATTAATTCATGATTATAAACTTAACAAAACTTTTACTCCATGCATGTGTATTTATGAATGTATTTAATGAATTGGTAAAATGTCATTTTTACATTAAATAACCGAGCTATAAATTAATAGACGGTAAAATGGCATATTAATAACTAAAATTACGACATCGTCATTTTTCGTCTTAACCCCTACCACATATAGCTCTACCATAGATGGCCCTACCATACATGGCCCTACCATAGATGGCCCTACCATAGATGGCCCTACAATAGATGGCCCTACCATAGATGGCCCTACCATAGATGATCCTACCACAGATGATCCTACCATAGATGGCCCTACCATAGATGATCCTACCATAGATGATCCTACCACAGATGATCCTACCATAGATGATCATACCATAGATGGCCCTACCATAGATGGCCCTACCAAAGATAGCCCTACCATAGATGGCCCTACCATAGATGGCTCTATCATAGATGGCTCTGCCATAGATGGCTCTACCCTAGATGGCCCTAACACAGATGGCCCTATACACTAGCACTAAGTTTGACTGAACCACAGTAGCTGAACGAATAAATATTTCTACCAAACTCTGATAACTATTCCACTCTAACCATTCCATACTGAGGACCCAGGCCATCTTCGTTGCAGTTAAAAGAAAAGCAAATTCTAAAGCGTAGATCCACCCCAAGGCTCAGAGCCCCAGACAGGTGTTCGGGTATCCCCCCTTCCCCCCTCCTCCCCATCCCCTGGTCCGTTGCTAAGGTCCTGCATGCAACAGTAACAAAAATGTATAAATAACAATGAAAATAGTAGCAAAAAAGTTCAATAGACGCACGTTTTTTTTTAAATAATAGTTCCGAATACAGTATTGGCCAACAACCGTACGAATAAACACACGTAAACAACACGTATTTGTTGCTCTGCTCTGATTACTTTTGTAATAGTCTATATTAAGCTTGTCCAACATAATTTTAAAATGTGTAACCTACAATCACAATTATAGCATGATATTTCGAGTTAAATATACAGGCGTATATCGATAGGTTTGCTATTATAATCACACAAACACGATTTACCTTCAATGAATGTTTCAGTAGAGACGCAGAACAACAACGAGGTAAGCGTGGCTGTCAAAGTAAAGTTACTTGATGTCCACTTTATATATTCTTTGAGTCATAACCACGTGACTTTATTACGTTAGCAAATTTCTTTTAACGTTTCTTTATTTTCGATTTCAATTTAAATAAATTAGGGGTCCCCAGTATTTTTAAGAACTCTTCAGTCAGAGCTATTCAGGGCAAGGCGACATAGACAGTGAGACCTGTCAATCAATACATGTTAGATTTCCAGTGCCATTTATTAATTCTTTAGTAACTATCTGTTTTGAATGATTCTATTTTACAAAAGAATCTATTCCATGCTCTATTCTAGTAATCATTTTCACACAATACTATGGGGCAGAAGTGTGCGAAGCACCCGGGCAGAGCTGATATTTTCTTTAGAAATTATTCAGAAAAAATATCTAGCATTATCTAATATATAAAAAAAATTTCTAGATTTTTATATTACCGAAAAAATAACATGTTAATACCCAGTCTTCTGCTGTTATTATTTAAAAAAAAATATTTCTCACCAGTCAATATACAACAACACACATCGTTTTTTTTCTTCAAATCATTCATTTGTTTGTGTACTTTTGATTTTTTTCTTCAAATCAATCATTTGTTTGTGTACTTTTGATTTTTTATTCAAATCATTCATTTGTTTGTTTACTTTTGATTTTTTCTTCAAATCATTCATTTGTTTGTGTACTTTTGATTTTTTTCTTCAAATCATTCATTTGTTTGTGTACTTTTGATTTTTTTTCTTTAAATCAATCATTTTTGTGTACTTTTGATTTTTTCTTCAAATCATTCATTTGTTTGTGTACTTTTGATTTTTTCTTCAAATCATTCATTTGTTTGTGTACTTTTGATTTTTTTCTCCAAATCATTCATTTGTTTGTGTACTTTTGATTTTTTCTTCAAATCATTCATTTGTTTGTGTACTTTTGATTTTTTTTTTAAATTTCAGTGGATTTAAAATTTAATTTAGTCAAAGTATAGAAACAATTTATGAGTATTATTATAGTAGAGTAAACTCCTTTACATTAATGTTTTAGATTTTATAATATATCATTTGTTTTAGGTGTGTTTTGTAGGATGTTTTGTAGACTGCCTATCAGACAACGGTAATCAAAATACATAACGAGACAGTAGTGAGATTACATTAATAATAATGTTCTTTCTCAAAAACCATCTGAGTTATTTTTAAAGATGAACTTGATGAACACTTTCAATTAAAGATTGCCTAAGAATTGTCTGACGTTGTTCTGAATTATTTAATTACACTTCTAGTATTTTTTTCCTCACGTTATTAGGGCAAGTTTTAGTGCAGACACCGATACTGACTCTGGACAAAGTACAAATGTCGACAGCGACACCGGGCAAAGTGCAAATGCTGACTCCGACACCGGGCAAAGTACAAATGCTGCCACCGACACCGGACAAAGTACAAATGCTGACTCAGACACCGGACAAAGAACAAATGCTGACTCCGACACCGGGCAAAAACTACCGACACCTCCGACACCGGCTCCCCAGCCCTGCTTATTTCAATAGTTCTTGTCATTGTAGGATTTTATTGTCCGCTAAGACTCGATCTTATCTCATACTAGTTTTTTTTTTTCAAACGTTATGGTAATACATGTTTAATTCTCTTACATGACAGTTCACCATGCTCATAACAAGTGACATGTGTAATGCACAATATAAGTATATTTAAACATCATCTATCTCTATTCAGCTTACTATGGAATACGTTATATGTTGCGTATTTTTTTTTAGGAATGTTTTATGTTGTGCTCTGTATGTAAACAAACAAAATGAAATATTTATACAAAATACTGAGCACTTTAATATTTTGAAATCTGACACTTTTGTTCTATTTAACCGTAACTGTCTTGTATTCAGCATGTCCACATGTTTATTTATTTACTAATACACAAGTTTACAATTCGGCAACTTCGCTTTTTTTTTTTAAATGCCACGGTTTGGAATGTTTCCAAATGATAAAAAAAAATCTCACACTTTCCCCTCCCCCAAATCGAAACATTTTTGAAGCCCAGTAAATATTGTAAAGATTAGAATGAAATAAACAGAATGTAAATAATCAATGCCAACTGTACTTTTAGTCGACTATTATAGCCTACATACATACAGTATTATTGGTTTACAGCCAGTATACATTATTCCTCGAAAAATGAAAGTGTGGTAAATATTTTTAGTTTCAAAATTTAAAAATAATAACAAACTATCAATTGCTTATGTGTGACGTATATATATATATATATATATATATATATATATATATATATATATATATATATAAGGCGTAACGTACTGACGTAGCCTAATTCATTCCTCGGAAAAGGGAAAGTGCTAAACTTTCGGTTTCAGTAAAAAAAATAAACTTCTAAAAATTAAGTGCTTGTGTATTGGTATGCTGATGTTATCATAACAACACCATAATAACAATATCCTTTTGTTCAGTACTCTTGACACCAACAGTCGTCCCATCTCACACTTGCAAATTTTTATAAAGTCAAACTATTAATAATTTTCAACTAAAATGTTTCAAACTTTTAGCTATAACTAATTCAAAAAAATTGTATCAACTTAACCCTTTGGATGCTAAGCCCTCAATTACAAAACTTATGTAAATCTGTTTTAAATGATAGATTTTAGAAGAAAAATACTTGGGAATTGCGAGATTTAAAAAAAAAAGCCAAAAGAATATTTTACTTACTAATTATGTTTTATTAATGACAACTTCTATAATATGTGATAATAAGGTAATTTGCAAGGCTGCACATCTTCTGAAGCATTTTTATTAAGTAGTATGAGTAGTATGAGCTGTAGATGTATTTTTTTTTCATTTTTTTTATTCAAGTCCACGCTAACTTATTTCGTTTCAATGCTAAATTTCCTGCTAAATGATAGATTCAATTTTTTTTTGATGCTAGATTCCAATAAAAAAAAAATGCTTAATCTAGAATTAAAAATTACAAGTTGAATCAAAGCATGAAGGGGTAGGTTCTTGCGTGGGTGTACAATGACACTATTACATTACATCACTCGTATAAAGACAGGGGTGAACGACCGGAATAACATTGTGCAGGCGTTGTCCAATAATCGTAATTGCAACATTTATCTCGGGGGGGGGAGATGCGCCGGGGGAAGGGGACTAAGAAGAGTTATGACAGTATGAACACAATGTACCACCTCGATGTACCAACCTAATGTAACATTACAATATACCACATTAATGCACGTAACCAATGTACCAACACAATCTACCACCAAAATGTACCACAAAAGTATATCAACCTAATGTACCAACCTAAAATACCATTACAATATACCACATTAATGCACGAAACCAATTTACCAACACAATGTACCACCAAAATTTACCACAAAAATATACCAATACAATGTACCACCATAATGTACAACCAAATTGTACCAAAAAATTAACCCCAAAAAAATTTACGAACACATCGTACCATTACAATGTACTATACTACCAAAAAATACAAACACAATGTAAGAACTCAATGTACCACCACAATATACTACCAAAATGTACCACAACAATGTACCAACTCAATGAACCAACTCATTGTATCAAAATAATGCAACACACAATGTATAAACACAGTATACCACCAGAATGCACCACCACAATATACCAATCCGAAGTACCACCACAATATACCAACACAATGTAATATCACAATAAACGAACACAATATAGAACCAGGCCCGTAGCGTGCCCCCTGCGTTTTGTCTGGCCTCCCACTGCTTATTTTTTCTACTTAGTAAAATGTATTACCTGGCCCCCTGCTATTGTCTGGCCCCTGCTGTAGAATGCCTGGCCCCTCCTTTAGAATTTTCACGCTACGGGGCTGTATAGAACCCAATATACATAAAAGATGTACCAACGAAATGTACCGACACAAAGAACCGACACAATATACCAACAAAATGTATCGATACAATGGTGAGGCATAATGTAGAAAAAATGTACCCACACAATCATGGAAATCTAGATATAGCATCAGGAAGGACAACCAATATTTTAAAAAATACGGTTTAGGCTGACACACAATCAAGTTTTTAGCGTTAGTCTTCATGTTTAATAGCAGTTTTGTATATTTGGTACTTATGTTTTTATGAAATAAACACAAACGCAATTAAAGTTTGAAAACTTTTAATAACAAATTTTTTAATTTAAAATCTTTATTTTGTCAATTTATTTATTTTTCGTTTTTTCATTGGTTTTTCATGAACCGTTTCATTCAATTGCTTAACATAATTTTTAGACGAACAATTAAAAAATGTAACAGAAATAAGTTCTTTTAAATTATGATTGAAATTACAAACATTTTCTTCAATCAGCAATGACTCATCAATTGTTACTCTATCAACAATTTTAACAAACAATTTTTTTTTATTTGTTTGTCCTAGAAATAGTTTCAGACTATTTGCTGATCTTTTCTATGAATTGAATACTTTCCAATTTTGTAGGCAAGTAGAGAAGGTGTACTCTGATGGCTTCAATAGCCCTCCTCTGTTGACATCGTTCAAAAAAACATCCAGCTTTTTCAATCTTAATTCGTCAATGTCTTTAAATTTTTCATCGACTAATATTTCTCTACAGCTGGTACACTTATTCTGATGAATGATGGAATGTGCAATTGCTCCTGCAACATAATATATTGTTGATGCTTCATCGTCATTAGGGCTTTCCAAAATTTTTAAACAATCTAAAATTGCATTTACATTTTCATCCGTACCAGCTGGCAAGCTTTTAACATCATCAATGAAATCATCGATCTCGCTAATATTCAATTTTGAATGACTTAACAGAGACATCATTTTTATCTTGGTGTTGCTATCTGCAACTTGCCGAACTGAGACAAAATAATTGCCCCCTGACATTTGGCGCAACCATCCAAATCTCAACTCTATGGGGTCCGACTGCAGATGACCAAGGAGGATGAATTTCAAGTCTGTCTCACTCATCAAATATTTGCAACAATTAGCAAGAGCAGAACATGTTTGACCAACAGCCAAATAAGTCTCACGACTGAGTCCTTTTGTTTTTGCGTTTTGCCAGCTGTGTAGGAAATCACGAAATTCTAAGAGAAATTCTATTTTCCAATCAGAGGATTTTACTGGATCCATGTGGTAGTTTCTTTTTCTTTTCCCCTTCGAACAAGTTTTTACATTTAAAACTTCCCAGAGTTTGGTGATAATACCCACAAACCAAGCTGTTGCACTCCATTCAACTTTATTTTCATGCTCCACATAATATTTTAAAGCATTCACAGTCGATTCGCAAAACACTGACGATGAGAGTTTGACAGACATTTTCTCAATATTTGTAGGATTCAGTACTTTCGCATTCAGCTTGTATGCTTTTTTAACAACCATGTTCAGCTCCAAGTTGTAAAGATCCTCAATGTGCTGAAAATCGGCTGATGAATCAGGTGCTGCAATGTTATTGTTGCAAAATTTCGGAAAGACAAAGGATCGTCGATTCAAAAAGTTATTGTATATATTTTTTTAAATTGTGGACTGCATCGAAAATTAAAAACATTGGCTGATTAGTCCATTTGTTTTCAATAGATGGTTTAATCGTGCCTCCACAAAGTTCTTGAATATAAAACTTTCTGTTAACAGCTGCATTGTCAACCGAAATGCCAATTACAGTAACCCCTGCTCGGTGCACCATTTCCATCACTTCTGTGTAACATTGATGCATTTGGCCAGCAGTCAAATTATGGATAGGGTAGAGAGCTACCATATCTCTAAATTTATGACAAAGAGATTTAACCATAAAACACAGAAGAGTAGAAGCTTGTTCGCCTTCAGCTGTCAATCCATGAAACTTGCCGGAAAAGTATTCAACACGCTTGGCCACATATATTTCATCGATTATGATTGTGCACATTCTTTCCAGCTGGTTTAATGTGCTAACACGAAGTGTGAGGGTAACTTGTGTTATCAAGCCCTGTTTTTTCATTTACTCGTCTTGTTAGTTTTTTTAAAGTGTTTATTGAAGGCAGGTTCAAAACTTCACTTTCCAATATTTTAGAGTAAGATGCAGTGCCTGATGCATATACCAGATATGACCAAATAATGGTTTGTGGTGTGTATGTTCTCGCATGTTTGTTCACCCCCACCAATTTCAACTGATCGACAAGAAATTGTATTTGTTGAAAAACAGGATTTGAATCTTCATAAAAAGTCATCATTTTTTTCAAATTTGATTTTGCTTCTTGCTTGATCTCATCAAAGGTTTCATGAAATGGAGTTTCATCAAAACATTTTAAACGAGCAAGCAAATTCAACAACTGACTCATTGTTTCCAAATTGGAAGAACAAATATCGTTTGAAAATGATTTAAATAATTGTTTTCCTTTGTGATGTAGTGATATGTCGAATGATTTTGAAATTGAAATTGATGATTTAATAAACAAAATGTTATTCTGAAATTCCAACAAATAAATATATAAATGTTCATTTTGAATATGGAGTTGATATCCAGAAGGTATTTTCTCTTTACTTAATTTTTCTTTTAGATCAACTAAAGATAACTTGTTTATGACATCATTTTCATTAAACATGTTTTCCAACTCCATCATTTGATTTTCAACAATTTCTTGTCGAGCTGATGACGAAGACTTCATTGTTGTTCTACGGTACTTTGGAGTTGATAAGTATGATGGTGCATTCTGAAAAATACTTGGCACTGCATCCTCTTTTAATTTAATTTTTGGTCTAACAGGTTTATTGGATTCACACCTTTTCTTTGATCGAGACATGTTTGTATCTTTTACATCACTAACAAAATCACTTGGCAAGAAATGGAGCGAACACATTTTTGAATATTTCCCAGGCTGAAAATTTTGGCAAGGATTAGCTCTAATCCATTTTTCACATAATTCCACATTGTTTAATGGATACGAATGAAAAGAAACTCCTTTATTTTCCGCTTTTTCAACACTGTCATATCCACTTTTGCATCCGTATGCAGAACACTTATTGACCATTTTCTTAGTTATTTATTATATTTAAAATTAGATTTATAAACCAAAACAATTATTATACGTAAATTTTACCGAGAAAAAGAGAAATTTTAGAAAAACAACAGTAATAACACAAAATAAAACCCGAATAAACAATGGACGAACGAAAACAAGCAAGCATGTATATAATAGTGCAACTTTGTTTAACCCTTGCGTCAGCCTAAACCGTACACGGCTAGAATGAAATTTTGTTTGGTTGTCTATCCTGGTGTTATATCTAGATATCCATGCCACACAATGTACCGACAGAATAATGTACCCACACAATGCACCGGAACAATGTACAGATACAATGTACTGACACAATGTACCGACACAATATATGGACATAATTTACCGAGACAATGTACCCACACAAAGATTCAATTATTAATTTTGCAATTAAAAAAAAACTCTCAGAGGTAGTTAGGGGATATAACTGTGCTTAACTATGAAGAACGGCACAAATAAATGAGTTACTTCTCCTGCATAAAAAATACAACTTGTTTCAGGTGCTGGTAGGTCAAAGCAGCGACACACATGCATGCATTGCAAAATGAAATATATACATTTTAGAAAACGGTTATTTTTTTAAAACTCTGCTTTTATCGTGTCTTGTTCTCAGTGGCGTAGCGAGCTTAACTCGCGCCCGGTGCACAATACTTTTTAGCGCCCCCTCCTCATTCGAAAACCATATATAATTTATTATACATGTAGGCCTATAGTGCTTTTTTTGTGACGGTACGCACCGGTACGGCGTACCGGCACCTTTGTCAATGTGGGGAAAAAATTATTACTTTTCTTGTATTTTATAGTTTATTATTAATTTATTATATTACTAATTTGTTAAGATTGAATTATTTTAAAATTGTGCGTAATAAGAACTAAATTAGACGCTGGGTTTTAGCTAAAATTTAGGCAATCCATCACTCAGAACCGGCACCTATTTTTTTTACAAAAAAAAAGCACTGTTATTATATGTAAAAAATACCATTTGGCTCCCCTTTATGAGTAGCGCCCGGGGCATGATACTGAGTCCTATGCCATTTAATAAGACTTGCACAATAATTATTATTTCTGTCATGGTATAGTTATGAGTACTACGCACACAGGTGTGTGTGTATCTTTGGAGCTTGGCCAACCAGGTCAACATGTGGTCACGGTCAAGATTCGAGATGTCATAGAAAATAAATATGTTGTTTATTATTCTAGATATTTATAGAAAATAAATACGTTGTTTATTTGTAAATTGTATTGACTAAATGAGTGGAGAGACAGAGCGATGTGGAATGTTCGAGTTGGATGGAAGGAAATTATATAAAGGCGATGTTCAGTTGAGAAAGGAGGGAATTGAGTCAATCGAGTCAGTGAAGTCATTAGAGTTCAGAAGTTCAGTTGAGTATTGAGAGAGTATTCGAGTATATATCAGAAGTTTAGTTGATCATTAAGTTCATTGTTAACAAGTATTATTCATTGGATTTATTCGTTTATATATTATTGTGTCGTCAATAAATCATATGAACCATGGACATGAATTGAGTTCTCATTATTAACCAGTTCATACAATAACGTCATTTACAATTTCACAAACAATGGCTGGCGGAAAAGAATAATAGTAGACTATAGTGGACTTCGTTATATCTCACGTCCACTCTCTACGCTTGCCTCAGCCCAATTGCCTACTCTATCTCCAAATATACTTTTATATCATTGGGCCCTCTTAATCTGTTCCCTACTTCCCCACATAAATCATACAAACTCAGGTGGGGGGTGTTATAAGTTACATTCCATTCCTCGAACAGAAAAGGTATCAGATTAAATGTAGGTGGGCACTCTGGTATCCGGACGCGATACCAGTGCAATCAAATCAGAAAGGGAAAAAAGATGGAATTCGGGGCGGGGGAACAGGATGGGGGACAGGTACGTGCGTTTCATTTCCATGGTTTTCACTATGTCCCTCGTCACGGGCTATTGGTTTGATCCGTGCCCAGAGGTGGGCAGTATTTCAAATATAGGTATTTTAAATACGTATTTTCAAAATAAAATACGTATTTTATTTGGTATTTTAAATACTTGTGTGAAAGTATTTAGTATTTTGTTATTTAAATACTTGTGTAAGAGTATTTTAGTAATTCAAAAATACTTTTTCAAAATACTTTTTTCAAAATACTTTTACAACCCTATCAATAATAATTATCATAGACTTTTTTTTTATAGTACAGCCTGCTTGTTCTTTCTTACTTTGCATCGGATGATGCTTCAAGCATTAGATACCGGCGCACAAGTAGTGCTACAAAATGTTTATCAAATGAAAATAGTAATTTCCGGTTCCGTTCTTTCTGATTCCGGCTAGAAGAGAAATTGCCATATTTTATCTTTCGTTGCCGTGAAAATGAGCGCGAAAGTAATCCAAAGGAAATCAGTTTCAGAGAATGAAAATCAAACAGATGTCCGCCTTGCTGGCAGTCATGCAGTTCCTGCCATATTGATGGGAAGTTTTTTGCAATTGTGAAGAATGAAAATGGCCTTGTAAAGGCCAAATGCTGTCTGTGTTCAAACGAAAGAATTTTGAGTGGCAGTTTGAATGCGACATCGAATTTTCTAAAGCACTTGCGGGTAAGTACTCGGTTTACAATCATGACAGTTCTCAGCTGTCATGCACGCCGTCCGCTGTCCGTCACGTTCGTGATCACCTTGATATCTCAGTCACTTATCAACGGATATCGATGCAATTCTGGAAAATGTAATCCTAGATATCTCGCTTATTTGTAATCTGATTGAGATGCGGTTTGAACCGTCGAACTCAGCGAAGAAGGTGTAACAGTGTAAGAATCTAATGCATTTTAAAAATTCTAAATGAAATTTAAATTTCTTACAGACTGTTCATAAAGATTGCTTGGAGGATTACAATAACTACCGCAATGAGGTGGCACCATCTTCAAGTTCAGTGCGTGAACGAAACGGAAAACCGTTGCAGCGCCATCTGCTGTATCTTAAAGCACGCTCGGCAGCAGACTATTGAACAGACTGTTCGTGGAAGTTCTCAGGCTGCTGCGGATCAACTGATCACGAAATACATCGTCATTGGCATGCGTCCGCAAACAACCGTTGAAGAACCCGAGTTCAAGGCTTTAGTGGCTGGACTGTGTAAGATGAATACGGAGGTTGTGGTAATGTCCGTAGGACCCTCGGCAGGCGTTTAAATGAAATGGAGTTGCAAATGATCGAGAAATTGACGCAGGTTCTGTCAGAGCAAACTTTTGTATGTACTACAGCCAACATATGGTCGTCAAATCGTCGAAGTTTTCTCGGTGTTACTGCTCACTGGATAAATATCTCAAGTCTTCTAGAGAATCAGCAGCTTTAGCTTGTCGTAGGTTTCCTGGCAGTCGCACATATGACCGTATAGCAGAATTACTATACGATGTACACATGAAAATTTTGGCATTTCCATCAAAGTTTGCCTTACTGTAACTGATAATGGATCAAATTTTGTTTAAGCTTTTGAGCAGTTTGGTGTTAAAATCGAGAAGAGTGATGATATTGAGGAAAATGATGATATTGAGTTTGAAGATGTCGGAAATATTTTGGCTAACCCTCTATCAATCCATGATGATGCTGATAGTCACGATTATGATACTTCTCACACCTCTCTTCCTCAACATCACAGATGCATCAGTCACACACTTAGCTTGATAGCTACTACGGATCTTGCCAAAATAGTTGCAGACAATCATCCGTACGGGCGAGTCCATCAGCACAACCGCTAAGTGCAAGGCAATCTGGAACATGCTCTCGATCACCAAAATCTTGTAGAGGAATATTTTGGACGTCATGAATTCACAACCGATGTGTCCTTGCCCAACCAGATGGAATTCCTTATATGACAGTGTTTGCAACCTCAATAAACCAAGTGACAAACTGGAAAGATTTGTGTATTGCGCTTAAGGTTCCTGTTTTCATGACTATGAAATCAAATTCTTGCTGGAATTTATTGAATGTATGAAACCTGTCGCAGATAGCCTCGATCATTTGCAGGGAGATAAAAATTGTTTTATGGGTCATTTATTGCCAGCATTGTTGCGTATCAAAGACAAATTAGAAGATCTGTGTAACAGGCAATTAAACTATTGTGCTCCGCTTTGCAAGGGGCTGCTCCAATGTATTCACAAACGATTTGGTTGCTATGTAGATCTTGATGCAAGTGTTAATGAGTATATTTTTGCAGCTGTTTCTCATCCCTTCTTCAAATTGAGATGGGTGCCAGCCAACAATGTCCAAAGCGTTAGAAATCTTTTTTTGGCCAAGGCGACACAAGAGTCGCTCTCAAGCATTGTTCATCAAAATAATGTTCCTGCCTCAGCCCCACTGGATAATGATAATTTCTTTTTCCTTTGAAAGTGGACATACTCCACCAACTGAAATTATATCAGACATAAATTCAGATTTGATGACGTTTACCTCGCTGAAAATTACAGTAACCTAACGTCAAAATTTGCTTTGAAACATTGTTGACAGTTGTCCCCGCACCAGTTGAACGGCTTTTTTTACGTGGTGATGGTATTGAATAAAAAGAGGGCATGTAATGATCGACGAAAATTTTTCAGCAACAATTACTATTGAAAGCAAATCATAAAATTATATTGTGAAATTGTATGAACAACATGTATATTGTAGCTGCTGTCACAGTAAACATTGAACATGGTGATACTTATAGTTACATTGATGTTGGTGTATAAAATATCCAGTGAATGCAGTGATGGACGATAAAACCAAGTATTTGTATTTGAATAAAAGTATTTTAAAATACGTATTTTGTATTTTAGTATTTTGAACCCTATTGAAAAGTATTTTGTATTTTGGTATTTAAAATACTTATCCTGGGGTATTTTAGTATTTGGTATTTTAAATACTCTGTGGTCAGTATTTTGCCCACCTTCATCCGTGCCATACATTGTATTAGGAGAAGTGGTGGGGTTGATGCTGTCCGTGCAGTCCGGTGATTTATCTGTTTTTCCGAATGTTAATTGACTCCCTCTAACCAAATGTGTGAGAACCCTGTTCTGCACAATTTTATATTATTTTCGTTTCTTGTACAAACGTTTTCGTTTTTATAAGTTTCTACACCCAACATTGTTATTTTTATATTATATTCGTTTTTCTTTTCATTATTCGTTTTAAGTTTCTCAGTTTTCGTAAAACGAGAAGCAATCATTTTCGTTTTCGTTATCGTTATCGTTATGTAAATATCACTGCAATGGTGTCCAAAGAATTTTAGATGTCAATTTCGAGTATTGTTTGTTTCTTGCTGTGCACATGCCTTGAATTTGGCTGTAAATGATGCCGCTAAATGCTACGAAGCAACAACCTTCTTTGATCTAGTGCACCGCGTTTATACATTTGTTCGTATCAACTCGCCGTTTGGGAAGTTTTAACTGACATGTTTCTAATCTCACTGTTAAACCACTGAGTGAAACAAGATGGGAAAGTCGAATTGATGCTTTAAAACCTTTTCGTTATCACTATGATATCTACGATGCTCTGGCAGAGATTGCGGATGACACAAATTTAACAGGATCATCTGGTAATACATCACGAACAGATGCGCGGGTTATTGCAAAAGCCATTTTTAGTTTTAAGTTTGTCGTTTCTTGGTTGTGTGATATGACGTGGTATGATGTGTTGTTTGAGATCAACATGATTAGTAAACAACTTCAAAAAAAATAATTAGATATACATGGCGCCATCAATCATCTGGCTGAAACAAGGAAGTTTCTAAACTGCAGAAATGACACAGAGTATGAGAAACACTGGTAGATGCAGCTGAAATCGAGGTCAATTTAGATATACCAGCACTTTTCGAACCCGAACCAACCCGTATCAGAAGAAAGAAGAAACAATTTCCATATGAAGGAGATGACGACGAACCCATTAATGATCCAAAAGACAAATTGGTAAAACATTGACACGGCCATACAATCGGTTGATGAAAGGTTCACTCTGATGCAAAATATTAGTTTGGTGTTTGGTTTCCTGTAGATGTTCATAGTTTACAAAATAAAACTAGCAGGGAAATTACGGAACATTGTTTGAATCTTGAGAAAGCTTTGCGACATGGAGACTCCAAAAGATATTGACGCATTTGATCTAAGCAGTGAACTGAGAGCCGTTTCAAGACGAGTTGCAAGGTGTGCATCGCCACAGGATGTACTAAACTTTATATTGAAAAATAATCTATCAGATAGTGTGCCTAACACTGTTATAGTTTCCGAATCCTCTTGACACTTCCAGTTTCTGTGGCCAGTGGTAGATGAAGCTTCTCAAAACTCAAACTGATAAAGACATATTTGAGAACGTCCATGCTACTGTGTCAATCGAACATGATATTGCTAGAGACATTGATCTGATGGAACTCGTTTCTACATTTTCTAAAGCAAAAGCGCTGAAAAATAAAGTTTTGAAATTTAATTATAGATTTATTTTTTTTGGCCTACGATTGTAGCATATAGCCATAAAACACAATTATACATGACATTGTAGAGATTGTAGCCTATAGCCAAAAACACAATTATACATGACATTGTAGAGATTGTAGCCTATAGCCATAAAACACAATTATACATGACATTGTAGAGATTGTAGCCTATAGCCATAAACACAATTATACATGACATTGTAGAAATTGTAGCCTATAGCCATAAAACACAATTATACATGACATTGTATAGATTGTAGCCTATGGCCATAAAAAACACAATTATACATGACATTGTAGAGATTGTAGCCTATAGCCATAAAACACAATTATACATGACATTGTATTGATTGTAGCCTATAGCCATAAAACACAATTATATACATGACACTGTATGGATTGTAGCCTATAGCCATAAAAACACAATTATACATGACATTGTGTAGATTCTGTTGCAACTTAAATAGTTATTGAAACAAACGACACAGCATAGTTTTCCTTCGCAGTTATAATATTACTTTAAATATTAGTTCTTTTTAGTTGCCTTTAGGGGCGGAGTGCGACAGGTTCGCCTAAGGCGGCAAATACTTGGCGCCGGCCCTGCTTACTCCACCACCATACCCTCTCTGTCCCGAAAAATTGACACGAAGTTCCATCATATTAGTCCTTTCAAACCCATGCATACGTAGATGTTAACTTATTGTATCATGCATAGTCAGAAAGTAGAATAAAGAAAGGACATATGATTTCTCGTAAACATGACAGCACCTCTTCCTCTTTCATGTTTCTTTTCTTGATTGTAATTTTTTTTATCAATTATTGTTATTTGAATTGCATTGTTTACTGACAGTTTCTTGAATTCTTCTTTAATTTTTTTTCGCTCTTCTGAAATAACAGTATTCGGGGCAAAATTAATTCTTTTAGAGGTTGTAGGCCTACTTTTAAACAAATATTTGTTCACCAAAGCAGCAGAAAGATTAGGCATTCTTTATTATGAATTCCAATGATGAAATTCTATTTGATATTGCTGAGACGACTCATCCGTATAATGACGTTTAATTATCGCCAGATTCACATAAAGCAATGGAGGAACAGCTCAGAGCTAGAGATATGATAAGAAATAGTCTTCATATTTCTGGGATCACCACTCCCTCGAAGAGATTTGGTGTCGTTTCTGGGGATGCATTGGACTTTTGAATCCACTGGGAAATAGAGAAATGGCAACCACGAGAGATCATAAGGATGAACAAGGAAAAAAGACGGAACAATCAACTAAGCTCCTGCGAAGGGAAAAATGCATTTCAATTGTTTTTTGGCCTTTTACTGTTTTAAGGGTATCCAATGGTAGTGGGGCTGCCGTTATTGGTGCACGTCACGCAGGTGTGTGTGGGGGCCGCACCGGTGAACCATTTTAGGGGTGACATCAGAATGAACAGTTCTACATTTCATAGCAGAAAAATCGGTATAGTCGGTTTCATAACCGATCATAGTTAAAAACATGAGCAGTAGCACAGGGTGTCAACATGAAGAGCGTCAAGAGCTTAGGTAAATAAATACAGTTCAAAACTGCTCGGATCAATCTATAGAGATGTTTTTTTTTTGCAAACGGTATAAAAAAGGGGACGCAAGTAGTCACGTGGTTTCCGCTAAAATTGAGACGTAGTTTACAAACTCAGTTTAATGAAAGTAATATACATCTTTCTGAAATACATTTAGTAATATTATCATTTTTATCACTTAAGTATTTTAAAGTAAATTCCTCTCAGGTCTAGACTATTCGAAATATGTACCATTGCTCATGGTGGAAGTCTTAGGGGGGGGGGGGGGGGTGACACCCCTGAATTTTCCGCACCGGGTGACACCAACCATTTGACGCCACTGCTATAGAGCCATCCTAAACGCCCTATTCAAAGGTACATTTGGAAGCCCAATGCAAAGGTATATTTAGTGACCATAGACAAAGGTATTGCTGAGGGTCCTTTGCAAAGGTACTTTTGATGATCTTAGGCAAATACACGTCACGGCAGAGGGCATCTCTGACTCCCATGTATTATGTCACTTTATCCCGTATAGTCATTGACATATTCCCTGTGAAGGGCAGGGCTGTTAGCAATGAAGGAATATAACAAGGTATAACTTGGCCACAATATTTTTTTTAGAACTATTAAACACCTCTTGACCATTGAGATGGCTCAGAAAATGGGCCGGCAACCTTTCTAGATCAAATTAATATTTTTCAGTGGGCCGCCTAATAGGGAAGGGGCAACCTAAGCTTTTATATGGGGGGATGGAGGCACCTTCGTTTTTTAAATGTTTTAGAATTTTTTTTGTTGCTGCAACGAATCTGGGCCCTTTATGGAAGGTGGGGGGAGGAGAAGATCCGATGACAGAGCTAGTTATGAGCACCAGACCTTCTGGCTGTGGTCATGGTTACGGAAAACAAAAAGCCTTGATGACAGAGATACTGGGACTCCCTCAGCCGAAGGCAGCGCGGCTACGCCGCCGAATTTTCGTCCGCCGTAAACTGCCGTAGTGCGGCGCGCCTCATTAGCCGCCGTATTTCATTCGCCATTATATTAACTGTCGCATTACTAATCTTATTGCACATGACCTTGCTGACCATATTAGCTCTTCTGTTGATCACAACATACTAGGCTGCCATGATGGTGTTGCAATTATGATAAAGACTTCAAAGCTTTTGAAGGTTGACTCCTTAGTCAGCACTTTGCAGCACACGTATTGCACCTTAAAATACTACCGACAGCATCAATAAAAATGAAGAATTTCAAGACCACAATTATAGAAGACGATGCAGCATTCACAGAGGATAAAGAAATGATAAAGACCCTGAAAGAAGGCATGTCTTAAGTGTGTGAATTGCTTCTTGTAGATGATCAGCTCAGTGCATAAATAATGGATGCCTCTGAGAGCAGCACTAACGCCATCAATGACAGTCATAGACACAATGATAAGTCAGTGAAGGCATCATGTCCAACGAGTTGGAATTCAACATTGATGATGATTCAGTCTATACTTGACTTTAAAATATGATGATGATATTAAATACGAATGATCAAGCTGTCAACTCTCAACCAGCTTGACCATCGATTTCCTGTAATTGATCACATTAAGCTTGATCCAAATTTCAAATCATTGATTCCACGGTCAGAAGTAACCACAATTCTGGAGAACGCAATAATAAAGTCAGCAATGGCCCGTGGATTCATTATGTCTAAAGCTGATGTATCGCATTCGCAGCTAGTTAGTGGACATGTTTCTGAAGAAAGCTGATGAACTACATCTCGTTTGTTTTATTCATGACAATTATAAACTGATATTTTAAGTGCTTATTAAGGTATTGAGTGACAGAAACTGAATGTGTAAAATGTATTCATGTACTGTATTAGTAGCACAGCATATAAAACTGTTTATTTATGTTGTTTAAATAATAAAACTTTTCCCCAAGTATTGTAAAATTGTTTTATCGATGAAGTTTTATCAATTCAATATTTTATAGGCGTTAGCCGAATTTTAGCCAAATATTTCGTAATCTGCAAAAATCAGCCGAAAATCAGCCGCAAATGTCAATTTACTCAATTTGTGGTCAAATTCCGGGCTACGCCGGCTATCAGCCGAAAAATTATGTCAGCTAGCCGAAACTTAAAAAAAAATTCGGAAGGCAGGTCTAGTGACAATGACACCCCATTAGCAATAGGCCCTAGGCTACCACAAAATGCATTTTTTCTTTTGCATTTTGAGATTTTAGTTTTGAATTTTCCTTATCGATTTTGTAGTTTAAATATATAGCATATTCATTTCAGAGAATATATATACATATATATTATATATAGTACTAATAGCATTTCTCAATTTTCAATCCTAGTACAAAATACTATCTGACATCCGTTCAGTATTTTGGTTACTTCCTAAACATGGCTCCTGTTAAGGGTGTTTTGTTGACACATACCGATTTTCCATTATATGCTGTACGTTCACTTGATGAAAGACATTTTCTTGTTGCCGGTGGAGGAGGACAAGCAAAAACTGGAATAGCTAATGCCATTGTAATAATTAATTTTTTTTTTCTATTATTTTTTTGAACTTCATAAATTGTCAATAGCTACACTGTCTACATAAATTGTAGTACTACTACTACTAGTACGATCTGTCCATCCACATGATTTACTGTGATTCAGACATGAATAGTAGAGTAGTAATGACAACAATATGATATTTGATTATACTATTTAGACATATTTTTTTATAGTCATTTGACTTGATTGAGACGTTATTAGTAATGTTCATCATTACTTTTCCTAGTCCAGATTACAAGTTATTACATTAGTAATTAGTCTCATTAAAGTTTAGACTAGTACTGTAATAGTATTTAAAATTTATTGAAACATGATGTGTTGTTTGCTTTTTAGTATTTTTTTTAAACTATAGTTTCTAAAAGTTTATTTAATTAGGTTTTACTTGAACATTTGTAAAAGAGCTTTCATGGCATTCACCCCATTGTGATCATTGTCGAAAAAAATAATGTTAAATAAAATTGTATTTAACAGTATTTAAATATTCAAATTATTTTGGTTTATTTACTTAAGAATTATACTGTACCTCTGGTTACTAACTTAATGTATTCCAGAACTTGGTTAAGAGCCCAAAACATTTTAAACTCTAACATTGAAATTGAAATAGAGACAACCCATTTCTAGAAAAAAATACACAATATCACATAAAGAGAAAAAAACAACCAATAAATTAAATATAAATAAAAAAATTAAGCCTATCTTTATTACTAAGAAAACGATCATGGGAAATTCATCTTTTATTTGCTACTCTGAATCATTAATTTCATGGGAATATGTCGCGTTGAGTTCTGCACCAAGGAACTATCAAGGAAATTTATCGCTTCCTTTATGGCGATTCTTTCTGAAGTGTTATCATTCCTTGGGTTTACTTCCTGTTAGCAGCATGTTTATTCGGATCACAATGAAGTGCCTGGTCACTGGGACTTTTTCATCAAACACATGTTCTTATCTGTAGCTATCTCTTCACTGTGGTAGGCCTACTCAATCATTTCTCCATGTAATGGCCATCAATTTTCAGGCCTATATATTTGTTATTATTCTATAGCCATTATTTGTACTTTATCTGATCCTCTAGTTTCTAACATTAAACTGTTCTCCCTCTCGCCTTCAGTCCTATCCAGAAGTACCGCTCACTACCCAAGATAAAAAATTTCAAAGTTGTTGTTTGTAAACTGAATTGTTTGTGACATGAGGCAGTTCTTAATCCAATGAACTTGTAATAAAATTTAGAAATTCAAAATAAACTACATTTTACTAAGCAAAATAAAATGAACAATTCTCATCGAATCATTCCTTAACCAAAGAAATCACCTAATATTTATTCAAAATTTGTTCTAATTTGCCTAAAGATTAATTGAAAGAAATTGAAGCTTAGATAAAAAAGATTATCTATGAAGTTTAATTATCTGTGTTATAAAATGAAAAATAATTATTTTTATAAAGAATTTTTCACTTCGAATGAAGGAAATAGACAATCTTTTTTAAAAAAAAAAAAAAGAAAGAAATATTCCAAATAATATAAATTCCTTCTCTTCTGATTTTGATTTAGTTACCTATTCAAATCAATATATTTCACATTTGAATTGAATAATCTATTTCAGGAAATTTACAAAATTCATTCAACACAAAGTGGTGTGAACAGCAGAAATATTTGTAGATATGAAACATCCACGTGCTGTTAATGAACTGTGCCACTTTCTATGATGGTAGACATCACCATTTAGCTACCGGAGAAGATGAATTTTGTCATACATATACAGTAAAATACAAAGTTATTTCCCAGTCTTCTGAACATACGGTTTGCTTAGTTTGCTTATTGGTGTTTTTTAATAGCTTTTAAATTACCTATAATAAATTACACTTAATATACCAAAAATGATAACCCCTAAGAGGCAGTCCATTTATTACGTTAACAGTTTAGCACATTTTTTTACACTCACACACATGCTCGCCTATCAAGCGTTAAACTTTCTGTGCCTGAAAAAGTACCAATCCTATTCATCAAATTACTTATTCTTGAATAAAAATAAAAGGTAGTAATAAAACTAAAAGAAAGTTATAATTGTCCATACAATGCATCTTTATTATATCCGCACCGTAGAATATATACAAAGTCACTGAAAATAATTTGATTTAGTGTTCCTAAATGAATTGACCTTTTTCATAGCAATCTTTCTTTCAATTTTAATAAAGGACTTATTTACATTCTTTGGATGTACATTTAATTCAGTATATACTTTGATAAAACAAACTTTATATTACTATGCCGGACAAATGTAATACATAATCGGCCAACTAAGGCGTGTGTACGTACGCTTGACCGTGTTGAATTCCAAAATTTTCGTCTTGCTCAGGCTAAACTACAAGCTGGGAAGATGAGAGGTAGAGGTTTTACGTCACACGTTCCGTTGAATTAAAAATCAATAAAACCAGTGTTATGTTTGTGTTGGGGGAGGTTGCATCAGTGAGAAAAAAGCAAGACACTTAAAAGTATACTCTTTTGCATACTATATAAAATATGAACTTTATTTGATGTATTATTAAGTGTCCCTTAAATGTATTTTCTACAATAATCTGTTCATGTCCTTTGGGGCCACTTCAAGTACATAGACATGCTATTTTTTGTATATAGACTGATTGTTAACCTGCTCAATATATATATCACCATTTTCAACTCCAACTGCGTACCTAATAGCCGTCCGGTACCGTCTTGTTTACTAGTATATTAATAAAAACAAGCAGAATTTGCCTACTTACACAGGTTAACATTAATGATAATAGTGTTGAATATCTTTTAACATCAGAGCTCACAGAGGTTAGAATCATTTTTATGACATCAGACAGAAGCGTTTCTTAAAGTTTAAAACTTAAATACCTGGGATCAAC
The DNA here is from genome assembly GCA_021962125.1 of Bulinus truncatus. NCBI lineage: Eukaryota > Metazoa > Mollusca > Gastropoda > Planorbidae > Bulinus > Bulinus truncatus. The sequence goes on from JAGDYQ010000026.1 coordinate 1,299,328, forward strand.
CATAAGTGAGAAAAAATGATATGATGATAGAGATCAAACAGACTAGAAGTAGGGAACAGAATATATCATACACTGCAAAAATACTGAAAAACAGACAGATCTCCAGAAAATTAAAAAAAAAAACCAATGACCCGACCAAGTACACATATGGTACTGAAATGGACCATCAGCAAACATGGATAAATAGGCTAAAATGCTTGGGAAATGGAAAATATATGGGCCAGTAAAGGACAATTACGAGTGGAGAAATAGAACCGATTCAGAACTGTGTGAACTATACGAAGAACTAAATATAACAGCTGAGATCAAAATGAATAGATTTAGGTGGGTAGGGCACATAGAAAGTATGGAAAACAACAGCGGTCTACAAGCAATATATGACGATACCAATGAGAAAAGGCCTAAATGCAGACCAAGAAGCAGATGGTTAGAGGAAGTGGAGAGAGACCTTCAAGATATAGGAGTGAGGGAGTGGAGGAAGAAGACCATGGATCTGGAAAAGTGGAGAGGGAGTAGTATGGCAGGCCAGGGCCCTAAATGGGCTGTAGAGCCAAAGGAAGAAATGAAGAAGACAGAAATGTCTCTTAGATAGGCACCATGCAGCTGCTTATTGTCCCAACTGCTAAAGGATGCTTATTATAAGAAATTCCTTTCAAATCTAATATTTTTCTCGGCAGGACATGTACTTTTGTCTAAGATCCCCCAACATCTGAATATTTGAGTCTATGGCCCAAAACCTAATGTCTCTGACATCTAACAGTCTTTTCTTCTTATGAGATATTTATAACTTCTTAACCAAATTTTTTTTTCATTATTCTTATAAACATAAATGTTCATACTTTTTTTTCAAAATATATTTGCTCTACTTCCATCCCTTTTTTTTTTAAACAATCTAGATGGAGTCAAATTAAAAAACACAAACTACTGCGAAGGATAAAACTGATAATAACAGCAATATAAACAATAACAGCTCATAATTTCAAATAGAAGACACAGGAAAGTTGTGACTGATTTCTCAGCTGATGGCGGATTTCAAAAATGTGTTTGTTTTTCACCTATAATGACTCACATGCAACGGGTGGGGCTGATGGTACCTTAGGTTCTGGAAGGTAAATGCATTATTCAATATGTAATCATTCTATACAACAATTAAAAATAAGTTTTACTGTTTTGAGACAACTGTAATAAGAAATTAAAACTAATCTTAGTTTTGCTGTACATTCAATTTGAAATGGCCTTAATTTTGTTCTTTACCAGGGCTATGTTTTATCGTAGAATAGTCCCTGAATCTCAACCATTAATTTCAAGTGACACGCTACATACACTTGAAGATATTTCTTTTAAAAGTTAAAATACGATTTTATTATTTTATATGAGCAGATAATTCAGACTAGCTAAAATTGTAGAATTATAAAAAAAATAACAGAATATATGTCATTTATTTCTATTTGAAATAGTTTAGTATGAGTTGTCATTTTCTAAATTAGAAATGTTTTTATAATTATTTTAGTTTGATTTTCACTAAATTTGAGAAAAAAATCCACTTTAAAAATGAGACCTTTATCTTAAATTTGATATAATTATTTTTTTTAAAGATTTATATATTATTTGACAAAATAAATCTAAAACCTATTCTACAGCTTGATCAGTCATACATGAAATACTTGTCCAAATATTAATCTAACATTAAAATCTTTTAATAGACAAAAATTTCAACATATGGAAATATATTTTAATACAATTATATAAAACTACATTTGAATGCATGTGTTGAATGAGTTTCATTTTTGTTTACGATTTATGGGTTTAGAGCTAAGGCTTCAAAGCAAACATTATAAGACTAATATATGCATTCAGAGAGTTATTTGATAAGAATGGTACTAATATTATAAGCTACAATTGTACCTTGTGACTTTTTTTGCTATATATAAAGATATTTATATATATACTCCATTTTAGTACCCAGAATTGGAGAAAGTCTGGGACATTGAAGGACATAAACATGAAATTGATGATCTAGACATTAGTCCAGATGGCACAAAGGTCTGTTGTATTTTTAAAATTTATTTTTAAGTTAAAATTTAACATCAGAAAAAAAACAATTTTTAGAGCATTTTCGAAAAATGCTCTATTGTCCCCGTTCTGTCTGTCTGTCATCACCCTAGATCTCAGCAACCATAAGTCCTAGACCCATGATGTATATATCATTGTGTAGGTCTTGGCCTGCCATGTACATCAAAAGTCCATTTCGCGATTTGACTTCTCAGGGCCAAAATATATAAGAGTTTGTTATGTACCGTTTTTGCTTATATTTTAAATATAAATAATAAAAGCTAATCAAAGGGGCGAATCATTATTTATTTTTGTAATAGTTATTCAATATGACTTACTTCCCGTACTTTGTTTTATGTGTAGCTGTTACGTCAGAGTTAATAAGTTGAGGGCAGGCTCGCCAATGTAACTTTAAATTTCGCCAAATATGTTACGGCAGAATTTATACTTTGTTAACTGTGACCACAAACCACTTGTAGTTAGATTTAAGAGAAAATAATTTTGTTTTCAAATATAAAGAAACGTCTTTAATATCTTTTTCAGATATATGCATTACACAATTGAATTTATAAACATTTACAAAATTTAGAAATATTACTGAAAGATAGCATACGATTCAATACATAATACGTAAAATGTCCTAACACGTCCTGAAGTCCAGAATGGAACAGGCTTAGATTGCTTGTTTGATATAGATTTTATTTTTAAAGATTTCATATGAAATGAATGGCTTGATAAATTTATACTCTGTAAACTCTCCCTAATTCTGTTGAGAAGAAATTGATATTTAAATGTTCAGAGGAAATTTTTATTTAGCGGACTAAATCATTATTTAAATGATGAAATCACTTTTGGAAAAATAGTTAACAAGTTCCAAGAATACTTTTTACTTTATGCAGAGAATGTACATTAATAAATGTAATATTAGTAAAGAGAGTTACTACAGTACTTTAATCAAAATTTGTCGCAATTTACAATTTAGGATTTGATACATGTAGGGTATTTTCTGCTTTGTGGATTTGTTATACTTGTATTCACTAATTTTTAATTATTCTATTCTCTCATGATTGTTTTATTAGATAATTACAATATCTAGAGATAAAAATGGCTCTGTATGGAACACTTCAGTAATGGCAAAAAGTTACAGATTTAATTTGGAATCAGATTAAAACTGAAGCTTACAGATTTGAGCTTGCAGGTAAGATTAAGTCCTGAGTACATTTATTTTTTTAAAGCTGTAATTAATTACTAAATACTTGTACTAATTTTACAGGATTTGTTCATGTTAGTAATATAGGAGCAGATCGGAGTCTACTTTTTATGTTTCTCTTATAAATCTAATTGATTTAAAAAATTTTAAATATCAGATATGGTTAATAAAAAATTGTGCAATTTTTTCTTTTTTTACTTTAAAAATAATCAAGGAATTAAATGATATGCATTTTTGCTAAGAAAATCTATACTTACAATGCAGTTGGGGAAAGGCATCAAGATAAAGATATGAATGGCTTTATTTGATTTATATGTTTTGGTTAATAACTAGCAAGAAATAAAGAAAACACTAATTAACTATTTGATTAATTTTAGATATGGCCTTATCGTAGGGTAAACAAGATGTTTAACTTTTTTATACCTGTCAACATTCCTGTAACCCGCTCAGCAAAGTCTCTGTGTATATCTCATTATGGGATAGTAGCAAATTTTCTGTCAAGAAATGTGTGAGTGCTGGGAATGAAGTCGCTTTCAGCATTTGCTGTTAGGTATAATTTATTGACTTACATTAAATCCTGCACACCTATTTATATAACTTCTAGCAGATTTGTTCTTAAGGCTTTAGTTTTTTTTCCTGATCTTTAATTTGAACACATTTTGAATAAGAATTTTTGAAATATTTTGTCCTCAGTAATGAAGGTATCTACTTGGGTGTTGGTTCAATCTCAGGAAGTGTCTCTGTATTAATTTCTTTTAGCCTTCAGGTAGGTTTTAATTTCTAATGCTATTTATGTTGAAACTTTTTTTTTTCTTTTACCTGAATTAAAGTTATCTTATTCTGTTACATACATTTTATGCAAGGCCATAGCCAGGGGTGCTAGGCTGCAGAACCTCCCCCCAAATTAATTTAAAATTAAATTCTATTATAAAATATACTTTTATCATTTGCGGTCCAATTTTTCTTATATAAAACTCTCCGCACAGCCTCCCCCCAAACTAAATTCTGGCTACTGCCTTTATTTTTATGTATGTACATTATACAGGTAACCCAATTCTTACACTGTGAATACTTTGCTAGTAAATACATGTACAATAGTTTGCCAGCGAATCAAATGAGATGTTGTGTGAGGTCAAAAGTCAATACAAATTCAATTTAAATTCATCAAAGAAAACTTTTTTTATTCTGTTAAAAAATCTAAACATGGTTTAAAAACTATTAAAGAAAAAATATTATAACTCATTTTAATACATTTCCTTCTATGAATTCTATATTATATTCTGCATTCTATGAATATATTATATTCTGCATTCTATGAATTCTATATTATATTCTGCATTCATGAATTCTATATTATATTCTGCATTCTATGAATTCTATATTATATTCTGTATTCTATGAATTCATTATATTCTGCATCTGAGCTTTGTTGCATGAGGATCTTCCTCAATTTTCTAAATTTGTAAGTGCAAAACCATGTTGCTGAATACTTTGTTAGAGGAAAATACCTTGAAATACATTACTAAAATAAGATAAAAAAAAAAAAAGTTGATATTTAGCCACGAGTTCCCCAGTGTTAGTGCTCATTTAACTGTTATATAATTTTCTCTTTTATATCTTGCCTTGATATATCACTGTCTCTGTCCAGATAATGTATCTATTTTGACATGATCATTTTTTCAAGTAATTATATCAAAAAGTATAAATGACCAAAAAAGTCTTCAACCAAAATGTATGAATTAAAAAAAAGTCTTCATATTTATGCACCAATCTGTATAAACATCACATTAATTTGTTAACAGTACATAATTTTTCTAAATGAATGAAAAAAGTGTTTTTTTCTTTCTTTTTGGTAATAAATCTAACACATTGATTACATCTTATTCTTACATTTATACAAGTAGTAAAAGATATTGAGTGTCACTCTGTTGAAATCTCTGTTTGACTTAACACTTACAAATTATATAGTACATTTATTTATTGAAATTAGTATTTAGTATTAAAAAGACACCTTAAACTATCAAATCATTCTAATGTAGTATTTTTGCCAACAGAGACTTTATCATGTGAAAGAAGCACATAGTATATTTGTCACAAGTGTTGAGTTCTTACCGTGTTCTGAGGTAGCTAGAGCAGTCACGGGTAATCAAGATTTTAACCTTCTGAGTGTATCTGCTGATAATACCATTCGCCTTCACTCAGTGTCCTGGAGATGTAAGTCTTTAAACCTTTGCATGATTTTTTATGTTAAAATTAATTGGTTTGACATTTTGATAACTATTATTTCAACAGAGATTGCTATTGGTGGAATTTTAACTCTAATGCATCATATATTTAATTTTACTATTTTACTCCATTAGATATTCATTCAACTATTTTTATTTCCTCAGCCACAATTCACCCCATCTGGATTACATACTGGCATTAGTATTTGTTATTTTTGCAATGTTTTATATGATGTCGGAAATGGGACTTTTAAAAGAGGCTTAGACATTTTACAGATAATGTTATTTAAAGTACTGTATTAAATTTTAGGAGGCTCAATGGAGTCTTTTGTTTTTTAAATTGAAGGAAATATCTTTTACCCTCAAAAATCCTTTAACACTCATTTGACACATTTACATTGACATCTACTGACAAAAAATTTTGTGAAACTTGTCCTCTTTAAATAAAAAAAAATTGCATTTATATTACAAACAAATGTTCATATTATTTCTGTGATTATTTTTGTGAATGATTGGATACTATACAAAATGTTTTATTTACACATTCAATGTTTTAATGATCAAGCCCGCAGTCTTACCGTAGGAACAATTCAGTTCAGCTTTATACCAAAAATTCTTTTGGTTGCAAATTTCATTTTTTTTTATAACATTTCAATTGCTCATATTTATGTGTGTGGGTTGTTTTACCGTTAAGGCAAAAAAATAATTTTTTAGCCTAATGTGATTAATTGTGTGGAGTGATTTTTGTTTTTTTTTTCTATGTGAGGTACTGGGTGGGACAGGCTTCACTATATTTCTGTTGTCATCTGTTTTTAATTATTGGTGATTTAATTATTACAATTTGTTCTAATTTTGTTATTATAAATATTGCAATTTATTTTACTGCATGTTTCATCTTTTAATATTTATTTTAATCTGGCTAATTATTTTAAACTATTCCCAACAGTTGTTTTTTCCTGTTTTGATCATCTTGACATGAATAACTATTACAATGTGATTAAATGTATTTTGAACACTTGAATTTATATATCCGTTTTATATTATTCAGTAAGTGTAATTTTTTTACTAAAGATCTGTTTGATATTTGATACATGTATCGGTTTTAGTAACTTTGGCATATGTAGGGATTGTGTCGTCAGCATCACGCCTAGCCACCTTTTATTCCCCCAACTAAATATCACATACCCATTTAAAGCTGAGGGATCTTGGATACTTTTTCCAGGACATGCAAAATACCAAGGCTCTCACTGAGGTTTGAACCTGGGACCCTCTGATTGACAAGTCAGGCGCCTACACCACATGAACACCTGCCCCCTGTTTTAATTATAGTACATGTATAAATTTTACTGTTCTCATATTAAAACAAAGTTGTCATTGTTTTTTAATACAATTTAGAGTATATCATCTATAGACTTCATTCAAAAAATTACTAAAATCCCACATAAAATGCTTGCTCTCTATATCTTAGTTAGTTTAGTTATTAGTGTATGTATTGAGTGATATTTATGTTCTACATTAAAATGCACTGGGACTTTATGATATAAATATTAATTATTTATAAATATCATTTTTATATGTACCATAATAAGACCAACTTCTGGAGCAAATCAGTGTGTAAAAAAATAATGCTAACACAATCTAATTAGTCAAATCCATTCCATATTCATGGTAGTAATCTGTACATTTATATACATTTTGAATTACATTTTTTACTATTTATATTTTAGGTTTTGATTTTTCCAAACTTCTTTTCAACCTGGGTATATTGGAATATCTTTTTTTTTTTCAAATTTTTTACTTCTGACAATTCTTCATCTGTCAAATATAATATTGACTGTATGCATCTGATAGACCTGCTTGCACTTCAAAATTAAATGTCTCCTTTAAAAGGATTTCAATTAAAGATGTTGTGATTTGTGGTAAAAAAAATTTTTTTTTCATTGTTTGATCAACCTGGAAGTTAATATTTTATTTTGCTTTGTATAAAAGTTTACTAGATAGAGTTTTAGATGAAATCTGTACAATTTATTCCTGTGGCATTAGTATTGTTGTTTTTTTTAAACTAAACTGCCTACCTTTCAATGCTAGTGCTCATTACTTCCAAGTTATTCTGTCTACCTGGACTAGATAAATTTGTTTATGCAAAAAAAAAAATCTTCATAAAAAGAAGGATTTAAATAAATTGAATTTTGACTTTTCTCTCTTGTGATCTAATTGTAACTTATGGTCTAAATACTTTGAAACTTGTGCCTTTTAATTCACAACAGCTGTATTGTAAGTTGCTTCAGAAATACCTTATTCAATATCTATAGTACATTATTTATTGATATATATATATATATAAATTTTTAACAGCAGTGTACCCTTTGTTACGTGGGAAGTTGGGGTACTATGTTTTTATATATTTTTATTATTTAGACATAAGTAAATTTGCATTTATACTTTTATGAAGGATCAAATGGTGAGAATTTTTTTTAAGATTTCATTTTTCTCAATGCTGTAAAAATAGAAGCATTGAAGACTGGCAATTTCACTAGCTTTGAAAATTGCAATTTTATTTCAGACATATACAAAAAAATAAGGAAGAATCATCTGCAATTGGGAAACATTTTAATTTTAGTGTTAAGTTTAACTTTTAAATTGAAGAAAACTTTGGAACATTGACATGTTTTTACAATGCTTATTGTCTTTAATTAATGCCACATTTTGTGGAAAGTATCCTTTGCATAAAAAAGACCTTACAGTATATATGTATACATATACTAATACTCATTTAAACCCATTCCGTTCACATTAAACACTTGTAATCAGACACTAGTATAAAATACTGATGTTCCTGTATAAAGCCACGACTTTAATGTTTAGAAAAATATCTGCCTATTTTGGTCATTGTGCTAATTAATTAGACTGTCAAATGGAACAAATTAAATTTTCAAGAAATTCCAAATCCAGCTTCAATTGCTTGCATCATTTGAGATCTCAATTGAAATATTTCAAATGTTCCTCATCTTATGAAGTTAGTTAAATACTACATATCGGTGTCAGAAGAAGATAAAATGAAGCGTTTTAAGCTAATTTAGCCTAATCCAATCGTAGGTTAGCCCACTATGGCTCTCAACGCTTCATAGTCAAGTAAGTAAAGTTCCCTAAGGCCTTGGTGGCCATAGGCAGAGCCGGATTTACAATTTTAGGGGCCCTGGGCCAACAAAAAATTTGAGGCCCCATTTCGAAAAATAAAAATATTGCAAAGTTTTTACTTGTGTATACTCCTCAACATTTTGGGGCACCTGATTTCGAGGGGCCATAGGCCATGGTCGAGTAGGCCATTCTGTAAATCCAGCTCTGGCCATCGGTAAAGATGAATTGTTTCTGTAGCCCCGGCATATTAAGACATAGTATGGCTAGCACATAGCTGAAATGATTCATATAATATATATATATGCAATGAACGTCATTCAAGCCTAACACATGATGTGGTTTAGCTAGTCTGGCATGAAAAGCTTTATAACATAACTTCATTGATAGCCGATACATTAATATTCAACCAACGAGACCGATGAATGTAATTTAAATCTCGCCTGAGTTAGTTCTCCCATGGCTTTGTAATCATGTAACAATCCAACTACTTAAGGCGGCCGTAGCAGTATGCGGGGACTAGGGCAAAGGTCACATGTGGGACCTAGAAGTAACGTTATGTTACAGTTAGGTAACACAAAATAAACTTCAAGAGCAGAACCCCCACTCCCCATGCACGGATGCTGGGGTGATACCCCCCAAGCATGTCGTGTTACGGGCTTGACTCCCAGTGTTTCCAGTCACCTAACTATGTCTCCCAAATGTGGTGCCTCCACGCCAGAGAAGGGTTCTGCGATATGATATATTTCTGTTCATTTAGAAAAGTGGGTTGGGAACAGGTAAAGAGGCCGTCTCTTATGAGTGGTCGATAAGCAAGGGGCCCCGGACATGTGCCTGGAGTAGTCCATGCGCTCTGACGGCTATGGTGGGGATGAAAGAAGGGCCTCATAAAACTCACATTAGTGATCTATAGCATCTTAGAGATAAAAACCTCACCCTTTCAGGGACTGTACTCTGTGTGTAAGGGAGATAGGAGACAATACTCTCTGCATCACTTAACTGACATTAGGCCTACATTGAATAACAATATGGATGCACCATCTGTAAAAATTAAAAACATTAAACAAACTGACATTTCAGAACCGAAATTAAATAAATATTACACAGACATTCGTACGTTTTTAGGGTCTCTAGTCAGATTTACTTTGGGGCCCAATGCAAAAAAAAGAGAGCCGATTGCTAATCGTGAGACCCTATAAATACAAACTCTGAGTCATTTCAATGTGGGCCCTCTAATTACCAGTTTAATTGCCCTTCCTTATGGCGAGCTTAACTGTTAGCAATACAGGTCTTACAGATTAAAATTTCTCCTACAGCTTTAGTTTTAAAACTAGTCAATACCTATTGATGTCACTTGTCGTGTGACTGGCAAGTCTTCCCAATACTTCACGCGGAGATATACCGCAACCAGCCCCGTAGCGTGAAAAATCTACAGCAGGGGCCAGGCAATAGCAGGGGGGGGGGAGGATATAGATTTTACTAAGTAGAGCAAACAAGCAGAGGGGGCCAGACAAAAATGATTATCTGTTTCAATAGGTCAGTAAGGCATTCGCCCATGATTGGCGGCTAAAATTTGTGAAAAATCGAATTTGTAATGATCAGCAATGATCAAATTCATATTTTATGATTTATATAGCAGTTGCTCCAAACTATAACAATGTTTAAGGATTTTTTTTTTATTGACGAAATAAGCAATCACATTTATAACTACTGGCCAGTGTTTAGAGCAACCTAATTAAAAAAAGATAATCTGTAGGCTTTGTGGGTGGACACTGGGAAAGGCCCCACGCCAGAGAAGAGCTCCAAGAAGGACAGGAGATATTTCTATAACTTCAGTGTACTTTTCTTCAAATTTGGCACTCTCTGTCTGTGATCTTCTTACAACTTGCAGCAATCTCTGCATTTCAGGTTCCGTGTTAGTGATTGGCTTATTAAATGACGACATCAGTGCAACTGATCGCTAGGCTGCATCATTGACGACCTTAAAGGCATCAAATAATACACTTAGCTTCAGCCAGGCCCGGTTTAACCACTAGGCAGGATTAGGCAGCGCCTACGGCGGCAAAATTCCGGGGCGGCACAAAAAAGACGTAAAAGTAGAACGCCATTAAAACAATTGAGGTCCTTAGTAATGCATGGATTGAATAATATTTTAGTGCTAAGAGTTTATTAATATTAAAATTCCCTTAATATATTTCACTAAATAAAAGGACAACACGTCATATTAGAAGCAAAATAATCTGGTTTTATAAAAGAAATCAGAAAACAACGCGAGTTGTCGAATGTTGTTGAATGCGTCATGCTTTCTATGATGTATTTGTGAATTCCACAAACGCGACACATCTATCTATATTTATAGGATTGCGTCTTGCAGGCTGCTGCTGTTGTCCCGCATGTTTGGGCGAAGAAAAATTTGGCTTCTGCTCGTGATGCTAAGTACTTTTCAATAATTCTAGATTGCACACCAGATGCTGGTCATGTTGAACGAATGACCATGATCCTCATGGATATGATTTCAAATCCAGAAAAGGACACTGCGGCACCATAATCTGTAAAGGAACATTTCTTGGGTTTTGTGCCTCTAAAAGAGACAACTGGTCCTGGCATGACTGTTACTATTCTTAAGCAGTTAGAAGAGATGTCTTTATCTATCGAAAATTTACACGGTCAATGCTATGACCATGGCAGCAATTTGAAGGGAAAAGCCACTGGTGTTCAAAGAAGAATTTTAGATGTCAATCCCCGAGCATTGTTTGTTCCTTGCAGTGCACATGCCTTGAATTTGGCTGTAAATGATGCCGCTAAATGTTGCTTAGAAGCAACAACCTTCTTTACGTGTTTATACATTCTGTTCTGCATCAACTCGCCGTTGGGAAATTTAACTCGACATGTTTCTAATCTCACTGTTGAACCACTGAGTGAAACAAGATGGGAAAGTCGAATTGATGTTTAAAAACCTCTTCGTTATCAGCTTGGTGATATCTACGATGCTCTGGCAGAAATTGCGGATGACACAAATTTAACAGAATCATTCGGTATTACATCACAAACAGATGCGCGGGTTATTGCAAAAGCCATTTTTAGTTTTAAGTTTGTCGTTTCTCTGGTTGTGTGGTATGACGTGTTGTTTGAGATCATCATGGTTAGTAACAACTTCAAAAAAAAAAGAATTAGATATACATGGCACCATCAATCATCTGGCTGAAACAAGGAAGTTTCTCGTAACACTGCGGTAAATGCAGCTGAAATCGCAGTCAATTTAGAGATACCAGCACTTTTTCGAACCCGAACCAACCCGCATCAGAAGGAAGAAGAAACTATTTCCATATGAAGGAGATGACGAACCCATTAATGATCCAAAAGACAAATTCAAAGTAAACTTTTACTGCTGTTCTTGACACGGCCATACAATCGGTTGATGAAAGGTTCACTCTGATGCAAAATATTAGTTTGGTGTTTGGTTTCCTGTAGATGTTCATAGTTTACAAAATAAAACTACAGGGAAATTACGGAACATTGTTTGAATCTTGAGAAAGCTTTGCGACATGGAGACTCCAAAGATATTGACGCATTTGATCTAAGCAGTGAACTGAGAGCCGTTTCCAGACGAGTTGGTAAGGTGTGCATCGCCACAGGATGTACTCAACTTTATATTGAAAAATAATCTAACCGATAGTGTGCCCAACACTGTTATAGCTCTCCGAATCCTCTTGACACTTCCAGTTTCTGTGGCCAGTGGTGAGCGAAGCTTCTCAAAACTCAAACTGATAAAGACATATTTGAGAAAGGTCCATACAAGAAAGACTTGTTGGATTAGCTACTGTGTCAATCGAACATGATATTGCTAGAGACATTGATCTGATGGAACTCGTTTCTACATTTTCTAAAGCAAAAGCGCGAAAAATAAAGTTTTGAAATTTAATTATAGATTTATTTTATTGGCCTACGATTGTAGCCTATAGCCACAAAACACACAATTATACATGACATTGTATTGATTGTAGCCTATAGCCACAAAACCACAATTATACATGACATTGTATTGATTGTAGCCTATAGCCATAAAACATAATTATACATGACATTGTAGAGATTGTAGCCTATAGCCATAAAACACAATTATACATGACATTGTAGAGATTGTAGCCTATAGCCATAAAACACAATTATACATGACATTGTATTGATTGTAGCCTATAGCCATAAAACACAATTATACATGACATTGTATTGATTGTAGCCTATAGCCATAAAACACAATTATGCATGACATTGTATATAGATTCTGTTGCAACTTAAATAGTTATTGAAACAAACGACATCATAGTTTTCCTTCGTGAAAGTTATAATATTACTTTAAATATTAGTGTGTTCTTTTAGTTGCCTTTAGTAGGGGCGGAGGTGACAGGTTCAAGCCTAGGGCGGCAAATACTCTGGCGCTGGCCCTGGCTTCAGCAAATAATGGCATTTGATCCCAAGATATTAGATCAACTTCAACGAAGCTGCTATCAATACTGAATGAACGCATAGAAGCTAGTGATGAGGTACCTACAAAGTGATGCAGTTCTTTTGTCTCCAAGTTATGCAATCAGTTCACTTTAAATACTCGATCCGTCCAATTATCGCCAGTCTTCTGCATCGCTTCAGCAATACTGCGGTTTTCATCTGCAGATACTTTTTCAGTAAACAATGCAAGAAATAGGAACTCTGGACTACTATACCAAAGATGGTTTTCAAATTTCCTTTTCACTGACTGTGACACAGTTTTGTTGATGACAGAATTTCATGAGATCTGCTTGAATAACAATAGATCGTTAAACGTGGAGCATCACGACTCACAGGACATGAGATCCAAGCTCAATTCGCAAAATCTTTAACTCTGGAAGGTGTGAGCTTGAACTGATTTCTAAACAAGTAGATCTTGAAGCAGTATACTTTCGACATCCAGTGAGCCATATGGTAAGCACTGGCGCCAAATACAACTTCACGTGGTATTTGTGTGAAGTACCTATAAGGATGATGAAATCACCAATGGGACGGTTAATGCAGTGCCCTTCTTTCATCCCCACCATAGCCGAAAGAGCAAATGGCCATAGGAGGCATAAGGGGAGACATAGAGGGGCACTAGCCATGACCTGAAATATCCATTGGTCCTCACCGAAGATCAAACCAGTGCCCCTCAGTTCGACAGTCAAGTGCTTTACCACACGACCATCCGTACACCTTCACGTGGTATGTAACTTGGAGGCAATTCGATATACTTTTCTTGCAGGAATGACACTGCACTGCGTTTGTGTTACACCATAAACGAATCTTCTAGCGGACTATACAGCTGCTGATCAACCTTAGGCCTAATTGTTTGAAACGTTTGAACAGTGGAATGTTGGGGCTGTTTGGGAAGCCATAGAGAGCAGAAAAAACAACTGATGATCAGTTCATGTAGGCCTACATGATGTCAGCAGGCAAAATGTATCAGCTCCTCTTGCAACAATTTAAATGTCCTCTTAGTAACACCACTGTTGACGAATGTTGTGTCAAAACACATACCGATAATCTCATCAGATACCTCTCGATTTCAAAATCGTCGTCATCTTTGCCTTCATCCTCACTTTCATTGTTACGTAAGACCAAGTGACAGTAGCTTTCTGATGTCTTTCATATTCAACTACTCTTCGATTTTCACCGACTGCTTTTCTTTTTCGACTTCGTTCCTCTATCTGGAGCAAATTTCGTATCAATGCCTGCCATTTTCATAAGCTGCGGAACCCTTTGGTCTATTTCATCAGTTTTGATCATCTGCTCTGCTTGTTTGTGGTATATATCAAAGAGTTGACCTATGTTCAAATGCTTCTTCCCGAGTGAGTTGTGCAGAAGATTTGTTTTTCTTATTTTTATAATCAACATGTAGTCTACTCATCAATTCAAAATGAGATCGTTTCTTTTGAAGTTATGTTTTGCTCTAAGGCAACTGAACTTAGCGTTGATCCAGATTCTGTGAAGATCGTTAATGAGTTAATACTCTTAATGCTTTCGGATATTATCTTCTTCAGTACCTTGTGATTATAGAAAACCATTTTCAGCATAACCAAGAGTGGTAGGGCATCGCTATAGGCAGACAAGAATCCGTTTGTCCAATCAATCAAACAACACATCAGAACTGCCGCATTATCTCACAGTGGAACTTCGGATTGCTTCTTGAGCAACCTCTAAGTGGTCATTAAAAAAAGGTTTAGTTTTTGTTGATTTGTTTGCCAAAAGGCAAATGAACAACAATGCATTAGAATCGGAGACATTTTTGTTTTCCCCATGCAATGATGAATAACCCTATGTAGTTGTAGTCAGTTTGCATTAGCACTACGCTGGGCCTATGACGTGTGTCATTTGCGGGCCTAGGACGAGTGTCGAATAAGAACATGGGATGCAGTTTAATTTTGTTACAGCTTGCACTACAACATTGGAATTGTGTCTAATGGGATAGTCCAGTTACCCCCCTCCTCCTCTACAATCAGGCCGATATTGGTCATTACAGTGAGATAGGCGTGTTTGTGCTTAATCTAAACCTGTTTCTCTTTACCGGGTTTGACTGCCAAGCATCCGAACGAATGCTATCATACCTTTTCTCATGAAATATTTGCTGTTCATCATCCACATCTTCGCAGTCATGGTCGTCAATTACTTACTTGCTTTGCCAAAACCTGTATCATGAAACTGCTTTTTTTGCATGCCTTATATATTTAAACTGATCACCACAACACAAAGGGCTAAATGCGTAGACCATTGACATCCTACATGTGTATACCCCCGTCAAGTCTGTAGAACTGATGATGGATGTCTTAGAATTGTTATAAGTCTGGCTAGCCGGCTTAAGCCATGGCTTAGGAAAATGCCTAGCACCTAGCACCCTTGTTGAAAGCCGGATCCCAACGATCACACTAGTATCACCGATATTTTTTTATAAGGGAGGTAACTGTCAAAATATTTATGTACTATATTTTACTAGTCATACAAACAACAATTTTGAAATAAATAAATAATACTTTATAATTTATTGTATATAATAAGTTAATATAAAGATTTATGTTAAAAATAATAAAAGAATAGTAAAAATTTTAATTAAATTAAGAACCAATTTAAAAAAAAAAATGTAAAATACAAAAAAAATGAGTTAGATTTCTGAAGTGTGTTATTATAATAGCTTGCAAAAAATCGTGTCATTTTTATAAGTACTCCCAATACCTCTACTGTTGTGTATTTTTAAAAAGTATCACAGAATGTTTTGTGATCTCTCCTTCCTGACTGAGAGACATACCACGGGGGCAGTGGCGTCACTAGGGTTGGTGTCACCCGGTGCGGTAACTCAGGTGTCACCCCCTCTCATGACACCCCGGTCTCCATATTTTTTTCAGACGCCGTATATATGTGCGCATGCGCGACTTTATTATTTTTTTTTCCGTTTCGGGGTCAGGATTTTAGCGATAATTGATATCTATAGGTCAGTGTAAGTATACCAATAATTTCATTAAAATAACGCACTGGCTCCGGATACGTCTAAGACGTACTACGTATTTTTCGGGATACGTCTAGCAAACTTTGATGACGTCACAGAATGAATGAGAACTCTTATTTACTGCAGACGTTGATGACGTCATTTACTGTTAATAATGGGAGATATTTTTTTTTTTCGGGGACCATCAATTGATATTGCTCCACACCCTAACCCTACCCCTAACCCTAATTCTGAAAAAAAAAATCTGAAAAAAAAAATATATGTCTCTGAGAGGAATCGAACCCGCATATAGTATAGTTAGCCCCAAATGAGTCACGGCCAAACGATTAGCCCACTCTGCCAGTGGGCTACAATTTTAATATATAATCAGAAAGAATGGCTCGGTTATGCAGTTTCCCGCGAAAAGAAAATAACTTTAAATCATAAGAGATCATCTTAGACGTATCAGGAACCGGTTCGTTAAAATAATTATTAATAAAAAGTACACAGTGTCTGTTAATAATCGGAGATATTTTTATTTATTTATAAAAATTAAATACGGCTTTGAATTATTTTAAGAATATAGGCCTAAAACTAGATATTTTGCAGTCGGGTGTCACCCCTCGTGAGGGTGTCACCCGGTGCGGTCCGCACCCCCCGCACCCCCCTAGTGACGCCACTGCAAGGGGGTATCATGCCCCGGGCGCTACTCACAAAGGGGAGCCAAATGGTATTTTTTACATATAATAACAGTGTTTTTTTTTTTTGTAAAAAAAATAGGTGCCGGTTCTGAGTGATGGATTGCCTAAATTTTAGCTAAAACCCAGCGTCTAATTTAGTTCTTATTACGCACAATTTTAAAATAATTCAATCTTAACAAATTAATAATATAATAAATTAATAATAACAAACTATAAAATACAAGAAAAGTAATAATTTTTTCCCCACATTGAACAAGGTGCCGGTACGCCGTACCGGTGCGTACCGTCACAAAAAAGCACTGTAGGCCTACATGTAAATAATATATGGTTTTCGGATGAGGAGGGGGCGCTAAAAAGTATTGTGCACCGGGCGCGAGTTAAGCTCGCTACGCCACTGAGAACAAGACACGATAAATGCAGAGTTTTAAAAAAATAACCGTTTTCTAAAATGTATATATTTCATTTTGCAATGCATGCATGTGTATCGCTGCTTTGACCTACCAGCACCTGAAACAAGTTGTATTTTTTATGCAGGAGAAGTAACTCATTTATTTGTGCCACTCTTCATAGTTAAGCACAGTTATATCCTATAACTACCTATGAGAATTTTTTTTTAATTGCAAAATTAATAATTTAATCTTTGTGTGGGTACATTGTCTCGGTAAATTATGTCCATATATTGTGTCGGTACATTGTGTCAGTACAATGTATCTGTACATTGTGCCGGTGCATTGTGTGGGTACATTATTCTGTCGGTACATTGTGTGGGTACATTTTTTCTACATTATGCCTCACCATTGTATTGATACATTTTGTTGGTATATTGTGTCGGTTCTTTGTGTCGGTACATTTCGTTGGTACATCTTTTATGTACATTGGGTTCTATACATCCCCGTAGCGTGAAAATTCTACAGGAGGGGGCAGGCATTCTACAGCAGGGGCCAGACAATAGCAGGGGGCCAGGTAATACATTTTACTAAGTAGAAAAAATAAGCAGTGGGAGGCCAGACAAAACGCAGGGGGGGGGGGGCGGCCTCCCTGGCCCCCCGCACGCTACGGGCCTGGTTCTATATTGTGTTCGTTTATTGTGATATTACATTGCGTTGGTATATTGTGGTGGTACTTCGGATTGGTATATTGTGGTGGTGCATTCTGGTGGTACACTGTGTTTATATTGTGTATTGCATTATTTTGATACAATGAGTTGGTTCATTGAGTTGGTACATTGTTGTGGTACATTTTGGTAGTATATTGTGGTGGTACATTGAGTTCTTACATTGTGTTTGTATTTTTCTTCTAAAATATATCATTTAAAACAGATTTACATAAGTTTTGTATTTGAGGGCTTAGCATCCAAAGGGTTAAGTTGATACAATTTTTGAATTAATTATAGTTAAAAGTTTTAAATATTTTAGTTGAAAATTATTAATAGTTTGACTTTATAAAAATTTGCAAGTGTGAGATGGGACGACTGTTGGTGTCAAGAGTACTGAACAAAATGATATTGTTATTATGGTGTTGTTATGATAACATCAGCATACGAATACATAAGCACTTAATTTTTACAAGTTTTTTTTTTTTACTGAAACCGAAAGTTAAGCACTTTCCCTTTTCCGAGGAATGAATTAGGCTACGTCACTACGTCACGCCTTATATATATATATATATATATATATATATATATATATATATATATATATATAGGCTATAATAGTCAACTAAAAGTACAGTTGGAATTGATTATTTACATTCTGTTTATTTCATTCTAATCTTTGCAATATTTACTGGGCTTCAAAAATGTTTCGATTTGGGGGAGGGGAAAGGGTGGGAAGATTTTTTTTTTATCCTTTGGAAACATTCCAAACCGTGGCATTTAAAAAAAAAGCGAAGTTGCCGAATTGTAAACTTGTGTATTAGTAAATAAATAAACATGTGGACATGCTGAATACAAGACAAGTTACGGTTAAATAGAACAAAAGTGTTAGATTTCAGCATTTTGTACAAATATTTAATTTTGTTTGTTTACATACAGAGTACAACATAAAACATTTCTAAAAAAAAAATACGCAACATATAACGTATTCTATAGTAAGCTGAATAGTGATAGATGATGTTTAAATATACTAATATTGTGCATTACACAGGTCACTTGTTATGAGCATGTTGACTGTCATGTAATAGAATTAAACATGTATTACATAACGTTTGAAAAAAAAACTAGTATGAGATAAGATCGAGTCTTAGCGGACAATAGAATCCTGCAATGACAAGAACTATTGAAATAAGCAGGGCTGGGGAGCCGGTGTCGGAGGTGTCGGTAGTTTTTGCCCGGTGTATGTGTCGGCATTTGTACTTTGCCCGGTGTCGCTGTCGGCATTTGTACTTTGTCCAGAGTCAGTATCGGTGTCGGCACTAAAACTTGCTCCAATAACGTGAGGAAGTTTAATTAAATAATTCAAAACAACGTCAGACAGTTCTTAGGCAATCTTTAATTTAAAGTGTTCATCAAGTTCTTTTCTTTTTTAAATAACACTCCCCCCCCCTTCCCCTCACTTCACTTTTTTTCTTTAAAAATAACTCAGATGGTTTTTGAGAAAGAACATTATTATTAATGTAATCTCACTACTGTCTCGTTATGTATTTTGATTACCATTGTCTGATAGGCAGTCAACAAATCTTCCCTCAAAACACACATAAAACTAATGATATATTATAAGATCTAAAACAGACATTAATGTAAAGGAGTTTACTCTACTATAATAATACTCATAAAATGTTTCTATACTTTGACTAAATTAAATTTTAAATCCACTGTGATATAATTTTATTGGAACGTCCTTTCGAAAATGAAACAAAAAAAATCAAAAGTACACAAACAAATGAATGATTTGAAGAAAAAATCAAAGGTACACAAACAAATGAATGATTTGAAGAAAAAATCAAAAGTACACAAACAAATGAATGATTTGAAGAAAAAAAACGATGTGTGTTGTTGTATATTGACTGGTGAGAAATATTTTTTTTAAAAATAATAACAGAGCAGACTGTGTATTAACATGTTATTTTTTCGGTAATATAAAAATCTAGAAATTTCTTTTATATATTAGAGAATGCTAGATATTTTTTCTGGATAATTTCTAAAGAAAATATCAGCTCTGCCCGGGTGCTTCGCACACTTTTGCCCCATAGTATTGTGTGAAAATGATTACTAGAATAGAGCATGGAATAGAGTCATTTGTAAAATAGAATCATTCAAAAAAGATAATTACTAAAGAAATAATACATGACACTGGAAATCTAACATGTATTGATTGACAGGTCTCACTGTCTGTGTCGCCTTGCCCTGAATCACTGAGCTCTATATAGTAGTATAGAGCTCAGTGCCCAGAATAGCTCTGACTGAAGAGTTCTTAAAATACTGGGACCCCTAATTTATTTAAATTGAAATCGAAAATAAAAGAAACGTTAAAAGAAATTTGCTAACGTAATAAAGTCACGTGGTTATGACTCAAAGAATATATAAAGTGGACATCAAGTAACTTTACTTTGACGGCCACGCTTACCTCGTTGTTGTTCTGCGTCCTTACTGAAACGTTCATTGAAGGTAAATCGTGTTTGTGTGATTATAGTAGCAAACCTATTGATATACGTCTGTATATTTAACTCGAAATATCATGCTATAATTGTGATTATAGGTTACACATTTTAAAATTATGTTGGACAAACTTAATATAGACTATTACAAAAGTAATCAGAGCAGAGCAACAAATACGTGTTGTTTACGTGTGTTTATTCGTACGGTTGTTGGTCAATACTGTGGTCGGAACTATTATTTAAAAAAAAACGTGCGTCTATTGAACTTTTTTTGCTACTATTTTCATTGTTATTTATACATTTTTGTTACTGTTGCATGCAGGACCTTAGTAACGGACCAGGGGGTGGGGAGGAGGGGGGAGGGGGATACCCGAACACCTGTCTGGGGCTCTGAGCCTTGGGGTGGATCTACACTTTAGAATTTGCTTTTCTTTTAAATGCCAGGAAGATGGCCTGGGTCCTCTGTAAGGAATGGTTAGAGTGAAATAGTTATCAGAGTTTGTTTAGAGTAGAATACTTATCAGAGTTTGGTAGAAATATTTATTCTTCCGCTACAGTGGTTCAGTCAGACTTAGTGCTAGTGTATAGGGCCATCTATGGTAGGATATCTATGGTAGGGCCATCAATGGTAGGGCCATTTATTGTAGGGCCATCTATGGTAGGGCCATCTATTGTAGGGCCATCTATGGTAGGGCCATGTATGGTAGGGCCATCTATGGTAGAGCTATCTGTGGTAGGGGCTAAGACGAAAAATGATGATGCCGTAATTGTAGTTATTTATATGTCATTTTACCGTCTATTAATGTATAGCTCGGTTATTTAATGTAAAAATGACATTTAACCAATTCATTAAATACATTCATAAATACACATGCATGGACTAAAAGTTTTGTTAAGTTTAAAATCATGAATTAATTGACTGTGATTGATTAAAGTCAAATAATGTTCCCTGTGGATTCAAGCATGTTTGAGAATAATAACATAAATGAAGAAAATTAAAAAAATAAAAACAAACTAAACACTTTTAATTTTATTCTTTTTAAGTCAATTTGAAAAATTTGGAAATTCAAAGTGTCACTTAGACAAGATGTCGGACAACAGATCCAATCAATGTAACCCAAATAATTCAAGCTATCAAGGTCACATGCCAGGTTATCCGGTAACATTGTTTTGTTTTTATCAAATTTAAAGGCAAAAAAACAACAACATTAAATTGATTTTGCATATACTCAATTTGTTTATTCAGACAGTCACTATAAACAAAAGTTGGTAGAATGTATGGATTTTTTCAGTCCACTATATAACAACAAGTATTGTTTAGTTTGTATATACAATACATTAGAGTGGAACACAGCACAACCAACACAACAACTCCCAGTGGTCCGTTCATTCGGCGGCGTGTTCGTTGTGCGAAACACAAGAACGCAATACAACCCAGGGGACATTCATTCTGCGAAGTCTTGCTTATGTGAAATTCTATAAGAACTTTAAGAAATCATGTACAATGTACACCTTCATAAATAAAATGAATTACTTTTAAAAAAATAAAAAGAACCGCTATAGCCAGGGGTTACCCCCCCCCCCCTAGTCAGTGGTCACCAGGCTACGTAGATATTCTGTTTCTTCGATCCATGTGTAAAGATATTTCGAGACTTTCCCCCGGTGACTTAGTCTCGATCCCATGGTTTATCTTTCGGTATCAGCGTGCAGTTTTCTGGGACAAACAGAGCGTGAAGTGTATGATGATCCCCATTATCCATAACAAATTGTGTTAGGTGTTGGGGCTGGTAATGCTTGCTAGATCTTAGCAGTCGCGATTATAGTGCATATCTCTGCTGCACACGTTCCGCTCTTGATGAATGTGGAGCCCAAAGTAACAGAAGATTCCCATCACAATCAGCCTTTGTCCATGTATGGTTATTTCTATTGTGCTGTCACTGAGGTTGTTGCTCATTACTTCAATTGTACCATGCTTACTCCCAGGCCATAAGGGATTGTGTTGTTTGCCTGTTTTGGTGATGAGCTCTTGGAGTTCGTTGCTGCTTGCTTATTAAATCGTTTAATTTACTTTGACTTTAGTAATATTACGGGAAAGGGGGGAAGGGCGTATTGAATTTTTAAAGGTTTCGGTTGGGAAAGGCACAAAAAGATTGGGAAACACTGGTACAAGCAATATAAGCACCGTGAATAGGGCATCAAGAGAAGAGAGAAACCATACACTTTTCTTACCCGAGTTTATTTTTATATTAAATTAATTTAACTTTAAGTCATTTTTGACATTTTTGAAGGAGAGAAAAATTTCTGTTGTTGTTATTTTCAAACGTTACGTCTTCATGTTTGTTCTGCCCGCGGTCTGTAGTGTGCCCATCTCTGGCTTGAGGCATTCAAGGGGCACTACTTCCCACTGATTCCATCTTTCTAGGAACCAGTTTAACCGAAGTTTCAAAGAAATAAGAATATAAATTTCCCTCATTAAATTTTTGTCTCTCATCACAATTAGTCTTTATACACTCGTACACAATTAGTCTTTATACACTCGGACACAATTAGTCTTTATACACTCGGACATAATTAGTCTTTATACTCTCGGACACAATTAGTCTTTATACACTCGGACACAATTAGTCTTTATACTCTCGGACACAATTAGTCTTTATACTCTCTGACACAATTAGTCTTTATACACTCGGACACAATTAGTCTTTACACTCTCGGACACAATTAGTCTTTATACTCTCGGACACAATTAGTCTCTATAACTCGGACACAATTAGTCTTTATACACTCGGACATAATTAGTCTTTATACTCTCGGACACAATTAGTCTTTATACACTCGGACACAATTAGTCTTTATACTCTCGGACACAATTAGTCTCTATAACTCGGACACAATTAGTCTTTATACACTCGGACATAATTAGTCTTTATACTCTCGGACACAATTAGTCTTTATACACTCGGACACAATTAGTCTTTATACTCTCGGACACAATTAGTCTCTATAACTCGGACACAATTAGTCTTTATACACTCGGACATAATTAGTCTTTATACTCTCGGACACAATTAGTCTTTATCTCAAACAGATCTAGCGGAATTCAGCCATAGTTTAAACTTGAAATTTAATTGTTCACATTGGACGTGCGGATCGCTGTGTGAGGTGTGCGCTAAGAAATATACAACTGTATCTGAGTACACATGAACATACAACTGTACCTGAGTACATACTGTATCTGAGTACACATGAATATACAACTGTATCTGAGTACATACTGTATCTGAGTACATACTGTATCTGAGTACACACTGTATCTGAGTACGCACTGTATCTGAGTACTTAATGTATCTGAATACACACTGTTTCTGAGTACTTAATGTATCTGAGTACACACTATATCTAAGTACTCACTGTATTTGAGAACACATGAATGTACTTGCAATCAGAGCCCTGTCCAACAAATGCAAGTGGCTGCCTAGCACACAAACAGCCGCAGCATATGGGTGACTACAGAATGCTATTAATACTGAATTTCATTTTGAAGTGTTGATTAAAGAAATAATTTCATGAAGTAATAAAAAGGCCAAATTCTGCGCTGGGGGGGGGGGTATAGGATCGGCCTACTAAGGCAGGGTTCTGGTCGGAAACTAATTTGGCCGGCATTTACTTCTAAACCACCTTGCACCAAGAATTGAGAAATCATGAAAAAAAGCATAATATCAAATGCAAAGTTTTGTTGCAATGTCATCGATGAACTATAACAAAATGTAAACACAAATATTCCATTATCTGTTACTTAGGGAGCTGGCACAAGGTCTGATCTCAACAACCACAGCAACCAATGCAACCCAAACAATTTGCTCTATCAACACCAACAGTAAGGCTATCCGGTAAACCTTTTTTCTCCTTTTTAATCTTTTTCAATGTTCAGCATAATTATGCATCCATATTTTCTCAGCTTTGGATAATATCAATTAAAATAAAATGTAAACACAAATATTTCGTTATTTGTCACTTAGGGAGCTGGAACCAGGTCTGATCTCAACAACCACAGCAACCAATGCAACCCCAACAATTCTCTCTATCAACACCATCAGTCAGGCTATCCGGTAAACCTTTTTTCTCTCCTTTTTATTCTTTTCAATGTTCAGCATAATTATGCATCCATATTTTCTCAGCTTTGGATGATATCAATTCAAATAAAATGTAAACACAAATATTTCGTTATCTGTTACTTAGGGAGCTGGAAACAGATCTGATCTCAACAACCACAGAAACCAATGCAACCCCAACAATTCTCTCTATCAACACCAACAGTCAAGCTATCAGGTAAACCTTTTTTCTCCTTTTTTTTTAATCTGTTCCATGTTGAGACAAAGTAAGTGCCTCACGGGGCATATCGTCTAGTTGCGCACCAACTCACTTAACGCAAATGCCTATTGGGCCGCAGCAAAATGGTTTACCTGTGTAAGTCCAAACAACCTGTTAACCTTGCTACAATGGGATATTTAGCGCCCTCCTTCAGATCGGAGGAGTGCGAAAAAAACAACAACGTTATTTCGCTGCCCCTCCCTCGTTCGGCACAGACTTTTAAAAGGAAGAATCAAAGAGTTATTTACTTTTAGAGATTATTGAAGACTAGTGGAAAAGCCTGCTGAAGATGGCAGAACGAAATCCGACAGAAGGGATAACAAAGAAATATACGAAATACTGCAATAGAAAATAACATTTGGCTTTTATTGCCATGAACACCGCACGATATGAAAACTACCTGAGGGAGACACCGCACGATATGAAAACTACCTGAGGGAGACACACGGGTAAGACGATTATGTATATAAGGATTGTTGAATGAGTTGTTTGTAGATGTAGACCAGATGATGACTTACACAAACGCATGCACGCAAGCACCTTTACACACTTATAAACCAGACTATGACTCGTACCTTAATCCACTTATAAGCCAGATTATGGAACGTACCTTTACACACTTATAAGCCAGATTATGACTCGTACCTTAATCCACTTATAAGCCAGATTATGACACGTACCTTTATAAACTTATAAGCCAGACTATGGCTACTGTGAATCTAAATGCCTCACTTTGCCAAAATAAGTTCCCTTTGTCCTTGGGTAACTTTCGGGGAAAATTGAATGTTTATGTAGCTACAAGTAATAATGGGTCGTGTGGCACATGGCCAAAATGCTTCACACACACACACACATATATATATATGCAAGAAGCAGTTTAAGCCTTACTAATCCAAGAAGTGGATAAGGTTAGTCTGGCTTATAACACATCAAATAGACCGTATGAATACGAAAAAAAATATCGTATTTTTTTATTCTGTTTGTTTCTACACAGGGAACTGGCACCAGGGCTGATCTCAACAATCACAGCAGCCAGCTGAACCCTAACAACACAAACTTCAAATAGAAAAATGCAAATACAATTGAATGGTAAGGCATAATTATTTCACTACTGCTAAACAAAAACTACCATAACTATTTTGATTAGCCTATATCACAGAAAATATAATTAAAATTAAGACCCGTATTACATAAACATCAATGCCGTTTTAGATATACACTTTTAATTTCTTTCTATTTCTGTGAGGGGTTTGTGACTGTGTCCTCAAATCTTGTTACACAGTTTAGGACCTGTTCTAATTTATTAAGAAATCTATAATTCGGCACATGTATATATTCTACATGACAGTACATGATTTTAATAATTTTAATCCATAAATTAAAATCTTATAGAATTATGAAGCTAATTAGAGTTGTGTAATGTTTATAATAGGACAAAAATTCGTCTTGAGATTATCATGTCAAAATAAATACGAAGAATAGCACCGGTGCAGAAGTGCGCAAAATAGTAAAAGCCTATTTATAGTCTTAAAGAGACGAGTCAGCTCACAGATTAGATATTATACAGATTGCGCAAGCCTCGTTTTGAACAATTTTTTCATCGCCGCGATTAATGATATTTACACTCATCAATTCATTCATTGGATAGAAATGTTTATTATATATATAAAGCTCCTAAACACCCATGAACTCATGAACTAAATAATATAGTATCGCTTTTTATATTTATAAAGCAAATTGGAAGCTTTTTTGATCAATATTTTATGTCTTGAAAAAAAAAGCAACTATGAGGTGTAAATAGGACTGTGGGTTTTTATGAATGGAAAGCGTCATTGGAAAGAAACAAAAGCGAATAACAACAATGGCGCGAGAGTTTTTAACACAAAACCGAGGACTATTTATATGCGCTATCTGTATAATATATAATCTGTGAGTCAAATTAATTAAATTATGGTAGAGTGTGCAAAAACAATAGAATGTTTAATTCTTTTAAAATTAAAATGTATTAAAAAAAATTGAAAAAAAGATTTTTAGAAATAAGCTTTTATTAAAATGCACTAAAAATTATTTTTTTTGTAACAAAAGCATAATTTACCTTACAAATATTTATATAAATTATCATTACTAAAATTAAAGCGTGGTAGATTACAATTTACTGAACTAAATATGTCTTTGGTAAGTAGCAATATATAATTAAGCTGTGTATCTATATATAGCTGTATTAAATTGGAATGTATTATATGAGCTAATAAATAGTTAATTAATCTAGCATATATTGCATTAGCTAAATAATCAGTTTATTTACTGTGCATATTTATTATATGGACTAAATATTTAGTTTAATAATGTTACATCTAACCTAGGCCGTTGATAGGATTTACTGCGCTGTCGCATGAATATAATACATTTAAAAATAACATATAATATTATGGACACATCGTATTTCTAATAAAAAATAAAATATTCAATGGGGACATTTAGATGGAGAAAATTAATTAAAATGTATAGCTATTAAATATACATAGAGCAGTGGTCCCAAACCCCCTATCCGCGGACCGGTGCCGTTCTGTGGATCACAAGGTACTGGGCCGCCCAAGTAACATTAAATTATTTCCTTTTTACTTATGGTAGTGTATTTTCTCTCGATATAGTCTGACTTTCCATGGACTAGAAGGGGTTAACAGGAAGCTGAGCGGCTATGAGCGGCAGTGGCGTTGTAAAGCGAAACAATCTAAATTATAAATAGTCAACGTTCCCCTCCCCAAGCGGGTCGCGGTGGGATGATTAAACGTCGACCGGTCCACGGCGAGAATAAGGTTGGGGACCATTGTTGTAGAGCGCTTGACTGCTGACTTGGGGAGGGGGGTCCCGGGTTCGAATCTCAGTGAAAACCTTGGGATTTTTTCAGATCAAGGTTTAAATGGGTACCTGACTTTAAGTTGTGGGTGGGAGGTGGAGGTAAAGTTGGCTGGGTGCTATGCTAACCACACAATCGTTTTATACGCCGAGGTTACTGAAACAGATGAACTCTACACTTCAACTTCCCCGATGAGCCCTTAGGAGCTTAAGGGAACTTTTTAGGATACAATTATTTCATTTCCTTTTCATTTGACAATAGCAAGTTACACAACACCCACTTGTCAACATGATGACCAAGTTTGTTTGTTTTTGTTGTATTTTTTTTTTAATTTCTTTTTCAGTCACTTTTTAAATTCTAATTCTGAATTCTAAGTTGATTTCACGACTTCATATCTGAAACATTTTTATTTTATTTATACTTTTTCTGCAGATTCTGAATGATGTCAGTTAAAACCAAATTGTATGTTAAATATTAAAGATAAATCTGTAGTACAGTTTTCAAATTGTGTGTTAAATATTAAAGATAAATCTGCAGTACAGTTTTCAAATTGTGTGTTAAATATTAAAAATAAATCTGCAGTACAGTTTTAAAATTGTGTGCTAAATATTAAAGATAAATCTAATGTACAGTTTTAAAATTGTGTGCTAAATATTAAAGATAAATCTAATGTACAGTTTTAAAATTGTGTGCTAAATATTAAAGATAAATCTAATGTACAGTTTTCATATTGTGTACTAAATATTAAAGATAAATCTGCAGTACAGTTTTCAAATTGTGTGCTAAATATTAAAGATAAATCTAATGTACAGTTTTCAAATTGTGTGTTAAATATTAAAGATAAATCTGCAGTACAGTTTTCAAATTGTGTGCTAAATATTAAAGATAAATCTGCAGTACAATTTTCAAATTGTGAGCTAAATATTAAAGATAAATCTGCAGTACAGTTTTAATTTCAAAATAAATAACATGTTAACATATTTATATGTGACTTATTATTTCAAATTTAAGGATTTAAAAAAAAAAAATCTCAATATCGTATTACCACAGTGTCGCCATCTAGGGCGGCGAAAAGGGGAATAACTCAAGAACTA
The DNA here is from genome assembly GCA_021962125.1 of Bulinus truncatus. NCBI lineage: Eukaryota > Metazoa > Mollusca > Gastropoda > Planorbidae > Bulinus > Bulinus truncatus. Next base: position 1,328,053 of record JAGDYQ010000026.1, read on the forward strand.
TCTCACTGGGTGGTGGGGGAGCTGCGATTGGACATTTTTAGAGCATTTTCGAAAAAAAAATGCTCTATTGTCCCCGTTTTCTCTGTCTGTCTGTCCGTCATCTCCCTAGATCTCAACAACCATAAGTCCTAGACCCATCATGTACATATCATTTTGTAGGTCTTGGCCTGCCATGTGTGCAGCAAAAGTTCATTTCGCGATCTGACCTCTGAGGGCCGAAAAAGGGGGCGTATTAAGTACCGTTTTTTACTATATAAGCTATATTAACAAAGGAGCGCCCTATATCTCAGGAACCATATGTCCTAGACCCATGATGTATATATCATTTTGTAGGTCTTGGCCTGCCAAGTGTACATCAAAAGTTCATTTTGCGATAGGACCTCTCAGGGCTGAATATAAGAGTTTCTTAGATACCGTTTTTGCTTATATTTTAAATATAAATAATAAAAGCTAATCAAAGGGGCGTAAGCATTATTTATTTTTGTAACAGTTATTCAACATGATTACTTCCCTCTCTATTTATCGAAAATGCTCTAAAATGTCCTTTGTCCGAAACGGACAAGACTAATATTGCTTGTTTTGTCATCTTATGTTATCGCATAAACTGTTACTGTTGTCCCCTAGACGTCACTAACTAAAAGTCTGGTATTAATGAAATGACAAATTGTCACCTAGCTGTAACTAACTAAAAGTCTGGTATTAATGAAATGACAAAATTCTAACATTTTAATATTATACACTTTGAATGTCTTTCAAACTGACATTAATCTTAAACTTTTACTAGTCAATATAATTTCTGTAAATATTTGTATGGGGATATAAACCTTCAACTCCCACCTCACAACCACAACATTTTGTTATTTTATATCGAAACTTCACTATCTGATTTCAACTGCACACATTGTTTATTTATTGGTCAATTATACTCGTAACTACTTATTCATATTCCGTGGTCAGACCTTCCCCCCCCCCATCAGGCCCGTAGCCAGGTCAAAGTCTGCAGGGGGCACCAATACCCAGCAAGGGGGGCATCTTTACTTTTTCTCTATTTTTTTCTTCTTTTCTTCTTTTTTAAGCGGGGGGGGGGCACTCCACACCTAGCGGGGGGCACGGCCCCCCCCCCAGTGCCCCCCCCTGGCTACGGGGCTGCCCGCCATCCCATTTCACTCACCGTACAATTTATACAGCAGCCCAGTCCAGTGCACTACACAACACATAGAGCCAATGAGTGACACAAACTATAAATCAATCAATCTAACCTGCCAAGTCCCTGTAAGGATGAGATGCTTATCTCTTACATCCAATATAAACCACTAAGAGGCTGTTTGTGTAGTGCACATCTTTCATCCCACAATAACCGATAATGACATGGCTTTGGGGGCACCACGAAAGACATGGAGGCAACTTTCACCACGACCTGATGAATTCCCTTGGTTCTTACTGGAGATTAAACCCGGGACCCTTAAAGTCGAGCGCTTTACACCACGACCATCTGTCCCGGGACCCTTAAAGTCGAGCGCTTTACACCACGACCATCTGTCCCCTATAAGAATTATTTTTTTTATTAGTAACTTCCTTGGAAATTAATATTTTGATGGTTTTTTTGCTATTTATTGATGACATCAGAGTTAAAATGTCACGATTTTCTTTGTGTACTCGACGGAAGTGTCATTTTAAAAGACTTTTATTTAATATGATGTGTCTGTCATGTGTCAGATAGACAAACGAGCAATGCCATTGTTGCACACGGTCTCAATAGTCAACTCACTAATAGCAAACACCTTCTATTAGGTCCCAGCATTTTGGTTTAACCCATGAACCCGTAATCCTAACGTATTCTTGAATGCACTTAACAAAATTCAAGTAAGTTTTACATTGTGTATATCTTACAATATGTATAGTTCACACGTTAATAATCAAATTAGAAAATGAATACAAGATGAACTAATCAACAATTCATACATCTTATGAAATCAGCTACACATAATAATAAATATCTATGTGGTGTAATAAAACACAAGTCAAGTTCAGCTGCGATCCATGGGCATTGTATGGACCTGACTAAATATATGCACACAATTTAAGTTAGTTTGGGCGTCGTCTTTTGGTGACAGTTAGGTTCCGGCACTCAACGGGTATTAAACCCAAATTGTTCAGATCGACAAACGTTCACTTTCCCTGTGAGTCTTCTTGTCTCTTGATTACAACTGCCCTATATTTGTTGATATAATCTATGTGTACATCAACATGTCCACCAGCCTTGCAGATTGCTCACTGAATGTTGATTTAAACTTTTTTCTCTGTATCTAATGTAACATACAATGTTCATACTGTATCGTCTGGTACAATGTTCAATTGTTCATACTGTATCGCCTGGTACAAAACTTTCTAAGATATACAGACCAAAGAATGAGGCGGTGTCCTCAAATCGTATGATCCCGCTTCCTGAAGACTCAACATAAATATGATCACCGGCCAGGAAGTTGAAGACACCACCTGAAGATGAACAGAGCACATTTAGAACACTATCCGACTAGCCCTACATTTAACAAAACACAAAGGAAATATAGCATAAATGTGGCGGACTGGGTCTATAAATATATTGTCTGCATAGATGTGGCGGACTGGGTCTATAAATATATTGGCTGCATAGATGTGGCGGACTGGGTCTATAAATATATTGGCTGCATAGATGTGGCGGACTGGGTCTATAAATATATTGGCTGCATAGATGTGGCGGACTGGGACTATAAATATATTGGCTGCATAGATGTGGCGGACTGGGTCTACAAATATATTGTTTGCATAGATGTGGCGGACTGGGTCTATAAATATATTGGCTGCATAGATGTGGCGGACTGGGTGTATAAATATATTGGCTGCATAGATGTGGCGGACTGGGTCTATAAATATATTGGCTGCATAGATGTGGCGGACTGGGTCTATAAATATATTGGCTGCCGCCCAGGGCAGGCCTTACAAATGGCGGATCCCACTTTAACGAATGCTTGCGAGGCCCCTCTCCTAATTTTTGTACAATAACAACTATTACTATTAATATAAAGGTAAATTGCACAGACCAAGTTCATTAGCATAGAGAAAGGACACATGACAACGCAACATATGGTTCTATTGATGTGTCCTTTCGTTCCCCCAAACGACCCGATGGTTAAGTCATTTATTCGACTGATATATTTAAGTTTTTCAAGGACATTCATGCATTCTACCATACTCTGTGTACGATATGTATACAAAAAAACTCCCTAAATGATACAGAAAGTTTCAAAAGAAACTGCAGGTATACAACATTTGGTTACATCAGCCATTACCAAACTCAATACATGGGCTTAACACCATACCAACATGTTGACCAACTACTGGTAGCGGACTGGTCACTATGTCAACTTGCCCAATGGCAAATGGGCCCATTGAACGGTAAACTTTGTCCCAGCCCTATTCATTTCATTGGTTAGCGAAATTAAATTATAGCACCATTGAGTGGACCTTTGTTGCATGCTAGTAATGCCTTGAAGAACACTTCAATGATAATGTTAAATTAATAAAAGGGGGTGGTATACTGTGTTGAATCAAACGATTTTGTCCAGTCTAAATTCCTTAAAATATGCTCTGGTGTGCGTACTAGTCCGTTAACTGGCCATACATTGTTAGAGTAGACAGTTCCTCATGAGAGACAGTACAGTTCAGTCTAGTGTTAATTGTTATATCCAGTACAGATAGAAAGAGTCCAGTTGTCAGTTGAAGTGAAGTGATTATGTTAGTTAACTGATGATGTTCATAAAGAGTATTAAAGACGGTTTATATTACACACAGGGTATTGTTATTTGTGGTAATGGACCACTGTACACAGGTGATATGGACCACTGTACACAGGTGATATGGACCACTGTACACAGGTGATATGGACCACTGCACACAGGTGATATGGACCACTGCACACAGGTGATATGGACCACTGTACACAGGTGATATGGACCAGTGCACACAGGTGATATGGACAACTGCACACAGGAGACAGGGACATGAATCACTGTACACAGGTGATATGAACCACTGTACACAGGAGACAGGGACCACTCCACACAGGTGACAGGGACATAGCCTGCCCAGTCTCGACAACAATAAAGTGACATCCGTAATTGAAAAGAACACTTAATCACAATATTCAGTTTAAACAAAACAACATTATACAACAGTACCTGTAAAAGTGCTGTGGTGATCATTACGACAGTTGAAACAACAAGAGTGGGCAGTTTTGACTAGAACACCGCTGTTGGCTGGACTATTCTCTCTAATTTTGACGATGAAATTACCCCATGTCTGTAAACAGAAAACTTGGTTTTTAAGGTAGTCCATGGGCCATTTAAGGTTTCTGCTAGTTGTTTTTTATATCTTTTTTATTTTTTAAGCTGCACTAGCCATTTTTGGCACATGCATACAACATACCAATTAATGAACAAAGAAATAAAAAAAATATAAAAAAAATTATTTAAAAATGTATTTTGTGACTTTTTTGGGTAAAAAAGTGTAATTTTAAGACATATTTTCAAAAATTTTCAAAGAACCAATTTTTAAAATCTATTGTAGATATCATAAAATAACTTTGCACAAATGTTAATGAGTGTGTTTCAAACAAACGTCCAATTTTATAATTTTTTTTCTTACCTACCCCCCCCCCCCCGAAAAATTAACTTTTTTGAGAAAAAGTTGCATTTTTTTAGGGAATTTTTTTTTCAAAGTACCCCAATAAGCTGCATTAGTCCGTCGAGCCACAGTGGTCAAAAGTCAATCTCTTGTTAACTTTACATCAACAGGCAGCTTTTAAAAAAACAAATATTAAAGGTTTTAGCCCAAGGCCAATACTGGCCGTATCTTAATTCTACCTTTTAATTCCCGCGCCAGACACACATTTTATAGCAGACGGTAAAACAGACAGCATAAGAACCACAGTGGTCGAAAGCCAATCCTTTATTTAGGTAAAACAGCATAGAAACATGCCTAATGATAGACTAAGTTGACAGACATGATATCTCTTATATCGACAAACTTTTTCCTTAGCCCTTGGACAACTTCGTATATATAGAAGTATTAATAATATTTACTTATATTAAATCTTAATATTTTGGGGGTTTAGTCCGCTGGGGGTTATGTCCGCTGGGGTTTTTGTCCGCTGGGGGTTATGTCCGCTGGGGGTTTTGTCCGCTGGGGTTTTGTCCGTGGGGGTTATGTCCGCTGGGGGTTTTGTCCTACACTAATGCTAAGTCTAATATTCTATATCCTAATCATAAAATGATAAGTCTGTATCACCAGCTGTATCGTTCATGGATTTCATAATAATAAAACCATTATAAGAAAGTAATACGCCAAACTGTACAATTTACGCAGATACATTTTTATTAAGCATTCATTTTTTTGAATTAGCCATAAAGATTTTTGCATATGAAAATATGTATGCGTTTTGAGTTAGCCAATCTGCTTTAGACAGAAACAATAGAAGAAGAAACGTGGTTCAAAGCCTATCTGCAGCGCCGATGTTATGTTAGGTTCTAGGGAACTCACATACGTTGGTTCGGGTGTGTCTCTTTAGTCAATCGTTTATTACATAAATAATTGGGATGTGGTTCTTGCCAACTGTTAAGATCGCTACCCCCACCCATTCCACAGCTACCCCCACCCATACAAAAGCTACCTCCACCCATACCACTGCTACCCCCACCCATACCACAGCTACCCCCATATTATCTTCCCCTCATCCCCTCAAGGGCTGTAGTCAGCGGAGCGCGATCAAAGCGCTCGGCAGCTGGACAAAGGTGCGACTTCCCGCCCTTGGTCACCGACCAGCAACAAAGCCCTACTGGACTCATGTAAAACCTCTGAGGCAGGCTTTGATGTCCGAAACGCCCCTCCCCCTATTCCCCACCCACAGGTTTCGGGGACCAGAAGTCCATCGAAACGAACGAGGGAGATTAAGTTAGTTTTTGGCAGTGTTATATTGGAGTTTTGACAGAGAGCTAGTTTTGTAGATTCAGAGATTGAAATAAATCTAATTTTACTAAAAGTGCAGTCACGAGTAGCTGAAATAAAGTTCAACTAAGTTTATATTGCGCAACAACAAGTGTTTGAGTTTTATCTGTCTATATGACTGTGTTTATATGACTGTGTGTGTTTATATGACTGTGTGTGTTTATATGACTGTGTGTGTTTATAGAGTATCTACACAGAGCCCATAACGCTAACTCTGTACGGCCACCACTGGTCTAAACAGTTTACACCATTCAAACTAAAATGTATTAGATGTTGTGTTACTTGGTACTGTATGGGATGTTGTGTTACTTGGTACTGTATGGGATGTTGTGTTACGTGGTACTGTATGGGATGTTGTGTTAATTGGTACTGTATGGGATGTTGTGTTACTTGGTACTGTATGGGATGTTGTGTTACTTGGTACTGTATGTGATGTACTGTTACATGGTACTGCATGAGATGTTCTGTTACTTGGTACTGTATGGGATTTTGTGTTACTTGGTACTGTATGGGATGTTCTGTTACTTGAACTTACTTAGTACTGTATGGGATGTTGTGTTATTTGGTACTGTATGGGATGTTGTGTTACTTGGTACTGTATGGGATGTTGTGTTACTTGGTACTGTATGTGATGTTGTGTTACTTGGTACTGTATGTGATGTTGTGTTACTTGGTACTGTATGGGATGTTGTGTTACTTGGTACTGTATGAGATGTTGTGTTACTTGGTACTGTATGGAATGTTCTGTTACATGGTACTGTATGAGATGTACTGTTACTTTGTACTGTATGGGATGTTGTGTTACTTGCTACTGTATGGGATGTTCTGTTACATGGTACTGTATGAGATGTTCTGTTACTTGGTACTGTATGGGATTTTGTGTTACTTGGGATGTATGGGATGATGTGTTACTTGAACTTACTTGGTACTGTATGGGATGATGTGTTACTTGAACTTACTTGGTACTGTATGGGATGTTGTGTTACTTGGTACTGTATGGGATGTTGTGTTACTTGGTTCTGTATGGGATGTTGTGTTACTTGGTACTGTATGGGATGTTGTGTTACTTGGTACTGTATGGGTGATGTGTTACTTGGTACTGTAGGTCTCTGCAAAGTTTCTCAGTGGCCGGCCTGAAGTAAACACTGGAATACACGTAGTACCGGCCTGTGTGTACGATCCTGATGTGGTCATCGGTCAACTCAACCTGTCTAGCGTGAGTCCTGCCACTGTGGTCACCAGTTGAGACCTCATTGAACTTGAGTTTGTATGTCTCGTTTAAGTTTATCACTGCCAAATGGGGAAAGAAATATAATGTAACGGGAACAATATATATAGTCAAGTGTTATGTAAAAAAAATTATTTTAAAGTACGATTTACTAAAAAAAAAAAGTAAAATACTAACATCACAATATTTAATAAAAAGCTACTCCACACACAAATCGTCTGAAAGGTTCCCCCCTTTTCCTGTCAATTTCGTTCAAACGAGATCCCAATCTACTTTTCATTTAATTGATTAATTAATCGCCAGGGAGTATGTTTGGTAATGGACTCTTGAAATATTACGACTGGGTTTGGAATGAATATTTAAAAATAATAACACAGAAGTGACCATTTTTAACAAGCAATTATCATATTCATTTGTAACGTAAGTAAATGTTTGTTCATACTTGTAACTACATCTGAACTATTCGTAACGTAAGTATATGTTCATAATTGTAAATACATGTGAACTATTCGTAACGTAAGTATATGTTTGTTCATATTTGTATTTACATTTGAACTATTCGTAACGTAAGTATATGTTTGTTCATACGTGTATTTACATGTGAACTATTCGTAACGTAATTATATGTTTGTTCATACGTGTATTTACATGTGAACTATTCGTAACGTAAGTATATGTTTGTTCATACGTGTATTTACATGTAAACTATTTGAAATGGATTGGACACCTGTCAGGTGTGTTCTCACCTTTGTTATCGACGGACACTTCTTTAAATGAAACATGGGCACTCACAGGGTTAAACTTGTAATGATCTGTAGACTGCAGCTCATCAACTGTAACAGAAAGAAATTGTATTTCAAAAATGACGTCATTGCTGTTATTACTTTAAATAAGTAATAAAAGTTTTTTAAAATCCTTTGACTTATAATTGTTATCATTTAAAGAACCATTCAATATACATATCTAAATATCACTCTGATATTTTTTTATTTAAATTATTTTTTAAGTGGTTAATAAACTTACTTGATGCATTCTGTAGGCTTCGCCTCATCTAATGATATTATAAAATTCAGAAAAATTACAAAAAATACATCTCAATAGTGAGAATGTTTAGTTATGCATTCTCCGTTTGTTTTAATTTTTTTTTTTTGCTTAAATAGTTAAAGAAATATTTAAACATTTGTACTATATCTAAATGGTGCAAAATGACTGTACATTAAAAAAATGTAGGTGTTTAATATATTCAATAATTGTTATAGCTACTTTATTCAGAGTTCAATTATTCGAAAACTCACTATGTCCAAAAGAGCAGAGAATCCTCTACTTGTTCTGCCACAGCAGAGTTGCTTCCCTTTTTGCACATCACTTTGCAAATATTTGAACGAAGAATCTGCATCGATGTCGTTTGTGTTCTGCCTTAGAGCGATGCAGCTTAGGCAGGCGTCATAAGATAACTCTGAAAAGGGAGAGTTCGCTTCTTTATCCTGATCTATCAGCATCACGAAGAGCAGGACCACAGCGGCGATGTTGATCACAAAGGAGAAAATGCTCAGTAGGAGAAGAGAGCGCCTACTGAGAAAGCACTGTGGGCGCCGCCTTGACGAGTGATTTGGCCTGGGCTGTTTCTTAGGCTTGCATGGAACTAAAGGGAGCACTATTGGCCTAGGGAGTGACTCATTGAGTGAATCATTCACGGGCTGCTCGAGTTCCGGCATTAATGGTAATGATGGTTTTGGGGCCACCTCATTCGAAAAGTCATTCACAGGACGCCTAAATGGTAATGATGGTTTTGGGGCCACCTCATTCAAAAAGTCATTCACAGGACGTCTTAATGGTAATGATGGTTTTGGGGCCACCTCATTCGAAAAGTCATTCACAGGACGCCTAAATGGTAATGATGGTTTTGGGGCCACCTCATTCGAAAAGTCATTCACAGGACGCCTAAATGGTAATGATGGTTTTGGGGCCACATTTGGAGGATCATTCACGGAACGCATACATGGTGATGGGGGTTTTGGGGCCACTTCATCTGGGGGGTCACTCAAGTGCCGCAAGTAAATTAGAGGCGGGTGATTTGAAAGCGATGGATTGCCTGAAATTTTAGGATGAAGATTTTGATACGTCGCCACATATGTGGGGTTTGTGGAGCCGATTCTGGTGGACGGGGAACATTCTGCAGAGCTGCTAGTTATGACTGAATCCCGTTGTGGAAAAGATGGATTTGATGGCATGATGTCGAGTTAAGATTATGTTACGTCCTGCCGTCTAGATGTGTAGCATATGCAGTATATCTCATGGGCAATGTCGAAGATGGAAACAACAAACGATTACAATAAACTGTTGAAGGGAAAACATAATTCTTAAAATAACAGCAAAAGTATAAATCAATAAAGAAGTTTATACTTTCATCATTGCATATAAACACTTGTTTGTTTGTTTGTTTTTATTTTTATTCATATAATGCGATAACAATTCAACAAAAATAAATAGTATTTCTTCTGATTGTCATTTTCTTTTCTCTTCAAAATATGGAAAGTAGAATCTATAAATATTTCAGTTTGTAAGCTCTTTTGTTGTAGCATGAAAGTGTGTACGATTTGATCATTTCTATGGTTAACCATTTTTAATAAAAAATTGTATATGTCTTTATGTTTAATTGAACGGGCTAGGTAGCAGTGTGGCAGTTGTTCGACTGCCAACCTTAAAGTCCTGGGTTTGAAGCCATAGTGAGTGCAGGGACATTTCTAGGGTTCGATCGATGTCCATAAGTCCGCTCGGCTCACAAACAGGTGCCTTCCATTTGTATGGGAACGTAAGGAGGGCCGTGCAGATTTCTAGACACACAATCCCACAGAACAGACATGGCTACAGAAACATGTAATCCCACAGAACAGACATGGCTACAGAAACATGTAATCCCACAGAACAGACATGGCTACAGAAACATGTAATCCCACAGAACAGACATGGCTACAGAAACATGTTAATATTTCAGGTCATGGTGAAAGTCTCCAGCTAAATTTCCCGTGATGCTTCCATTGCCCTTGCACTATGGGCTATGGTGGAGAGGAAAGAAGGGCACCATTTCATCTCATCCTTACCGGGAATTCACAAACACACACACAGAAACAGGCCAACACACACACACAGAAACAGGCCAACACACACACAGAAACAGGCCAACACACACACAAACAGAAACAGGCCAACACACACACAGAAACAGGCCAACACACACACACAGAAACAGGCCAACACACACACACACACAGAAACAGGCCAACACACACATACACACAGAAACAGGCCAACACACACACACAGAAACAGGCCAACACACACACAGAAACAGGCCAACACACACACACACAGAAACAGGCCAACACACACACAGAAACAGGCCAACACACACACACAGAAACTGGCCAACACACACACACACAGAAACAGGCCAACACACACACACAGAAACAGGTCAACACACACACACACAGAAACAGGCCAACACACACACAAAAACAGGCCAACACACACACACAGAAACAGGCCAACACACACACACACAGAAACAGGCCAACACACACACACACAGAAACAGGCCAACACACACACACACACAGAAACAGGCCAACACACACACACACAAAAACAGGCCAACACACACACACAGAAACAGGCCAACACACACAAACACAGAAACAGGCCATCACACACAAACACAGAAACAGGCCATCTCTGTTTCATCTGACCCATATTATGTGTATAGGGCAGTTCGGGATTAACGTTTAAGCGAAGAAAGCACGCGCTCATCAAAAATATTATAACTGAACTTATCGTTTATATTATAAAAAATAATTTCACTGCTGAGGCCGCCTCAGTCTCTGGAGATGAAGTGACAAATTCTGTTCCATTCACTGTACAAAAGTGTACAATTATTACATTCAAAAAATGATTGTTAACGGTATTAGCCACAAGAGCTGGGTATAGCGTAGTCATGAGTGTAGTATAGGTCGTACAAGATGACGGACACAAAATAAAAAAAAATTATTTGATATAAGATTGCGGATTCGGTTCGACTATGTGTGAGAGAGGGTTGGAAGGGTTAGGCACCAAAACTGATTGCTGTTTAGGCCGGACTGTAAGGGGACTTAATGCAGTTCCATGTGTAGGCTTTTTTTATATACATTTAATATGTTTCTATTTATAGATGTGTTTTATTTATAATTAAGTTTTATTTTTCTTCTTTTCTTTATTTATTTTTAAAAATTATGTTTGATTTGTCATTCAGACTTAGTTTCTCACAATTAATCATATCGACTGAAAAATAACCAAATGATGAAATGATGATCACGCAGATGATCACACAGATGATCACACAGATGATGTCTGTTTAACTGTGTCCTTATTGCAGAGTCAAAATTAAAAATAATAATAATAATAATAAAAGAAAGAAATATTTATCAAATTTAAATGGCATATTCAGTTCAAATCACAACGGTTTCTTTTTGGTGTGTGACACACATTAATACAATTACAATTCACAGATAATATTAAAAAATTGTTTACTTTTAAATGTTGTTAGTTTATATTATGTTTTATATCTTACTAAAAGTTTGCTTTATTATTTTTATTTTATTTATTTATTTGCATCTGTATGCTATATCCAACCCTGAGATTGTGTATACAGAATAGTCTAACTAATTATAATATATATAAAAGCGATTTGGGCTCTGAGTTAAAATGAAAGTAAAGAATTAATACAACAGTATGCCAGTTTAAAATACAAACCGATATTTACCTAGCCTACCGATCAAGCCTAAGGTGATATAACTATGCAAAGGTTTTTGCAGGGTACAGCTAGTTATATTATACTATTAGTATCATCAGAGTAGAGTTACAATGCGATAAGTATTTTCAGTCTTTTTAGACATTCATGCATCAAGGTGGGGGAGGGACGGCTTTAAGACTATTCGAGGGCCACTGGCGTTCCAACGCTTACCACACTCTGCTAGTTGTAGGGCGAAGTGCCTTAATTTTCAGAGTGTGTCATTGTCTGAGAAATTCGCTGGCTGGCCCCGTTCTCAGCCTAGCTTGACATGAAACATGGCTAGTGTGACATAAAACATGGCTAGTGTGACATGAAACATGCCTAGCGTGACATGAAACATGGCTAGTGTGGCATGAAACATGGCTAGTGTGACAGGAAACATGGCTAGTGTGACATGAAACATGCTGTTTGAATATTTACACTAACAGTTTTATTAAACATGGAAATTGATGACTTAACAATATACATACCGGAGTTAATTTAATAAACAATCCTTAAATAGCTGAATAATACTATTGTAACTTTAGGAAAATAATTGAACGGTGAAACTTTATTTAAACGAATACTGCCAATGAAACTTAAATAAATGAACACTACCGTGATAAATGAACACTACCATTGTAAGTTTAACTTGAGATCTGAAAGAAGGATGTGAAATAAGCTAACATTATAAACTAACATCAACACTTGAGTTTTTCTGTATTTAATATACTCAGGATACTGCCACTAAAACAACATGATCAACTAAGTCATCCATCTGCCACAAAAGTATAACTTTCAAACACGGTATGTGATGTGATCCTCTAAGTTTAATTGTCACATAAAGTGGATCAAGTTATGTCTAAAAATAATCTCAAGGAAAGTTTTCTTATTTTCAGTTTCTTTAGATTGTAGCGATGTAGAAGTTAAGATAACTACCCCAGCACAGAATGTCATTCCAAGAAAACGTTCAGTCATTGAAAGGGAGGAAACTACTGACTTATGCATGTCTCATTAAAACCAACGGGCTATGGTAAGACGGTAAGAGATATGGTTATTATGGGAATTACCTCCCCTATACATTAAAAATATATCGATACAAAGCATGACGCCTTAAACCTATATTAAGCCACGCATAAATATTGTGGACAGTTTGACTTAATGTAAATAAAACTAAAATGTATACAATGGATAGTTTGGTCAAGACCATCTTAAACACTGTAAAAAGAATGTTCTGAGTTTTACATTTTACATCGGGACACGTTCCGGACAAGGTGATGGTAGAGAATTGCGGAAGGGGTGGGGAATGGGTGTGACCATTTACCTGATTTACTTGGGGTATGCACATTTTTTTTTAAATACATTGTTTTTTATTCAATTTGGCGGTAACCGCGGGTCACATTGGTTTTGTAATTTGGCGGTAACCGCGGGTCACATTGGTTATATAATATGGCGGTAACCGCGGGTCACATTGGTTTTATAATTTGGCGGTAACCATGGGTCACATTGGTTTTAAAACTCAATTTTAAAAGGAAAGTTTGTAAAATAAATATAAAATAAACTCTGGGCATATTTCGACTGGATTCTTAAACTGAACATCCAGTCTAGTATTGGTGACTCATACAGTGACCACCTTAATGAGGCCCTGGGTGGGGGGGGGCGAATACCTTCTATATTATCTTAATTGACATAGCTAATGGTGTGTGTGGGTAATTACATATTCCCGTTTGGTGGATACTGTCAAGGTTCCAAGATTAGATGGCATAAATATATTATTTACAGCCTTGTTCAGTTTACATGATAAACATTTGCAATTTTATCGACTGGTTAGACTAATTTACTCTCGATATGGCGAAAAAAATTAGTAAAGTGTAAAGCAAGGAGAAACACACGTCAAGTTTGTCTATCTTATCTTGTGTAAACCAAAGTTTCAGCTTGTATTATTGTGTACCTTTATATACAGCAAGATAAGAAAGTATTTAGAGTATTTTACGAAACTAAATAAAAATATTATAAAAGTTCTGAGAATTCTTTTTCACAACATGTTTATCTGTTGGTATTTTCTAGACTTCACTTCCAGACGAAAATATATTTGCTCTGAAATTCTTTTTACCATTCTTACCTTAAGCCATACTTTCAATTACAAACATTAAAATCATACTGTGTTTCTATTTAGTCAGGGAACGATACCTACACTTGTATCGATTTCGATACGACTCACGATACTTCTTTAAAACTCCTATTACAATCCCGATAGATAGACTCCCATCATCTCACGTGTCTCAAGCATAGATATACTATATAGTATAGTATACTTGGGTCACAAGCATAGATATACCATTTTGATTACACGCGATACTTCCGTAAGCTTCCAATTACAATATTATTAATTGCCGATTCCTTTAGATTCCAAATTTGTCTAAAGATTACCTCCAGAAAAAAGGGGAAGTAAGGGGGGCACCTGACTTCAAAGCCGTCTTCTTTATTTAAAATTCAATACATTTCTGGACAATTTGGTCTATAAATAGACATGATGTATTAGGAAAACCGAGAAATAAATTATAGAAACTATCACAATTTGGGGTTGGCGTAGCTTGGTGGACATCTTTAATAGGTTTGTTTGTTGTTATTGTTTGTTTTTTTGTTTGTTTTTTGAGGACATTGTTTACTTTGTGTTAACTGATTGCAGTCAAATATTTGTATATGAAATCAAAGCGAGCAAAGTGCACAATACCATGACACATGATATTGAACAAAAAATAATTAGATAATATGCTCCTGACTCGAGTATTCTAGATATTGCGGTTGACCCTTATTTATATTTATAGTAATAGTTTAACAACAGACAAAAAAACAATGTAATGTTCACAGAAAATTGTTGCTAAAAATATCAAAATTATTTTTTTTTAAAAAGTCATTTTAATGATTGGGTAAATGAAAAAACAAAAACTTTCTGTTGAATTGTAAAGTTTAGTTGTTTGTATTATAATGTTGGGTAGGTTTTAGGTTATTTGGTATTTCAAATGTGCTTCAGAATTAAATAACGGTGGTCGGACTTTCCATGATGATGTATCGACAGTTTTTATTCAACTTCTTACCAGTTTATACACACGTGTTAATCTGTACGGAATACATGCAACAGTGCGGTGCGTAATATTTAATATTTAATGTACAAAAATTTCGGACACTCCTTCGGGGTTCCCCTCAAGCTGGGGCCCAGGAAACTTTCAAATATGGACCCCCCTCCCCGAGTTACGCCACTGCGCTGTTATTATGTTGTTATGATGTCGTTGTTATGATATCGTTGTTAAGATGACGTCAAATTATTTTTGAAAAAACCGTTCCTTCTAAGAAATCTAAGAATAAAACACAATCACGTGACACGGCTAATCTAGTAGACTAGGCCCTATATAAGACAAACATTTCAAAGGACCGTCAGTAGCATCTTTTGTTTCCTACATCTCAAATATTAAATAGAGATACATCAACTATTCATTACAGGTAAACAAAGTGAATATTGATATTTTTAAATATCACTTTTTTAAAAATGTTTTTTTTTGTACTCAAAAGTGTTCTTGTTTAGATCGTTTCTGAAATGTCGTCATCAATCGTGGGAATGTTGGATAGTATTGAACTATTTTAAATACTTGTAGATTCCGTCCTTTAATAAACGTCGAAGATAATTATGTAAAAACTAATAGAAAAAAAAAGATTTAAAAACATTTTTATCAATTTATTGAAAGTAGGAAAAAAATTATAGATTTTTTGAAAAATGTTTAGACAACTGTTTTAGGGATCAAAAGTGAAGCATATCTAGAAGTTCATTAATCCATTTATTTAATTTTTAATTTAATTTGTCTCTGAGTTTTAATTTAAACGTAAAACTAAAAAATGACTTTACTTAACTGATTACATAAATATATTTTTGGTTGTTTAATAAAGCAAATGCAAGGTAAATGTATTTTTCTAGACGTGATATCAAGTGAGAGGTTAAGTATCCATCGGTCACTTATCAGGGGCGATCATCTACATTGTTAAAATAACCGTCTACTGATGGTCAAATAAAAAAACAAAATAAGAAAATTAAGTTCTTGATTAAGATTTTTTTTTTTAAATTTTCAATTTTATAACAGCTGATTTTGTTTTTAATATATTCAAAAAAAAAAAAATGCCAGCCAACATGTCAGGTCACGGAGGTCAACAGAACAAAGCCAGCAATGACAACAAATCCAGTCAGTGTAACCCCAATAATTCTTGCTACCAAGGTCACCAGACATGTTATACGGTAATGATAATTATAATTATTTAAAAAACAAAAAACAACAACTATGTAAATAAATTTATTCGGATCTTACGGATAAGAGAAAAAATAAAGCGTTCAAAAATGTAAGATGATAAATTATATTTAAAAGAATATTTTAATACTAGTTGAAAAGCCTGCTGAGGCTGGCTGCTACCTGCGATATAGAAGAAATCTACAACTAATATAAAAAAAACCAGCGAGTTAACTAATACAGTGATTAGTCGACTCCTTATAATTGAGTTGTATCCCTTTGACCATCTTTACAACTTTACATAATTTTGCGCACTACTACTTATTTTGGAATTCCACAGACTATTTTTATACACACGTACAGTCGGTCTACCCAGTGGCGTCACTAGGGGGATGCGGGGGGTGCGGACCGCACCGGGTGACACCCTCACGAGGGGTGACACCCGACTGCAAAATATCTAGTTTTAGGCCTATATTCTTAAAATAATTCAAAGCCGTATTTAATTTTTATAAATAAATAAAAATATCTCCGATTATTAACAGACACTGTGTACTTTTTATTAATAATTATTTTAACGAACCGGTTCCTGATACGTCTAAGATGAACTCTTATGATTTAAAGTTATTTTCTTTTCGCGGGAAACTGCATAACCGAGCCATTCTTTCTGATTATATATTAAAATTGTAGCCCACTGGCAGAGTGGGCTAATCGTTTGGCCGTGACTCATTTGGGGCTAACTATACTATATGCGGGTTCGATTCCTCTCAGAGACATATATTTTTTTTTTCAGATTTTTTTTTTCAGAATTAGGGTTAGGGGTAGGGTTAGGGTGTGGAGCAATATCAATTGATGGTCCCCGAAAAAAAAAAATATCTCCCATTATTAACAGTAAATGACGTCATCAACGTCTGCAGTAAATAAGAGTTCTCATTCATTCTGTGACGTCATCAAAGTTTGCTAGACGTATCCCGAAAAAAAATACGTAGTACGTCTTAGACGTATCCGGAGCCAGTGCGTTATTTTAATGAAATTATTGGTATACTTACACTGACCTATAGATATCAATTATCGCTAAAATCCTGACCCCGGAAACGGAAAAAAAATAATAAAGTCGCGCATGCGCACATATATACGGCGTCTGAAAAAAAATATGGAGACCGGGGTGTCATGAGAGGGGGTGACACCCTGAGTTACCGCACCGGGTGACACCAACCCTAGTGACGCCACTGCCCCCTTGTTCACCCCTCGCTTCGCCACTGCTTGTTCTGAATCAGCATTTTTTTTTTAAATCTATGGAACATTTACTAAATTAAATAACAAGAACCGACATTAAGAAACCCTTATTTGTATTAGGCTACCAGAACATAAAATACGTTGTAATTGTAGGCTTCTATTGTTTTATAACATGAAAATACTTGAGCTACAGTTAATGTAAATTAATTAACTATTTTGTAGTATGCCCATTATGATTATTTGGTCACACAAAACTAGTGAAGTACATCAAGAGTGAATCTATTGTGTATTAAGAAAACAGAAGTGTTTGGTCAACTTCAAGATATGTCAAAGTACGTGGGATCTAATTTGTTTACTAAATCTGGAGCTGCCAATTTAGTACCTTTATTCATTTCTCATTTATGTGCAGGCCTCTGCTGGGATGTTGGTCAAGACGATTGTCAATGATTGACTAAGTCAGAGAGTGATTGTAAAATACGGGCATATCTAATAGCACTACAGCTATAATGCTTGGAAGTTTATAAGTGGCCATTCAGAATATGCAAAATGCTGGAATGAAATCGGGGCGATGATACAAGATAATATATTAAAATTGTAGCTTCGATTCCTCTCAGAGACATATATATTTTTTTTTTCAGATTTTTTTTTTCAGAATTAGGGTTAGGGATAGGGTTAGGGATAGGGTTAGGGTGTGGAGCAATATCTATTGATGGTCCCCGAAAAAAAAATATATCTCCCATTATTAACAGTAAATGACGTCATCAACGTCTGCAGTAAATATAAGTTCTCATTCATTCTGTTTACTGACGTCATCAAAGTTTGCTAGACGTATCCCGAAAAAAAATACGTAGTACGTCTTAGACGTGTCCGGAGCCAGTGCGTTATTTTAATGAAATTATTGGTATACTTACACTGACCTATAGATATCAATTATCGCTAAAATCCTGACCCCGGAAACGGAAAAAAAAATAATAAAGTCGCGCATGCGCACATATATACGGTGTCTGAAAAAAAATATGGAGACCGGGGTGTCATGAGAGGGGGTGACACCCTGAGTTACCGCACCGGGTGACACCAACCCTAGTGACGTCACTGGGTCTACCTCCTAGGTTAGACGATTATGTATTAGAATGAGAAATTAGGGGAGTGTTATTGTTGTTTTGTTTTTTTTAAATCCTTTTAGCGTTAGATAAACAGAGATTGAACTTTGATCAACTGTCGAACGCTATACATCACAAGGACGTCCGTTCTTGTAATCCGTCATAAAAGGATCTATTTATAGATTTGATATTGAATGACAGGGACGGATTAAGTTCGGTATTCGGAATTAATAGTGTACATATTTTTAAACTGATAATCAATAAAATATGTAAACAGTTGTAATTCACAGACTTTTATTTCACCCTCGTCATTTTCTTAAGTAATTTCAAAATACGTAGTCTCATAAGTAATTATCAGAAATGATTTCACTCAATAAAAAATATAACTGAAAAATAATTCGTAGTAAAACGTCATATTTCTTGATAAAATCAAACGGAAGTTATAGAGTAGTGTTGTTTTAGCTCCAGGTCCTATTTTAGTTTCAGTTTTTATTTCGTTTTTTCTGTAATAATTTTAGTTTTAGGCCCAATTTTAGTTTTCGTTTTAGTTTTCGTCGATAAAACTAAAACACCAGAGTTTTAGTTTTCGTCTTATTCATTTTAGTTTCACTTATAGTTTTAGTCTTGTAAACACCAATAACAAATAACATCATTGTTTATGACCAATTTTTGAAACAGATTAGAAATGTACTAGGCAGTGCTCGATTTACCGCCGGACTGTCATACCCGGCTCTGGTTTAGTTTTTTTCATCCCCGCCGGGGATGACATTTATCCCCGGCTCTGCGGAATTTTTTTTTTCATCCCCAGCACTGATTTTTTCTTAAGTCGAGCAAGCACTGGTAATTATTTCCGTTTAACTTTAAAACTGCGTACTGCGCTTCTATCTACTGAACCAATAGAAATAAACGTACAGTAAGAGTTCGAAGTATTTTTTTTGTAATCTTTGGTTCTAATTTTATGTTCACTTTTAATTCGTCGCTCGTAAGTCGTAAGGCGCAAGTTATCAATCAAAAAATGTTATTTTTATATAAAAATCCAGACAAAGATTTGGAGTAATATTTTTATTACATAATTTTAAATTAAGTTGATAAAGAGTCGTCTTGCAAAAAAGTTAACCCAAACAAAGTTGTCTTATTCAAACAAACAACTGTATTTCAATGAGTCAAATCTCAAACAGATAGTCTTCATACTACGTCTACTGCGCGCATGTCATTTGTTACAGTATATCAGTAGCAATAATTTGTTATAACAAGTTTAGATTATCCGACTTCAATAAGTTTAATTGGAAGTTTAAATCAAAATACCTAAGTAGCTGGCTGTATTGATAAACTAATGTTTTATTCTGCACGCACTATATTCATGTTTAATGGTAACACTGGAGTAAAACCATTTACTCGTAAATAGTGTAATATAAGTTTTCAAGACTTATTCACAGCTATAAGATACGTCAAATTCTGTCAGGGATGTACTTTCATTCAAACCAACAAAAGAACAACGTCTTAATTTGTTTTAATAATTGAAATAATTATGAGTAATAGAATATTTGCTTTCAGCAAATAGAGAATAACTGAAAATTTTGCATTTTTTTGTGAAAAATAAATTCATTGCTTGTCCAATAAATTTGCAGCTTCAAATTTGTTTGAACCAACGTGAACTATGTTAATTAAGACAAATGTTTTCCTAATTTTTTGAAAATATTTTTGTTGGCTTTTGTCTATGAAAATAAATTAGTTACTTGTTGGCCCGTGGCCCGTAAATTGGAGTTCCTCAAAAAAAATTGTTGGTATCTCGCCGCCGCTGGGGATGCCGGGGATATCCCCGGCACTGAGAATTGACATCCCCGGCTCTGGTTTAGTGTTTTTCATCCCCGGCACTGATTTTTTCTTAAATCGAGCACTGGTCCTAGGTCATAATAATTTCGTAGAATAGATGGTTCGTCCGCAGACCGCAGTACCGGAAAAGAACGATAAATGGGGATTTTAGTTTTTATTTCGTTGGGGAGTTTTAGTTTCAGTTTTTATTTTGTCTACCAGATTTAGTTTTCGTCTAGTTTTAGTCTTGCTGCTAATTTTAGTTTTAGTTTTAGTTCTCGTTGACGAAAAGTCAACATTTTCGTTAACGAAGGTTTTAGTTTTAGTTTTCGTCGACGAAAACAACACTGATATAGAGTTTTAGCTCAGACTGAACGTGAAAGCCAGGGGTTGGAATGCAGGAGGGTAAAAAGTATTATTTTATGGCCAAACATATTTTTCAAAGTTTATCAAGTAAATTTTGTAGTTCATCGAATGAGTATTTCCTTCTTTCCTAAATATATGCCATGGATATCGTCCCATTTATCACCCATTCACAATGTACTAGATGATAGTGAGAACTTCTAGAAATAAACAGTTTAACAGCACATGTTTAATTTTTATTTCAATGTGACTAAATTATTTTAACATCAAGAAAAATATTTAAAAATACATTAAACGTGTAGCAAAAGCTCTTCCACTTAAAAACATTCATTCAAACTTTGTTATACGAAAAAGTTTCTTTGAAAATTCGTTATTTTATTCTTATAGAATATCCTGATTTTTTTTATCGTTTAAGGGAACTGGCACCACACCTGATCTCAATAACCATGGCAACCAGCTGAATCCAAACAATTCAACATGTCAGCCTAAAAAGTAAACAGGTATGAATATTAAAAAAATAGCTTCTTGTTTTTTTATTTTTAAAAAAAAAAAACATTAAACATTAAATTTAGATTTTTTTCTAGAAATTCTTTAGTGTTAAAAATGTATACAATTGTAGCTGTACATTTATAAATATGTCAATAAAAAAAAAATTAATTCATGCCTGAACTCCCTATAGTCAATGATGTTTTATTTTATTTTCAGTTCAAGTGTGGCGGAAAATTGAACATCTATTAGAAATCAGTAGAAATTTTAAAGAATGACCTTTATTTAAATAAAAATATTGAAAACAATATTCCATTCTAGTTGATTCTTTACTGCACAACAGTCTTGTTAGTTATGTGCCAACTGACAAAATGTCCACTTTGAAGACAAAAATGTTATCAATGAGGTACCACATTATTAAGACAAATGTTATTGACAAAGAGAGACATCATGGCGGCCTTATTCGCTAGCGGATAGATAGATAGATAGATAGATAGATAGATAGATAGATAGATAGATAGATAGATAGATAGATAGATAGATAGACAGACAGATAGATAGATAGATAGATAGATAGATAGATAGATAGATAGATAGATAGATAGATAGATAGATAGATAGATAGATAGATAGACAGATAGATTGATAGATAGATAGATAGATAGATAGATAGATAGATAGATAGATAGATAGATAGATAGATAGATAGATAGATAGATAGATAGATAGATAGATAGATAGATAGATAGATAGATAGATAGATAGATAGATAGCATAAACGCCCCTTGATTTCAGACTAAGTCTGTTTATATAGGTTGTGTATGCAGTTGTGTGTGGAAGTTATATTAAGACAGTTACATTTAGACAGTTACATTACGACAGTTATAATAAGACAGTTATATTCGAAAAGAGATGACAATTAATTTCTACCTTTGATGTTGTTGATTACTTGAACTGGCCCGAGAGGTAGCCTTCACATGTGCTAGAATAGTTAGGGCAATATTGAAGTAGACTGTGACGTAATTAGGGTAATTACGGCGCGCACTTTATGAGTATAAATACGACTGGATTTGGAGTTAGTTCGTGAGTTTGTTGAGGGATGAGCACAAGAGTAGTGTTGACATGGCTATACGGTCCACTAGATGACAGAGAAGTTAGTTGTGCGTACGATACATCAAGTAAAAGTCGAAGTTAGGTACAGTTACAGAATCTTTGATTAGTCAGAGTAGATGCGTAATGATTTCTCATTTATGGACTTTGTGAATTGTGAATTATTGTGGACATTAGAAGTATTATCATATGCATTTATGTAAATAAATCGTTGTGCTAACAAAGCATCTTGTTTCATTGGTTATTGAGTTGTGCCTTAGTAGTGAGTAACCAAAGTGAAAGAGGCAGACATTGAGCTAACTTGACATATCCACGTTTATAGTAAAAAAAAAACAGTTCCATTTAACACTTAAAGAGCGAATTCTTTTGATTTTTTTTATTCCCTTAAACGATGTGGTCGTTGGGGGAACTAACAGACACACCAACAGACGTGGTCATTGGAGGAACTAATAGACACACCAACAGACGTGGTCATTGGGGGAACTAATAGACACACCAACAGACGTGGTCATTGGAGGAACTAATATACACACCAACAGACGTGGGCATTAGAGGAACTAACAGACACACCAACAGATGTGGTCATTGGGGGAACTAATAGACACACCAACAGATGTGGTCATTGGAGGAACTAATAGACACACCAACAGACGTGGGCATTAGAGGAACTAACAGACACACCAACAGATGTGGTCGTTGGGGGAACTAATAGACACACCAACAGACGTGGTCGTTGGGGGAACTAATAGACACACCAACAGACGTGGTCATTGGGGAACTAATAGACACACCAACAGACGTGGTCATTGGTGGAACTAATAGACATATCAACAGACGTTGCTTTCAAACGTTCTTTCTGTGGGCTTATAGACTTGGTGGCGTTCATCTCCTCCCCAAGTCAGCGGAGAATATTTTCGGCTTTACCAGGGTTCAAACCCTTTCTGTATCTTTTGCATGTGGGTCAGTTCATTATCGACTTCCCTGTCCAGCCGCGAATTCTTTTGATGGTGGTGGCCAATAACTGAAAATAAATATCACACACACACACACACACACACACACACACGCACACGCACACACACACACACACACAAACCCAGTTTAAAAAGCGCCATCTTTCAAAGATCATGTCAATCATCATGTCATTGTTTGTGGTGGAATTATTAGCCCATCCCAGGAAATTAAAGAGTTGGGTACGCCCCCTTTTCATTCAAATACTTTTTGCTGTTGTTATTTTTTTTTTTCATTCTTGTTTAAAATAAAATTTCGTCTTTAAATCATCTTTAGGTTTCAAGTTTTATGCAATCACTCTGGCAGTGTCAATATCAACATTTTACACAATCAATCAAATAGACATGTTCCAAGCAATGTTTGACAGAACTTGGTGGATGTTAACCTCTTAATTCACAAAGATTATATGAATTTACTACGTAATACAGGGTTTATTTATGCATGTTTGTTTAGTTTTTTAATGTGGAGAAAACGGTCTTGGATATCTGTGGTTCTGGGCAGAGAATTCAACAGAAATATGGGACGATGTAAATGTAAGGCAGCGGATCTCAACTTTTTTTCCACAACTGTGACCAAAAGGTTGCTAAATCATGTCTGGGTGTACCCCTCAAACTTAAGTTTGAGAATGAATGTACTTTTTACGCGTACCCCTGCATAACCTTTCCCGTACCCAGTGTTGTGCATGAGTTAACTCAAATCAGTTAAACTCACGAGTTAACTCACAAGGAGTGAGTTGTGAGTTTGAGTTAATTCATCTCAACTTTAATGATTTATGAGTTTTAATTAAACTTTTATTTCTGCGAGTTTGAGTTTAAATTGTGTCGATAACTCAACTCATTATTAACCTCTTTAAAATTATTTCAAGAAAAAAAATGTGATGCAAGATAATTTATCTTGCGTTATTTTAATCTTTCGTTTGCTCTCTTTGTTTATGCCACCAGTGCTTGCATAATTATTTCCTGCGCCAAATAGTAAATTAGTCAATCGCGATCCAAAATATTATTTCCATGTCCAACAAGGTGGAATTTTACTTATGATGCAATTTGTCGTTTACTAGAATTGAAAGAAAAATTAAATGACATTTGTTTGTCCATGGAGTTGCCTAAATTCAAATCAACCGACATTGATTTTTTAAATGAATTTAAATGTATTTTTCAACCTTTGGCTTATATACTTGACACACTACAAGGCCAGAATGATTGATTTTACGGTATGTTGATTCCTAGGATACAGCTTCGTCATTAGGTTTGTCAAATTCAAAACAAGAATCTTGTTTATTGTCAACCATTGGTTTCAGCCATTCTCAATGGAGTTCAAAAAAGATTTGGTGACTTTTAGAGTTAAGTATACCTCAAATGAAAAGTGCAATTTTTGCAGCGGTTTCACATCCACAGTATAAACTACGTTGGGTTCCACCAAGAGACAGAGACTTGATAAGAAATTTGTTTATTCAATCAGTTGGATCAGGAATGAAAACAAAATCCACTTCAAGTGTTGCTTCTGAAATAGATGATGATTATGGCATGAAGAGACTGGTGTGAATTTAGAAAAAGGCCATAATGTTGACAGAGAAGTTTCCTGTTATCTGCTGATGCAGATAGAAATTTAAATATGTTGGATAAGTATTCATATGTAAAAAAAAGTATTTGTTCAATTCAATACAACTTTGCCATCTTCTGCAGCTGTTGAGCGTTTGTTTAGTGTCAGAGGACAAATTGAAACCAGCAGGCGAAACAGACTCTATGACGATAATTTTGAAAAGCTGCTGCTGTTAAAAGCAAACAATGAATTTTTAGCTAAATAAATTGAAGTGATTTAATTTTCAATAATTTTTTGATGAACATGTTTTTTTTTTTTACACTGACATTAAAATTACATTTTAGAAATTATGTTTTAAAAAAATGAGTTTATGAGTTTATGAGTTTAACTCATTTTGTTCACTGAGTTTGAATAAAACTCATTGGAAAAAAATTAGTTGAGTTTGAAGAAATGAGTTGAGAGTTTGAATCAAATCATTTTTGGGTGAGTTTGCACAACACTGCCCGTACCCCCTTGTGGGTACATATACCACCGATTGAGAACCGCGGACGTAAGGGAACCTATTAGCATCAGACTTTTAGTAGTTGCATTATTTTCCTATCCATACATCAGGCGACAAGTAAGTTTTACATTGTGTATATCTTTCAATATGTACAGTTCACGCGGGACGGATGGCCGAGTGATGTAGATACTCGACTGTCGACCTGAGAGTCCTGGGTTCGATCCTCGGTGAGGCCCATGGAAATTTTTCCAGGTGAAATTTGGTACAAAGTCATCCCACACGTTCACCCAGCTTTAAATGGGTACCTGACTTAAGTTTGGGAAGTAAAGGCGGCTGGGCGTTGTGCTAACCACACAATCCCTTCATATGCCGAGGTTATAGAAACAGATGAATTCAACACTTCATCTGCCCCGATGGCCCGTTAGGGCTAAGGGAACTTTACTTTTTTACAGTTCACGCGTTAATAATCAAATTAGAATACTAGATGAACTGATCGACAATTCATACATCTTATGAAATCAGCTACACATAATAATAAACATCTATGTGGTGTAATAAAACACATGTCAAGTTCAACTGCGATCCATGGGCATTGTATGGACCTGACTAAATATATGCACATAATTTAAGTTAGTTTGGGCGTCGTCTTTTGGTGACAGTTAAGTTCCGGCACTCAACGGGTATTAGCGCAAAGTTTTCAGATCGACAATTCTTCACTTTCCCTGTGAGTCTTCTGGTCTCTTGATTAAAACTGACCTTTATTGGCTGATTTAGTCTATTTGTACTAGTGTTGTTTTCGTTGACGAAAACTAAAACCTTCGTTGACGAAAATGTTGACTTTTCGTCAACGAGAACTAAAACTAAAATTAGCAGCAAGACTAAAACTAGACGAAAACTGAAATTATTACAGAAAAAACGAAATAAAAACTGAAACTAAAATATAGTGTTGCTTTCGATCACAAAAACTAAAACTAAAACCTTCGTTAACGAAAATGTTGACTTTTCGTCAACGAGAACTAAAACTAAAACTAAAATTAGAAGCAAGACTAAAACTAGACGAAAACTAAAATTATTACAGAAAAAACGAAATAAAAACTGAAACTAAAATATGACCTGGGACTAAAACAACACTAATTTGTACATCAACATGTTCAACAGTCTTGCAGATTACTCAATGTAAGTTAGTATAAACTTTCTTCTCTGTATCTTCTCTAGGATACAATGTTCATACTGTATCGCTTCTCTGTATCTTCTCTAGCATACAATGTTCATACTGTATCGCTTCTCTGTATCTTCTCTAACATACAATGTTCATACTGTATCGCTTCTCTGTATCTTCTCTAGCATACAATGTTCATACTGTATCGCTTCTCTGTATCTTCTCTAGGATACAATGTTCATACTGTATCGCTTCTCTGTATCTTCTCTAGCATACAATGTTCATACTGTATCGCTTCTCTGTATCTTCTCTAGCATACAATGTTCATACTGTATCGCTTCTCTGTATCTTCTCTAGGATACAATGTTCATACTGTATCGCTTCTCTGTATCTTCCCTAGCATACAATGTTCGTACTGTATCGCTTCTCTGTATCTTCCCTAGCATACAATGTTCATACTGTATCGCTTCTCTGTGTTTTCTCTAGCATGCAATGTTCATACTGTATCGCTTCTCTGTATCTTCTCTAACATACAATGTTCATACTGTATCGCTTCTCTGTATCTTCTCTAACATACAATGTTCATACTGTATCGCTTCTCTGTATCTTCTCTAGCATACAATGTTCATACTGTATCGCTTCTCTGTATCTTCTCTAACATACAATGTTCGTACTGTATCGCTTCTCTGTATCTTCTCTAACATACAATGTTCATACTGTATCGCCTGGTACAACACTTCCCAAGATATACAGACCAAAGAATGAGGCGATGTCCTCAAATCGTATGATCCCGCTTCCTGAAGACTCCACATAAATATGATCACCGGCCAGGAAGTTGAAGACACCACCTGAAGATGAACAGAACACATTAAAAACACTATCCGACTAGTGAGCCGTGCATTTAACAAAACACAAAGGAAATATAGCATAGATGTGGCGGACTGGGTCTATAAATATATTGGCTGCATAGATGTGGCGGACTGGGTCTATAAATAGATTGGCTGCATAGATATGGCGGACTGGGTCTATAAATAGATTGGCTGCATAGATGTGGCGGACTGGGTCTATAAATAGATTGGCTGCATAGATGTGGCGGACTGGGTCTATAAATAGATTGGCTGCATAGATGTGGCGGACTGGGTCTATAAATAGATTGGCTCCATAGATGTGGCGGACTGGGTCTATAAATAGATTGGCTGCATAGATGTGGCGGACTGGGTCTATAAATAGATTGGCTGCATAGATGTGGCGGACTGGGTCTATAAATAGATTGGCTGCATAGATGTGGCGGACTGGGTCTATAAATAGATTGGCCGCATAGATGTGGCGGACTGGGTCTATAAATAGATTGGCCGCATAGATGTGGCGGACTGGGTCTATAAATAGATTGGCCGCATAGATGTGGCGGACTGGGTCTATAAATAGATTGGCCGCATAGATGTGGCGGACTGGGTCTATAAATAGATTGGCCGCATAGATGTGGCGGACTGGGTCTATAAATAGATTGGCCGCATAGATGTGGCGGACTGGGTCTATAAATAGATTGGCCGCATAGATGTGGCGGACTGGGTCTATAAATAGATTGGCCGCATAGATGTGGCGGACTGGGTCTATAAATAGATTGGCCGCATAGATGTGGCGGACTGGGTCTATAAATAGATTGGCCGCATAGATGTGGCGGACTGGGTCTATAAATAGATTGGCCGCATAGATGTGGCGGACTGGGTCTATAAATAGATTGGCCGCATAGATGTGGCGGACTGGGTCTATAAATATATTGGCCTCATAGATGTGGCGGAATGGGTCTATAAATATATTGGCTGCATAGATGTGGCGGACTGGGTCTATAAATATATTGGCTGCCGGTCTTACAAATTGCGGATCTCACTTTAACGGATGCTTGCGATGCCCCTCTTCTATTTTTTTTACTATAACAACTATTACTTTTAATATAAAGGTAAATTGCGGAGCCCCTGTCAGGCGCTGGGCCCAAGGCCTAAGGCCGGCCCTGCTGCCAGCATGCACCTGAGGCCCTTTCTACGGTTCTATAATTGTATTTAGCTACACCCGAGGCCCTTTCTACGGTTCTATAATTGTATTTAGCTACACCCGAGGCCCTTTCTACGGTTCTATAATTGTATTTAGCTACACCCGAGGCCCTTTCTACGGTTCTATAATTGTATTTAGCTACACCCGAGGCCCTTTCTACGGTTCTATAATTGTATTTAGCTACACCTGAGGCCCTTTCTACGGTTCTATAATTGTATTTAGCTAACCAATGAAACTATTTCTCAAGCAATATATAATGGAATTTAAAGATTTTATTTATAATGATTCTGAAAAATATGCATTATCCTTCACCCAATAGATAATCGGTTAAATCACTCGAATGTTGCCATGGAGACGATGCAGTGCGACGAAATAAACGAAACATTCTGTATAAAATTGTTATAAAACTTCTATCAAAGAAAGTGTCGAGAGTATATCAGAATGGCGGCACCATTGTACTTGAAAAAAAATTGAATGGTGTGATGATAAAGACATTAATAAAATATTAACGTTATGAGTAAACATTTATATCATGCACTTGCGTTCATGAGAAGTATTTTGTTCTAGTAATATCAGTGTAGCGTTAAAGACTTGAGTCAGAAATTCTGCGTTTGTTCCTGTATGATCATTGGGGGGTTGGTGGGGAAGTGATTCTAAAACATCGTCGTAGATCTGTGATTGGTTGACTTAAGGAAGAGATGGGCGCCACCAAGACTATTAGTCCACAGAGAGAAAGTACAACAGATATATAACTCTGTTGATGTGTCTATTCGATCCCTCAAACGACCACATCGGTTAAAGGATATAAAAAACATGTTAGCGTGAAGTCATTTATTCGACTGATATGTTTAAGTTTTTCATCAACATTCATGCATTCTGCCATACTCTGTGTACGATATGTATAAATTAAAAAAAACTCCCTAAATGATACAGAAAGTTTCAAAAGAAACTGCAGGTATACAACATTTGGTTACATCAGCCATTGCCAAACTCAAGACATGGGCTTAACACCATACCAACATGTTGACCAACTACTGGTAGCGGACTGGTCACTGGGTCAACTTGCCCAATAGCAAATGGGCCTATTGAATGGTAAACTTTGTCCCAGTCCTATTCATTTCATTGGTTAGCAAAATCAAAATATAGCACCATTGAGTGGACCTTTGTTGCATGCTGGTAATGCCTTGACGAACAAATGAATAATAATGTTAAATTAATAAAGGGGTGTGTTATACTGTGCTCAATCAAACAATATCGCCCAGACAAAATTTCTTAAAATATGTTATGGTGTCGGTATTAGGCCGTTAGCTGGCCAACCGTTGTTAGAGAAGACAACTCTTTATGAGAGACAGTACAGCTCAGTCTAGTGTTAATTGTTTTGTCCAGTACAGTTCAGTCTAGTGTTAATTATTTTGTCCAGTACAGTTCAGTCTAGTGTTAATTGTTTTGTCCAGTACAGTTCAGTCTAGTGTTAATTGTTTTGTCCAGTACAGTTCAGTCTAGTGTTAATTGTTTTGTCCAGTACAGTTCAGTCTAGTGTTAATTGTTTTGTCCAGTACAGTTCAGTCTAGTGTTAATTGTTTTGTCCAGTACAGTTCAGTCTAGTGTTAATTGTTTTGTCCAGTACAGTTCAGTCTAGTGTTGTTTTGTCCAGTACAGTTCAGTCTAGTGTTAATTGTTTTGTCCAGTACAGTTCAGTCTAGTGTTAATTGTTTTGTCCAGTACAGTTCAGTCTAGTGTTAATTGTTTTGTCCAGTACAGTTCAGTCTAGTGTTGTTTTGTCCAGTACAGTTCAGTCTAGTGTTAATTGTTTTGACCAGTACAGATAAAAAGAGTACAGTTTTCAGTTAGAGTGAAGTGATTATGTTAGTTATTTGATGATGTTCATAAAGAGTATCAAAGAAGGGTTATATTACACACAGGGTATTGTTATTTGTGGTAATGGACCACTGTACACAGGTGATATGGACCAATCCACACAGGTGACAGGACATAAACCACTGTACACAGGTGATATGGACCACTCCACACAGGTGACAGGACATAAACTACTGGACATGGATGACAGGGACATAAACTACTGGACATGGATGACATGGACATAGCCTGCCCATCCTTGATCCTCGACAACAATAAAGTGACATCCGTAATTTGAAAAAAAACTTAATTACAATCTACAGTTTAAACAAAACAACATTATACTACAATACCTGTAAAACAACATTATACTACAATACCTGTAAAACAACATTATACTACAATACCTGTAAAAGTGCTGTGGTGGTCATTACGACAAGAGTGGGCAGTTTTGACTAGAACACCGCTGTTGGCTGGACTATTTTCTCGCTCTTTGACGATGAAATTATCCCATGTCTGTAAACAGATAACTTTGTTTTTAAATGTTTTGTTCAAATGCTAACTAAAATAAGAAATTACAGAAAATTAACAAATCTAATTGTCTCAAAATTTTACACAAAAAAAAGTATGTCACTCTAACAAAAAAAAAACACTGTTAACCAAGAAGTCAGCAAAAGATTTAGAATGTTTGTTTATATATTCAAATACCAGCAATTTTCTTCGGCAAAGACAGCAGACGACAGGGTAGGGCTCATTGTTACAGGTTGTGACTAATTTATCGAAACTATCCCCTTACTAAGCCTTAGCGTAATAATAGTAATAACGTTAATGTGTATATGAAAGTAAACTATACATAACAATCTACGTTCCCGCTCCTCAGTTTCCCCCCCCCTTTTACCCCACCCCCGTAATTGCGTCATCAGCCAGGTGGACAGCGGAAGGTAAACGAGGAGTAGTTAACAGTAACATGTTATATTCCGCGGGAAAATCTCCGTCCACCGGACTGCTCTACGGACTCCGGTCGGCGTCTTCAAAGAGACCCGTTCGATTTCCAGTTGCTATTGTACGGCGTACTACTTACTCCCCCCCCCCCCCCATCTAGGCTCCACCCCCTAATTTGAAAGTTTGAATGTAGCAGCTATCATATTTGATTGGTTAATGGTCACGTGTGAGAAAGTGAGGAGCGAGATAGTAGATTTTTTTTTGAACATTCGACCGACGGGCTCTGGAGTGAGCGGGTCGATTTGTGAATAGCAATCGGACTTAGTGATAGCCAGTCGATTGCTGAGTCTCTGAGTGAGAGAAGAGAGACATAGTGTGAGGAAGAGAGATCTAAAGTGACCACATCCTACCACTTATAGATAATTTATTATTGAATTACCTCTGTGTTGCATCTTATCTTTTTGGATTATCGTTGATCATTTTGAAAGGCCACCAGATCCCCTGATACGGTCTGGTGCCCCTGTATATAATAAAATATCTCATTGTTGTACCCACGACTTTGTCGAGTTAATCATCGTCACCTGTTCAACCTTAATTGTTGTGGAGACTGCGTGTGTGGCAGGAAGAAAAAATAAAATACGAGTCAACTATTGGATCAGCCCTCATACACTTAGACACAAGCCAAGGGTACCCTACTCGGGATCCTCAATATTCTGAGGCCCCTTCAAGGGATCCTTAACACTCATACAGTCAAAGTACAGGGTATTGGGTATGGCCCCCACAGTCAAAGTACAGGGTATGACTCCCACAGTCAAAGTACAGGGTATGACTTCCACAGTCAAAGTACAGGGTATGGCTCCCACAGTCAAAGAACAGGGTATGGCTCCCACAGTCAAAGTACAGGGTATGGCTCCCACAGTCAAAGTACAGGGTATGGCTCCTACCGTCAAAGTACAGGGTATGGCTCCCATAGTCAAAGTACAGGGTATGGCTCCCACAGTCAAAGTACAGGGTATGACTCCCACAGTCAAAGTACAGAGTATGACTCCCACAGTCAAAGTACAGGGTATGGCTCCCACAGTCAAAGTACAGGGTATGGCTCCCACAGTCAAAGTACAGGGTATGACTCCCGTAGTCAAAGTACAGGATATGGCTCCCACAGTCAAAGTACAGGGTATGACTCCCGTAGTCAAAGTACAGGATATGGCTCCCACAGTCAAAGTCCAGGATATGGCTCCCACAGTCAAAGTACAGGATATGGCTCCCACAGTCAAAGTACAGGGTATGACATCCACAGTCAAAGTACAGGGTATGACTCCCGTAGTCAAAGTACAGGATATGGCTCCCACAGTCAAAGTACAGGGTATGGCTCCCACAGTCAAAGTACAGGGTATGGCTCCCACAGTCAAAGTACAGGGTAGGGCTCCCACAGTCAAAGTACAGGGTATGGCCCCCACAGTCAAAGTAAGGGTATGACTTCCACGGTCAAAGTACAGGGTATGACTCCCGTAGTCAAAGTACAGGGTAGGGCTCCCACAGTCAAAGTACAGGGTATGGCCCCCACAGTCAAAGTACAGGGTATGACCTCCACAGTCAAAGTACAGGGTATGACTCCCGTAGTCAATGTACAGGGTATGACTCCCACAGTCAAAGTACAGGGTATGGCCCCCACAGTCAAAGTACAGGGTATGACCTCCACAGTCAAAGTACAGGGTATGACTCCCGTAGTCAAAGTACAGGGTATGACTCCCACAGTCAAAGTACAGGGTATGGCTCCCATAGTCAAAGTACAGGGTATGGCCCCCACAGTCAAAGTACAGGGTATGGCTGCCACAGTCAAAGTACCCACAGGTCATAGATTTAGGTTTTTTTTTAATAATCCTGATACGTAAGGTACAGTCTATCAAACTCATGCTAAGTCTATTATTCTATATCCTAATCATAAAATGATAAGTCTGTATCACCAGCTGTATCGTTCATGGATTTCATAATAATAAAACCAATTTAAAGAAAGTAATACGCCAAACTGTACAATTTACGCAGATACATTTTTATTAAGCATTCATTTTTTTAATTAGCCATAAAGATTTTTGTATATGAAAATATGTATGCGTTTTGAGTTAGCCAATCCGCTTCAGACAGAAACAATAGAAGAAGAAATGTGGTTCAAAGCCTATCTGCAGCGCCGAT
Organism: Bulinus truncatus; assembly: GCA_021962125.1. Taxonomy (NCBI): domain Eukaryota; kingdom Metazoa; phylum Mollusca; class Gastropoda; family Planorbidae; genus Bulinus; species Bulinus truncatus. The sequence goes on from JAGDYQ010000026.1 coordinate 1,361,757, forward strand.
GTTAGGTTTTAGGGAGGTCACATACAGTGGTGTAGCGAGCTTAACTCGCGCCCGGGGCACAATACCTTTTTAGCGCCCCCTCCCACCATTCGAAAACCATATAATATTATATGTAAATTAAACCATTTGGCGCCCCTTTGTGAGTAGCGCCCGGGGCATGATGCCCCCTTGCCCACCCCTCGCTACACAACTGGTCAAATACGTTGATTCGGTTGTGTCTCTTTAGTCAATCGTGTATTACATAAATAACAGGGAAGTGGTTCTTGCCAACTCTCTGTACGGCCACCACCGGTCTAAACAGTTTACACCATTCTAACTAAAATGTATGAGATGTTGTGTTACTTGGTACTGTATGGGATGCTGTGTTACTTGGTACTGTATGGGATGTTGTGTTACTTGGTACTGTATGGGATGCTGTGTTACTTGGTACTGTATGGGATGATGTGTTACTTGGTACTGTATGGGATGTTCTGTTACTTTGTACTGTATGGGATGATGTGTTACTTGGTACTGTCGGTCTCTGCAAAGTTCCTCAGTGGCCGGCCTGAAGTAAACACTGGAATACACGTAGTACCGGCCTGTGTGTACGATCCTGATGTGGTCATCGGTCAACTCAACCTGTCTAGCGTGAGTCCTGCCACTGTGGTCACCAGTTGAGACCTCATTGAACTTGAGTTTGTATGTCTCGTTTAAGTTTATCACTGCCAAATGGGGAAAGAAATATAATGTAACGGGAACAATATATATAGTCAAGTGTTATGTAAAAAAAATTATTTTAAAGTACGATTTACTAAAAAAAAAAGTAAAATACTAACATCACAATATTTAATAAAAAGCTACTCCACACACAAATCGTCTGAAAAGGGTCTTCCCCCCCCCCCCCCTGTCAATTTCGTTCAAACGAGATCCCCATCTACTTTTCATTTACTTAATTAATTCATCGCCAGGGAGTATATTTGGTAATGGACTCTTGAAATATTATGACTGGGTTTGGAATGAATATTTAAAAATAATAACACATAAGTGACCATTTTTTAACATGCAATTATCATATTCATTTGTAACGTAAGTTTATGTTTGTTCATACTTGTAAATACATGTGAACTATTCGTAACGTAAGTATATGTTTGTTCATAATTGTATTTACATATGAACTATTCGTAACGTAAGTATATGTTTGTTCATAATTGTATTTACATGTGAACTATTCGTAACGTAAGTATTTGTTTTTTTAAACTTGTATTTACATGTGAACTATTTGAAATGGATTGGATGAATTGTACAAAAATAAGGGACACTTGTCAGGTGTGTTCTCACCTTTGTTATCCACTGGTTCTTCTTTAAATGAAACATGGGCACTCACAGGGTTAAACTTGATCTGTTGATTGCAACTCATCAACTGTAGCAGAAAGATTTTGTCTTTCAAAAAATGACGTCATTGCTGTTATTACGTAAAAAATACGTAAAAAATATAATAATAGTATTTTTTTTAATCCCTTTAATTATACTTGTTATCAATATACATATCTAAATATCACTCTGATATTTATTTATTTAAATTATTTTTTAAGTGGTTAATAAACTTACTTGATGCATTCTGTAGGCTTCGCCTCATCTAATGATATTATCAAATTCAGAAAAATTACAAAAATACATCTCAATAGTGAGAATGTTTAGTTATGCATTCCCCGTTTGTTTTAATTTTTTTTTTTTTTTGCTTCAATAGTTAAAGAAATATTTAAACATTTGTACTATATCTAAATGGTGTAAAATGACTGTACATTAAAAAAATGTAGGTGTTTAATATATTCAATAATTGTTATAGCTACTTTATTCAGAGTTCAATTATTCGAAAACTCACTATGTCCAAAAGAGCAGAGAATCCTCTACTTGTTCTGCCACAGCAGATTTGCTTCCCTTTTTGCACATCACTTTGCAAATATTTGAACGAAGAATCTGCATCGTTGTCGTTTGTGTTCTGCCTTAGAGCGATGCAGCTTAGGCAGGCGTCATAAGATAACTCTGAAAAGGGAGAGTTCGCTTCTTTTCTCTGATCTATCAGCATCACGAAGAGCAGGACCACAGCGGCGATGTTGATCACAAAGGAGAAAATACTCAGTAGGAGAAGAGAGCGCCTACTGAGAAAGCACTGTGGGTGCCGCCTTGAAGAGTGATTTGGCCTGGGCTGTTTCTTAGGCTTGCGTGGAACTAAAGGAAGCACTATTGGCCTAGGGAGTGACTCATTGAGTGACTCATTCACGGGCTGCTCGAGTTCCGGCATTAATGGTAATGATGGTTTTGGGGCCACTTCATTCGAAAAGTCATTCACAGGACGTCTAAATGGTAATGATGGTTTTGGGGCCACCTCATTCAAAAAGTCATACACAGGATGCCTATATGGTGATGGTGGTTTTGGGGCCACTTCATCTGGGGGGGGGTCACTCAAGGGCCGCAAGTAAATCATAGGCGGGTGATTTGAAAGCGATGGACTGTCTGTAATTTTAGGAAGAAGATTTTGATACGTCGCCACATAGGTGGAGTTTGTGGAGCCGATTCTGGTGGACGGGGAACATTCTGCAGAGCTGCTAGTTATGATGGAATCCCGTTGTGAAAAAGATGGATTTGATGTCATGATGTCCTGCAACAAATACACTCTCTATAAATCAACTAAGGCAAGACATCTTAACTTTATTCCTACATACATCTCCTTACTATTATTTCGTGCAGGGCTTCTTAAACTTGTGTAATTCACGACCCCATTTATGATTGCGAGTTTCTTGACGACCCCATACAAATATAAAAGAAAAATAAATTAATATTTTTTGATGATTTATTTATTGGGTTAAATTGTATTTTTATCTCTCGCGACCCCGGAAGTTTGCTACGCGACCACAAATGGGGTCGCGACCCATAGTTTAAGAAGCCCTGATTTAGTGGACCATCAACTTGCTAAGATTATGTTACGGCCTACGGTCTAAATGTGTAGCAAGTGCAGTATATCTCATTGGCAATGTCGGAGATGGAAACAACAAACGATTACAATAAACTGTTGAAGGAAAAACATAACTCTTAAAATAACAGCAAAAGTATAAATCAATAAAGAAGTTTATACTTTCATCATTGCATATAAACACTTGTTTGTTTGTTTTTATTTTTATTCATATAATGCGATAACATTATGATGATCACACAAATGATCACGCAAATGATCACGCAAATGATCACACAAATGATCACACCGATGATCACACAGATGATCACACAGATGATGTGTCTGTTAAATTGTGTCCTCGTTGCAGAGTGGAAATTTTAAAAAATTAAGAATAAAAAAAAGAAATATTTATCAAATTAAAATGACATTTTCAGTTCAAATAACAACGGTATATTTTATTGCTGTGTGACACACATTAATACTAAAATTGTTTACTTTTAAATGTTGTTAGTTTATATTATGCTTTATATCTTACTAAAAGTTTGCTTTATTGTTTTTATTATTTTATTTTATTTATTTTTTTTGCATCTGTTCGCTATACCCAACCCTGAGATTGTGTATACAGAATAGTCTAATAATATTATAAAATCTGTATCAACAGAGTAGAGTTATAATGTGATATGTATTTTCAGTCGTTCTAGACATTCGTGCATCAAGGTTGGGGGGGGGGGGGAGGGGCAGCTTTAAGACTTTCGGGAGCCACGGGCGCTCAACGGTTTACCCAGTGCCCGCTGATATAGGAGGGATTGGTTTACCACACTCTGCGTGTTGTAGGGCGAAGTGCCTTTATTTTCAGAGTGTGTCATTGGCCCAGGAATTCGGTGGTTAGCCCCGTTCTCAGCCGAGCGAGACATGAAACATGGCTAGTGTGACATGAAACATGGCTAGTGTGACATGAAACATGGCTAGTGTGACATGGAACATGGCTAGTGTGACATGAAACATGGCTAGTGTGACATGAAACATGCCTAGTGTGACATGAAACATGGCTAGTGTGACATGAAACATGGCTAGTGTGACATGAAACATGGCTAGTGTGACATGAAACATGGCTAGTCTGACATGAAACATGCCTAGTGTGACATGAAACATGGCTAATGTGACATGAAACATGGCTAGTGTGACATGAAACATGGCTAGTGTGACGTGAAACATGGCTAGTGTGGCATGAAACATGGCTAGTGTGAAAGGAAACATGCTGTTTGAATATTTACACTAACAGTTTTATTAATCATGGAAATTGAGGACTTAACAATATACATACCGGAGTTAATTTAATAAACATCCTTAAATACTTGAATAATACTATTGTAACTTTAGGAAAATAATTGAACGGGGAAACTTTATTTAAACGAATACTGCCAATGAAACTTAAATAAATGAACAATACCGTGATAAATGAACACTACCATTGTAACTTTAACTTGAGATCTGAAAGAAGGATGTGAAATAAGCTAACATTGTAAACTAACATCAACACTTGGGGTTTTATGTATTTAATATACTCAGGATACAGCCACTATAACAACATGATCAACTAAGTCTTCCATCTGCCACAAAAGTATAACTTTCAAACACGGCATGTGATCCTCTAAGTTTAATATCACATAAATTGGATCAAGTTATGTCTAAAAATAATCTCAAGGAAATTTTTCTTATTTTCAGTTTCTTTAGATTGTAGCGATGTAGAAGTTAAGATAACTACCCCAGCACAGAATGTCATTCCAAGAAAACTTTCAGTCATTGAAAGGGAGGAAACTACTGACTCATGCATGTGTTATGCAAGGGGATGTGGTGGGAGGAAAAGTTATTGTAAGAATCACCTTCCCTATATCTAAAAAAAATATACCGATTAAGCACGACCGCATTGACCTATTTAGATCAGCTGTTCTCAAACTTTTTCCGCGACTGTACCTCAAAAGATGTTAAAGTATGTTCATACTCACAGGTACGTAAGTTCTCGAATAAAATTACCTACTTTCGTAATGTAATGTGCTTACCATTCTAATGCGATACTTGGGTTAGTTTTTGTGCAATCAAATATGAGATACTGGGATGGATGCTGCTGACGTCACCGTCAGGTTGCAGTCGCTTTCGTTCTTTAGTTTCCAAGCAGAGAAAGTATTTTCACATACATATGTCGATGGAAAAGGCAACAAATCTGATAACTCTAAATTACTCAAGTCTTCTTAAAACACACTGTGTTAAACGTTGCTGTCCATTCTAGCTTTCAAAATTCTGTCCGCCGGAAGTTCAAATAATTTCTCTTTCAAGCAGGGGCGCCGAGAGCCAACACGGGCCCCAGGGCAGGACATCATGGCGGGCCCCTTAATAAACAATAAGTCGTGACAAAATTGACATGGTTGGGGCGGCCGGGCCCCCTTACAGATGCGGGCCCCCTGACAATGAGCCCCCTGCCCCCCTCTCGGCGTGCCTGCTTTCAAGTCATCTGCAAAGTTCTAGTGTATCAATAATGTATTCACAAAAAAGATTCAAAATCCAATTGTTCTGTGCATCATCCTGTTCAATTTCAGAAAAAAATATCACAGAATATTATTTTATAGATTCTGAAATGATCGATGATTGAATTGTGAGTCTTCATCAAAATATAAAATGGTTGGGAAGATTGCAAAATGTCCATCAGGAATTCTGTTACTCCAATAGATAGAATTTTTTTTTATATAAAAAGCTCGGACGTTGGCTATGGCAGAAAATATATTGCTGTTTTGTCTTTAAAATTTAAAATCGGCGACAAGATTTGTAAAAATGAAAGTCGTGGGCATCCGAGATTTTTTTTAAAAGTCTTTATTCAACATTTTATTAAACAGAATACCGGTACAATAATTTTTACAATCTACTCATGAAAGAAAATACCGTCAGTGCTAAAAATAATCTTCCTTTTTCAATGACAACATCAAACAAATCGACCATTGGGGTCTGTGGCTCACTTTGATGACAGTGTATAACAGATGACAGAATTACACCCCCCCCCTTCCCGGGGACCACACCACGCCCAAAAAAGTAGGGGGAAAAACTGGGTTTCCCCACACACACCTTTTATAGCAGTGCATAAACTAAACTCTTGTTTTAATAGGTGTCTCGTGTGGGTGTATTATTGTGTTTTGTGCTGGTGTCTCGTTTTTGAGAAGTTAGAGTACACCATTGATACAGTAGTGTAGATCATATACACAGTAGTGTAGATCACAGACACAGTAGTGTAGATCACAGACACAGTAGTGTAGATCACAGACACAGTAATGTAGATCATTGACACAGTAGTGTAGATCACAGACACAGTAGTGTAGATCATATACACAGTAGTGTAGATCACAGACAAAGTAATGTAGATCATTGACACAGTAGTGTAGATCACAGACACAGTAGTGTAGATCATTGACACAGTAGTGTAGATCACAGACACAGTAGTGTAGATCACAGACACAGTAGTGTAGATCATTGACACAGTAGTGTAGATCACAGACACAGTAGTGTAGATCATTGAAACAGCAATGTAGATCATTGACACAGTAATGTAGATCATTAACACAGTAGTGTAGATCATTGACACAGTAATGTAGATCATTGACACAGTAGTGTAGATCACAGACACAGTAGTGTAGATCACAGACACAGTAGTGTAGATCACAGACACAGTAGTGTAGATCACATACACAGTAGTGTAGATCATTGACACAGTAATGTAGATCATTGACACAGTAGTGTAGATCACAGACACAGTAGTGTAGATCATTGACACAGTAGTGTAGATCATTGACACAGTAGTGTAGATCACAGACACAGTAATGTAGATCACAGACACAGTAGTGTAGATCACAGACACAGTAGTGTAGATCATTGACACAGTAGTGTAGATCACAGACACAGTAGTGTAGATCATTGACACAGTAGTGTAGATCACAGACACAGTAGTGTAGATCACAGACACAGTAGTGTAGATCACAGACACAGTAATGTAGATCACAGACACAGTAGTGTAGATCACAGACACAGTAGTGTAGATAACATACACAGTAGTGTAGATCACAGACACAGTAGTGTAGATCACAGACACAGTAGTGTAGATCATTGACACAGTAGTGTAGATCACAGACACAGTAGTGTAGATCATTGACACAGTAGTGTAGATCACAGACACAGTAGTGTAGATCACAGACACAGTAGTGTAGATCATTGACACAGTAGTGTAGATCACAGACACAGTAGTGTCGATCACAGACACAGTAGTGTAGATCATAGACACAGTAGTGTAGATCACAGACACAGTAGTGTAGATCACAGACACAGTAGTGTAGATCATTGACACAGTAGTGTAGATCACAGACACAGTAGTGTAGATCACAGACACAGTAATGTAGATCACAGACACAGTAGTGTAGGTCACAGACACAGTAGTGTAGATCATTGACACAGTAGTGTAGATCACAGACACAGTAGTGTAGATCACAGACACAGTAATGTAGATCACAGACACAGTAGTGTAGATCACAGACACAGTAGTGTAGATCATTGACACAGTAGTGTAGATCACAGGCACAGTAGTGTAGATCACAGACACAGTAATGTAGATCACAGACACAGTAGTGTAGGTCACAGACACAGTAGTGTAGATCATTGACACAGTAGTGTAGATCACAGACACAGTAGTGTAGATCACAGACACAGTAATGTAGATCACAGACACAGTAGTGTAGATCATTGAAACGCCTTTCCACTTTCCGTAGCTCCCCTGCTCCATGCTCTGGTACAGTTACACTTTCGCAGGTGATTTGTTGATGCCATGCAGCAAACTGGTTACCTTCGTTTGTTCTAAACGAAAATTATATGTCGCTGCGTCCCCATGCACAACCTATCCTGTACCTCTTGGGGAACGCGTACCATCGGTTGCGTACAGCGGGTTTAGATGTTTGTGTACAAAGCCAGTAACATATCTTATTTTAAATGTTTGTGTACAAAGCCAGTAACATATCTTATTTTAGATGCTTCTGTACAAAGCCAGTAACATATCTTATTTTAGATGTTTGTGTACAAAGCCGGTAACGTATCTTATTTTAGATGTTTGTGTACAAAGCCGGTAACATGTCTTATTTTAGATGTTTGTGTACAAAGCCGGTAACGTATCTTATTTTAGATGTTTGTGTACAAAGCCGGTAACGTATCTTATTTTAGATGTTTGTGTACAAAGCCGGTAACATATCTTATTTTAGATGTTTGTGTACAAAGCCGGTAACATATCTTATTTTAGATGTTTGTGTACAAAGCCGGTAACATATCTTATTTTAGATGTTTGTGTACAAAGCCGGTAACATATCTTATTTTAGATGTTTGTGTACAAAGCCAGTAACATATCTTATTTTAGATGCTTCTGTACAAAGCCGGTAACATATCTTATTTTAGATGTTTGTGTACAAAGCCGGTAACGTATCTTATTTTAGATGTTTGTGTACAAAGCCGGTAACGTATCTTATTTTAGATGTTTGTGTACAAAGCCGGTAACATATCTTATTTTAGATGTTTGTGTACAAAGCCGGTAACATATCTTATTTTAGATGTTTGTGTACAAAGCCGGTAACATATCTTATTTTAGATGTTTGTGTACAAAGCCGGTAACATATCTTATTTTAGATGTTTGCGTACAAAGCCAGTAACATATCTTATTTTAGATGTTTGTGTACAAAGCCGGTAACATATCTTATTTTAGATGTTTGTGTACTAAGCCAATAACATATTTTATTTTAGATGTTTGTGTAATAGTCAGTAGCATATCTTATTTTAGCAATGGGTGTGTGAGTAATTACATATTTCCGTTTGGTGGATATTGTCAATGTGACAAGATTTGAGGGCCCCAGCCCCGTTCATAAATAAAATTACAGCCTCGCTCTATTAACTAGAGAAACACACGTCAAACGTGGCTATCTTATGTTGTGTAAACCAAAGTCTCAGTTTCATTTGGGTACATTTTTATGCAGCTAGATAAGATAATAGAGAGCGAGAGTATTGTACGAAACTAAATAAAAAATATTATCAAAGTTTTGAGAATTCCTTTTAATAACACGATGGAACAGTATCTACTCGACCTATTTATCTTATCTGTTGGTATTTACTAGACACTTCCAGACGACAATATATTTGTTCTGAAATTATTTTTACAGTGAAGGATAAGATTTAAATTGTTCTACAATTCATACCTAAAGCCATTCTTTCTATTACAAACATTTAAATCAATCTGTGTTTGATTACAATAATATATATATATATATATATATATATATATATATATATATATATATTAGAGCTGTTGTTCGATTAAAAAAATTGATCGAAATTAACGCATGATTAAAAATTTTAATCGCAAATTAACGCACTTTTTAATCGACATAATATAATAAATTTTGTTTGTATTCAGACTAGTAAGTCATAATATCATAGCATAAAATTGGTATAATAAACAAGTCAGATTAATTTACGAAAGAGGCATAATTAATTGTAACAGATTTATTAAGCATTAGCACATATGTCTGTTGAGTTAGTTATTGGGACCAATTTTTTGACATGTAACCATCACGTCAAGTGATGCGAGTTTTTTTTTAATCAACAACCATGCCAAACAAGTGTTTTTCTCGTACCATAGGTTCCGAGCTAATGACGTATTTCAACCCCTCTCCCCTCTATCCCTGTCGTATTTTGCTACACTTTGCCCCCATCCCCCCACGTATGTCTTGTTTACCCAACCCTTCACTACCGTACCTACCCCTTCACTTCCCATCCCAAAACAAAATACACACGTCATTTCTATCTCATATGTGCCTTTTCCTTCATAAAATAATAGTATAGCCAGAAAGTACTTGCTCACTTATTATTAACGCTTTTTTTTTTATTCCCACCTTTCCCACTCTGTTAGATTTTTGACACACTTAGCAGCTTCTCTCCCCACAAAGATGACGTTACTTATAGCTTACCCAACCACCGTACCCCCTCTGTCCCATTTTTCCAAATCATGGCACCTGTCAATCAAACTAGGAGCAGGCTACTGCAGATGTTGACTAATGGTATCATTGAGGGTCATAATTAGAATTAAGAAATGACACTCCTATTGTTTCAAGGCCATGTGGCTGCTATGATTTTATGTCAACGTGACAGTCTCTGTGTTCGGGGTATTTTATTTTGCTTTTTTTTTTTAATCTTGTCTGATCTGGTTATGGTTATAGAAGTGGGGGATTACTGATTACTGAAATGACAACATTTGGCTAAAATTTAACGCATTTTGGTGTTTGCGTTAAAAATTTAGTCGCATATTTTTAACGCATTAATTATGCTTTAATTGCAGTTAAAAAACAGCCCTGTATAAAATATTAAATTTAGCTCAGTGTCACAATAATTCTTGAAAAATACAACCTCTGTCGTGTACAGTCTAGGCCTTGATTGACAGGTGTCATGTATATGAAACTATTAAAGCGATAAAAAAATTGGCGCAAAAAATGATGATACAAAATTTCTAGAATCTCGTTATTTTGATCTAATTATAACCTGGCTCATGATACACTTATTTTTTTTTACCGTCAAGTTGACTTCAACAATACACTACAGTATATAATGTAAACTAGTGAATGAATTTTTTCTCTTTTTACATCGACCGGGAATAGAGCAGGAAGTTTACTAGTCGTAGGGCTATAAAACAAATACATCTTCATTTATATTACAAGTGGGGATTTTGTCGACATACCTGGGGGTGAGTGTGTGTGTGCGGATTGCGACAGGGTGGGGTGGTAGGTCTACTTAATAAGTGAACAAACCTATAAACTTCAAATTTGTTGAGTGAAATACTGTTATCGATTTCTTGAACATTCAGTATTTTGGTCAAATTAACGCATTTAGGTGTTGCGTTAAAAATTTTAATCGCAAAAGTTTTTTGACGCGTTAATCGCAAATTAACGCAGTTTAATCAGCAGCCCTAATATATATATATGTCACAACCCAATAGGAATACCTCGTGGTCTAGGGGTACATTGGTGAGAGGTTCACCCAGGTCCCTGTAGGTTGGACATACACAATTTATATTTAAATATATATGTAGGTAAATATATAACATATACCAATCAATGACTCTTGTTAAATATTCAAACAAATAAGTTTAATGCCACTCATAAATTACTAAACAGGAAATATAATAATTAGGTGTCAATTCCCACCATCGATTCCGTTAAATTAATACATCATAGAAACAATAGTATTAACATACACTAAGACTATATTCTAAAACATCAGGTATTACATTATTATGTTCAGTGATCTCTCCAGACTGGGCCGGCTAGATCCTAGCTCCCTCCAGGATGGCTACGTGTTCGTCCAATCAGGCCTGTTAAGATGCACTTCAGGCCGGGCCCTTCTCGCTGACTAAGTACTATTCGGATAGGTTACAGTCGACTCAGGGCTGTCAAGGCGCACTTCCCAATGACAAAGCACTATTCCGACAGGTTAAGTTCAATTCAGGGCCTCCAGGTCGGTTGTTACAGGCCCCGCTCACGAGACCCCAGATGTTGAGGATCCCGGGAAGGGTAACCTGGGCTTGTTGCTAGAAGTACGAGGGCTGATCCAATAGTTGACTCGTATTTTATTTTTTTCTTCCTGCCACACACGCAGTCTCCACAACAATTAAGGTTGAACAGGTGACGATGATTAACTCGACAAAGTCGTGGGTACAACAATCAGATATTTTATTATATACAGGGGCACCAGACCGTATCAGGGGATCTGGTGGGCTTTCAAAATGATCAACGATAATCCAAAAAGATAAGATGCAACACAGAGGTAATTCAATAATAAATTATCTATAAGTGGTAGGATGTGGTCACTTTAGATCTCTCTCTCTCTCACTATGTCTCTCTTCCCTCACTCAGAGACTCACTAGTCGACTCGCTCACTCGAGAGCCAGCGGTCGAATGTCTAAAATCTCTCTCTTCTCTCTCGCTCGTCACCTTTTCCCACGTGACCATTAGCCAATCAAATATGAATAGCTGCTACATTCAAACATTCAAACTTTCAAATTAGGGGGGAACGCCTAGGTGCCGGGGGGGGGGGGTAGGGAAGTAGTCCGCCGTAAAATAGTAACTGGACATTCAGCGGGTCGCTGTCCCTTTGAAGAAGCCGACCGGAGAGTGGTCGTCCAGTGGCCAGAGAATTCCCCGGGGAGGAATGTAACATGTTATTGTTACTAGCTACTTTCGTTGTCGCTGTCGAACACCTGGACCTAGAACTGGGATGCAGTTAACGGGAGTGGGGTGGAAACGAGGGGGGGGGGAACTAAGGAGCGGGAACGTAGATTTGATGTATAGTTTACTTTAATATACATATTAACGATACTACTGTTGTTACGTTAAGGGTTGGAGTAAGGGGATAGTTTCGACTGATTAGTCACGACCTGTGAGATCGGTCATCCTTCCACACTCATACCAAACATCATGTCTGTGAATAATCCTATTACATGGCAAAGGGCGAATGTAACAAAAAAGTCCCCAAACTATGCGCTGACCGTCACTTGCAGCTGTCCACTACCCGAGCACACACAAGTTCTAATTGTTCCATCCTTTTGCTTAATCAACACCACAGGTGATGCATATGGAGAATCAGATTCTTCTATTATATCCATTTCTAACATTCTATCTATCTCCTTATTTAGTGTGTCTCTCATATGGAGAGGCACTACATACGGTTTGAGCGTTATTGGTTTCTCTGTAGTTAATTCTATTTTAAACTCCTTCACTTTAGCTTGGCCAGGTATATCTGTAATACTTTCTTTATACTTCATTAGCCCTGCGATCATCTTTTCCCTTTGTTCCTCAGTCAGATTTGGGCTAATATCAATCTCTATTAATTCATTAGACTTTTCCTGGGTGCTTAGAGTGGGGATTGCATCAAGCTCGTTATCGACCGGCTTTCCGGTCTCGTCTATATCTACTTCATTTATGATAGATGCCAAGCATGCATCCAAAATGTCTTTATCCCTTTTGCCGCTGTCATAATTCGCTGTTGAACCTCCATGATATTTAACCAGTCTATTAATATGATACTGTTTCAGTCTATTACCTTTTCTTATAACGTAGTTAAGTTCCGAGTTTTTTTTCTCCACTGTGTAAGGCCCATCCCAAAATAGAGATAATTTATTTCTTCTACGCGGTTTCAACAACAGAACAAGATCCCCTTCTTTGATATTTTTTTTTACACTATTCTTATCATAGTATTTTTTATACCTCTCTTTGTTGGCTTTATGCTCGCTAGCAATTCTACACGTTACTGGCAGCCTCTCTTTCAGATCTAACAGGTACTCATAAACCTGTTTAGTCTCCTTCTCTAAAAACTGGTCTGTAAAAAGATGTTTAATAATTGACATCGGGCCTCTTATTCTCCTACCATAAACCATTTCATATGGGGAAACATGTGTGGTATCATTTGGAACTTCTCTGTATGCAAATAAAGTTGCGTTAATGTATCTATCCCAGTTCTTCGGTTCCTTCTCCGCCACTTTTCTTAACATATTTTTGAGGGACCCATTAAATCTTTCCACCAGACCATTCGAGATAGGGTGATACGGAGTTGTCTTCACAATTTTAATATTGAAGAAACGACAAATCTGATCATATAGCTCTGACTTAAACTGCGGGCCATTGTCTGATAATATTTGTTCTGGAAACCCTATTCTCGAGAAAATATTACTAAGTGCCTCAATGACTGTGTTGGTGTTTATGTTAGCTAATGGTACCGCCTCAGGCCATCTCGTGGCCATATCCACCAATGTTAAAATATACCTATTCTTTCTTTCGGACATTTCCAATGGACCTATAATGTCAACCGCTACTTTCAAAAACGGTGTGGTAATGACGTCCATTTTCCCTAATTCCGCTTTACCTCCCCTCCCCGGATATCTACACTTTTGACACACATCACATGACCTAACAAACTGTTTAGTCTCCTTATCCACCCCTGGCCAAAAAAATTGCGAATACACCCTTTGTTTGGTTTTGTTTATTGACATATGTCCTGCTAATGATATCGAGTGGGCTGCCTTTAAAACTACTCCCCGTTTTCCCACTGGTACCACTAGTTGCTCTTCAATCATATCGGGGTATTTTCTATGTTGAAACTGCTTGTACAGCAGACCATCTTTTATTATGAATGAAACAACACCACCCTTTTTAACCTCTACTGAACCACACTTAGCCTTATATATATATATATAAGTGATTTGGGTTCTGCGTTAAATCGAAAGTAAAGAATTAATACAACAGTATTCCAGTTTAAAATACAGTCATGAAAACAATCGGATCTGCCCGAGACCAAAAATAACCTAGCCTACCGATCAAGCCTGAGGGGATATAACTCTATGCAAAGGTTTTGCAGGGTACAGCTTGTACGATTAATTACCGATACCTATAGATTCCCATCGTTCCAAGAGTCACTTTTGTCTAAAGTATAAAATAAACTAATATTTAAAAAAAAAACTTTTTATTTAAAAATAGGCTCACGCTGTTTCTAGTCAATAATAATTTCTAAAAACATTTGGTATTATCTAAGCCATATTGATTAAAAATCTATTTTTTCAAGGTTTTTTTTAAATTTTTTTTTTATTTCATCCTGTGCCCTACTTTAACATGCTGGGTCATGAAGTGTGTACATGTATCTGCAAATAAAATAAAAAATTACCCATGAAAACTTTTTATTTTATTATCGTAATCACTTGATCACGTGATTGCTTTTTTTTTGTATATTATCGCGCATACATTTAAGCATATAGAAAATAAAAGTTTTAAAAGTTAATTTAAAAAAAATATATATATATAACATTAAAAAATAGTGTCCATCTTCCGACATTAAAAATGTTTTCTCACTGTCCACAAATGGTTAGCGGGACCACAAGTTGCCAACCGATGAGCTGGTTCGTGAGAACTGGCGCAAAGTAGAAAGAACTCCAGCACGTTCACTGTCACTGTTGTAATATCACATTTTGATTTCTTCGTCTTTCTCTATCCATCTCCTGTATGACCATGGGGAGGGGGGGGAGGAGGAGGGAAGAGGGAGGGTGACGTTTGGCCTCACCGTAACTACGCCTACGCACACAGTTGTAGACAGACATCTTGAGTTGATCACATGCCATTATTTACCATATTTATTTCGCTGTCGATGGTCCTTCTCCATTTTATTTATTTTTTTCGGTTGCCCCACTTTCCAAGCGGGTTCCATTTCACCATCTCCGTGACCAGCTTAGTAATAGCCTAGTGACAGTTGGTTTCCAGGGGGGTTTGCCTTATCCATGGCTTTTTTTTTTTGCTTACATTTTTTTGTAAATCTATACACTACCTGCATACATGGCATACAAAATAAATTTCCTTAAGTTAAGCTCTTAGGTGCCATCGTGGCGAATGTAGTGTAGAATGCTTTTGTTTCTGTAACCATGGCATATTAAAGTATTATGTGACTAGCCTTAATGTCCCCAATTAAGCCAGGTACCAACTAAAGTCATCATTCCAACTGAAGTCAGGTATCCATTCTGACTTGGAGGAGTTTCAATCAAATTTTCACATGGCTGGGAAGATTCCCTTCGTCCTCACCGAGGATCGAACCCGGGACGTTCTTGTCGACATTAAAGTCTTTACATCTCCCCCCCCCCATTTAACACACATAACTCATTGTGGAATATACAAGCAGAATAAACAAGCAGAATTCACAAGCAGAATTCACAAGCAGAATACACAAGCAGAATAAACAAGCAGAATTCACAAGCAGAATTCACAAGCAGAATACACAAGCAGAATAAACAAGCAGAATACACAAGCAGAATACACAAGCAGAATAAACAAGCAGAATACACAAGCATAATACACAAAAAACAGAATACACAAGCAGAATACACAAGCAGAATACACAAGCAGAATAAACAAGCAGAATACACAGGCAGAATACACAAGCATAATGCACAAGCAGAATAAACAAGCAGAATACACAAGCAGAACACACAAGCAGAATACACAAGCAGAATACACAAGCATAATACACAAAAAAACAGAATACACAAGCAGAATACACAAGCAGAATACACAAGCATAATAAACAAGCAGAATACACAGGCAGAATACACAAGCATAATGCACAAGCAGAATACACAAGCAGATTACACAAACAGAATAAACAAGCAGAATACACAAGCAGAATACACAAGCAGAATAAACAACAAGAATACACAAGCATAATACACAAGCAGAATTAACAAGCAGAATACATAAGCAGAATACACAAGTAGAGTACACAAGCAGAATACACAAGCAGAATTAACAAGCAGAATACACAAGCAGAATACACAAGCAGAATACACAAGCAGTTTACTCAAACAGAATACACAAGCAGAATACACAAGCAGAATACACAAGCAGAATAAACAAGCAGAATACACAAGCATAATACACAAGCAGAATTAACAAGCAGAATACACAAGCAGAATACACAAGCAGAATTAACAAGCAGAATACACAAGCAGAATACATAAGCAGAATACACAAGCAGAATACACAAGCTTAATA
Organism: Bulinus truncatus; assembly: GCA_021962125.1. Taxonomy (NCBI): domain Eukaryota; kingdom Metazoa; phylum Mollusca; class Gastropoda; family Planorbidae; genus Bulinus; species Bulinus truncatus. The sequence goes on from JAGDYQ010000026.1 coordinate 1,378,335, forward strand.
CACAAGCAGAATACACAAGCAGAATTAACAAGCAGCATACACAGGGAAGGGGGAAAGGCAACTTTCAAAACGTCTTCGTTATTTTTAATTCAATACATTTCTGGTCAATTAGGTCTATAAATAGACTAGATGTGTAAGGAAAACTAAGAAATAAATTATAGAAATGATCATGATTTAGGGGCGTGTCATGGTGGCCATCTTTAATGGGTTTGTTTGTTGTTTTGTTATGCTTTTTTTTTTTTGCATTTTTTTAGGAGAGCGTTAAGTTTTTGTGAACTGATTTCAATAAAACTTTTTTAGTTGTAATCAGAGTGCAATACCATGACACATGCTTTTAAAAAAAAATAATTAGATAATATGCTCTTGACTCGAGTAATCTAGATATTGGGGTTGACCCTTATTTATATTTATAGTAATAGTTTAACAACAGACAACAAAAAAAACAATGTGAAGTTCACAGAAAAATTTGTTGCTAATAAATTAAATATCAAAACAAAAAGAAAAATGTATTTTGATGATTAGGGAAATGAACAAAAAAACACTTTCTGTTGAATTGTAAAGTTTAGTTGTTTGTATTATAATGTTGGGAAGGAAATAAATAATACTTAGAAGTCAGAGTAGGCTGCAATCCATGTAAAAAGATACCGATAGAAATCGCGATAGTTTTATATAGCTCGAATTGATAATTAAAAAAAAAGACTTCTTCAGTTTTTCAAAAAAAAAAAAAACAAAGACGAAAAAGTAGAACAACAAAAAAAAAAACACCATATTATTAACTGCGTTGAACCAGTTAGTGTAAGACCGTCGTAACCGGATTGGAACGTGCACAATCACGTTTATTGTGACCCTGAGCTAATCGACCATCATCATATTTCATGGGGTGTTGTCTCAGGCCAATGATTTGCCCCTGTGCCGGTTGTTGCCCATGATTTGCCCCTGTGCCGGTTGTTGCCCATGATTTGCCCCTGTGCCGGTTGTTGCCCATGATTTGCCCCTGTGCCGGTTGTTGCCCATGATTTGCCCCTGTGCCGGTTGTTGCCCATGATTTGCCCCTGTGCCGGTTGTTGCCCATGATTTGCCCCTGTGCCGGTTGTTGCCCATGATTTGCCCCTGTGTCGGTTGTTGCCCATGATTTGCCCCTGTGCCGGTTGTTGCCCATGATTTGCCCCTGTGCCGGTTGTTGCCCATGATTTGCCCCTGTGCCGGTTGTGGCCCATGATTTGCCCCTGTGCCGGTTGTGGCACATGATGTCATTATGATGTCTTTGAATAATTCATTTTTAAGACCATCGGCAATCTGGTTTCGTTCACACATAGAATCCCAATGTTTAATAGTTGGAGTAAAAAAACTATAATGTTACGGGATGTTAACTATCTCTCTGGCAACATGACACGTATAGACAAGCAACATGTTCCAGGTCATGTGGCCATCAATAATCTTAGAAATACCTCAAGATTGAAATCGAAATCGAAAATAAATAATAATAAAAAATAATAAAAACCCTTATTTCTAAGAAATCAAAGAATGAAACACAATCACGTGACACGGTTGATCTAAAGGCCTATATAAGACAAATATTTCAAAGGACCGTCACTAGTATTTTATTATTTCATGCATCTCAAATATTAAATAGCTATACATCAATTACTCTATACAGGTAAAATACATCGAATGGGATATTTATAATAAAACTTTAAAAAAAATGTTTTTATTTTTACTTGAAAAGTGTTTTGTTTTAGATCATTTCTGAAGTTTCGCCATCAGTCTTGACCACTGTTGAACTATTTGAAAGACTTGTAGATTGCATCATGTTACTAGACATAGAACATAATGATGTAAAACTAATGGCAAAAAAAAAATATTTTTATTAATTCTTTGACAGCAGGTAACAAAACTAATGAATTTTGTTTATCTTTTCAGACAACTGTTTAAGGTATCAAAGTGAAGCATTTCTAGTAGTTCATAAGCAACAATAAAATGAAAATATATATATTATTAATCCATTTATTTTATTTGTAATTTTACTTTCTAAGCAAATGTGGAGTAATATTATCTTTTCTAGACATCATATTAAGTGTGATGTTAAGTAACCAGTGGTCAGCGATCATGAGTGGGAAGGAGGGAGAAGGGAGAGAGAGGGGAGGGGGAGGGAGGGAGAGAGAGGGAGAGAGGGGTAGGGAGAAAACAGAAGGTAAACAGAAACCTTATTTTAAACCCGGGCAAAGCCGGGTACTTGCAACTAGTCATTTATATTTATCTAATGTAGCTATGAAATGTAACTACTTAAGAATTATATTCAAGCATAAATATTGAATATTGTGATGATAGAAAATAAATTTAAAACAAATAATAGATTCTTAGAGACAAAATGAAAATATCGTTCTATTTTACGAAAAAAATGTTCGCATGATGTTCTTTAAATAGAGTATTTACTAATACAATCTAATCAACTGAAAATGACTGTAAATCATAACATCTAGGATATTATTTCAATCTGTTGGCAGTCATGATGGACATAATCGGCCACTCTGGCAACTTGTAAAGGCACAACGTGTCCGGTACTACCGAAGTATTTTGGGGGAGGCTTACATTTACAGAATTATACAATGGTGACCGGTCAATATTTGATATTTAAAGAGCATTGTAAATGTTATATTTAAAGAGGCATTGTAAATGTTATATTTAAAGAGCATTGTAAATGTTATATTTAAAGAGCATTGTGAAATGTTATATTTAAAGAGCATTGTAAATGTTATATTTAAGAGCATTGTAAATGTTATATTTATTCCGTGAACAAAACGTGAGGAATGGGGTAACTCATTTCTGGATGAAGTATTTCACTTACATAAAAAACTGTTATGATATTGTTACAAAAAAATTTCAATATTTTCCATGAATGACCGACCGCGTCATCCGCTCAGGCACGTGTCCATAAAACATCATCTCAACAATTGTTGTTATGACTTGTCCATAAACATCACATCTCATCAAATGTTGTTCTGTCTTGTCCATAAGACATCAAATCTCAACAATTGTTTTTCTGTCTTGTCCGTAAGACATCAAATCTCAACAATTGTTTTCTATCTTGTCCATAAGACATCAAATCTCAACAATTGTTGTTCTTATTTGTCCATAAAATATCAAATCTCAACAATTGTTTTTCTGTCTTGTCCATAAGACATCAAATCTCAACAATTGTTGTTCTTGTCCATAAAATATCAATTCTCAACAATTGTTCTGACTTGTCCATAAAACGTCAAATCTCAACAATTGTTCTGACTTGTCAATAAAACATCAATTCTCAACAATTGTTGTTCTGTCTTGTCCATAAGACATCAAATCTCAACAATGGTTGTTCTGTCCTTCCTACAATATAGAAGAGATGTCAACTTAAAAAAAATGTCTGAGAGTTTGAAATGACTTGTCAACAATGTCAACAACAGGAAAGTGTACTGTCTAAGCCGTTGTTTACTGGCTGTGAGTCGCACCCCTCGTGTTGTGACGTCAGGTGGATATAAGGTCAACCTTCAAAAGGTCACTGAAATGTCTAGTTATACACAGATCTGAGTAAGATGTACCGTTGTGAGACTGAAAGCCAGCAATTAACGCTATTTAAATGTGAAAGCACTCTGGTAAATAACTTTGAGGCAGCCATTTGTTTTCTTCTAGTGGTATTTTACGTAAGTGTTTAAAAATATGTTACAATATATGAGTGTGGTTAGATCATTGTGTATTGTCTATATGTTACAATATGTGAGTGTGGCTAGATCATTGTGTGTCCTATATGTTACAATATGTGAGTGTGTTTAGGTCATTATGTGTCTATATGTTAAATATGTGAGTGTATTGGGTCATTGTGTGTCCGTTATGTTGCAATATGTGAGTGTGTATCACCGAATGTGTATCCTATATGTTACAATATGTGAGTGTGGTATCAACGAATGTGTGTGTCCTATTCGGTGAGGTCGAAGAATCAATACAACATTTACAAGAGGGTAAGTCTCCTGAGGCTGCTGAATTGTTACGATACTTAGATGTGGCAGTAACCTGGGTCTACCAACACTGTCCAACACACTGCCATGAAGATATGACTAAATAAAATTTGGCCCAAGGAGTGGACCCAGTCACGCATCATACCGTTGCCTAAAAATGCTATTTGAAACAGTGTCAGAACTACCGGACATTGAGTCTCATCAGTCACCTAAACAAAGTAATGCTATGTATATTATGCTAATCGGTTAAAGAAGTAGCTTATGAGTTACTGGCAGAAGAGCAGTTCTCCAATGTTGTGGTCATAGAAAAACGCATTAAATACCAACACGAGCTTCAACATAACTTTATTCAAGAGATCATTTGATCGAGTATAGCATCAGCGATTGTTGCAAGTTATGAGAAGCTATAACATGAAGAGGTGCTGGTACAAGTGATCGAGCACTCTACAATCAAGCGAGTAGTGCAGTCTTACTCAATGGCTGTGTAGGGGACTTCTTCTGGATGACTGGAGTCCGTCAAGGCAGCATTCTATCGCCAGTTCTGTTTATCATCTTCCTAATAGGAATTCATACAAGAAGCACTCACTGACCACCATATGTCTGTTTTCATTGATGGAAGACCCCAGTTCGATTTGACATTAGCTGATGATATAAATCCCCTGCCAGGAAAAACAGTGAACTACAAGAGCTGACTGACAAGCTTGCAGGTAGGGCACGTGCATACGGGATGAAAATCAGCTCCTGTATACCTTATATAAAACACGAACTTTTGGTTTTTTAAGACTTAGCACACAGACTAATTTAACACAAAAAACACAAATCTGTTTACCCATGCTAAAGACTAGAACTCAGCTTCATGTTAACTAGCCCAATGACATATGGACCCATTCATTTTAACTATGTACCCCCCCCCATATGTTTTTCAACCAAGAAACCCAATGTTTTTAAACCAAGATATATATGTTTTTAAACCAAGACGTACATGTTTTTTTAAATCAAGACACCAATATTTGTTAAACCAAGACACCAATGTTTTTTTTAAACCAAGACACTAAAGTTCTTAAACCAAGATATATATGTTTTAAAACTAAGATACTAAAGTTCTTTAAACCAAGATATATATGTTTTTAAACAGAAAATAAATACCTCATACACACACATACACACACAAACAATTAAGAGGTTTGATATTTTAAGCAAGAAAAAATTAAAGTCATCATGGGATCAAGTTTTTTTTTTTTAATTTATTATGGTATAATTTACATTTCACAAAAATATACCACACGCTGGTAATAATATTTGTACCAGTAAGTACAATAAAAACACACATGTTTATTGGCTTTTCCTTATTTTTTTTTGTTTAACAACAAGCAAACATTGATCACGTACTAATTTAAATTAGACTGTTCGCTGTAAACCTTTCTGTTATTATTTAAATATAACAACAGCTAAACATTTTCATACTGACGATTTTATATCAACGTTGGACTTGTTGCCATTATTTCTTCATTCACATAACAAACTGATATTGTAGGTCTACGTTTAACATACTTGTTTCTCAATTTTTATTTATTTTTTTTATATTTTTAAAAAGTTTTTTTTGCAATTTTTTTAATAATTTTATTCTTTTTCGTTTTTTTTGTATATATAGTTTTGCGATACCATTACCAAATAGTGATAGATCGACAGTAATGTGATCATTGATCTTCTGTTATTCAACTTCTTGCTTGTGCCACCTTATGATGGTATGGACTTGACAAACGGAAATTTGTCACGGTAATCACAGAAGAAAGTAATGAACACATTATCGGCCTGAAACTTGGGGCATGCACTGTCGAACTTGTAGTCGAATATACTGAACACAGCTGAAAATAAAAGGGAGTGTAAACATGGATTTATGAACGATTTCTACGCTGTAAATAAAAACTTAAAATATTTAGTCCAATATGATTTAGGCTTCTAATATGACTTACTTCTAAATATAACTCATGTTTAGTGATTGAGCTTAGATAAACTATACCAAGAAAGTAAATAATGCATTGATTGAAAGTTAAAATAAACTTGCGAGTAAAACAATATTAGTTTCCGGACGTCATTTTCCTATTTACAATCAATCTATAGCTTTTGAGCATAATTCGTCCCATAGAATTTTTCTTAATTTCATGAAGTTTTATATGAAAGCACAATGTCCACATGAATTAAAGGAAACTCGGAGTATGAATTCTTTTAAAAAGTTAAAATCACTTTTTCTTTAATCATAAATATTAAATAACTTTTTTTATAAATGATTAAAATCAATCATTGCGTTGTGCGTCTTTCGCGGACACTAATGTAAATTGTACAATCTGTTCGCTCACGTTAATCTTTTTAAGTTGATTCAAACAACATGGAACCTATTGACCAGGTTTTGCCTTATCTTGCAAGGATTCAGATGAATTGTGACGTGGTACTGTGTCAACCAAAGTCCTCGTTCACACCGTTAAGTCGAATGCAAAAATGTTTTCTTATTTTAATTACCTTCTTAGGGCTCGTTCGCAAGTGACGTAACGCTTATGGGGGGGGAGGAGGGTCTAGGATTTTGTGACAGGGGAGGGGGGGGTCTGTGAAATGGTGACGTCACAAAAAATAATAATTATCTATGATGGAATCCAAAATTTGGTTGAATTTTCTGCCAAAATTACAATTCTTCTCAACTTGAAATTTTGAACATTGACCGTTATGAAAATTTTGTATCTTAAAAATTTCGATAGCTATTACTTTTTGAAGAAGAAGAAGCTATTGATATTTTCTCTATCGATCAGCATCTGAATGCCTTATAGGAAAATGTAAAAGAATGATTGTCTCCAAAAATAACGAAAGAAAAATAAATCAGTAATTTGAGGTATTTTAATTTATGTTAACTTGTGACGTGACATAAGTGGGGGTTAAAAATTTGTGACACTTTGTGACAAGGGGGGTCTAAAATGTCGTTTTTTTGCGTTACGTCATTTGCGAACGAGCCCTTATTTCCATTTGAAGTAGAGTGTGTGTGTATGGGGGACATCTCTAATTTTTTTTTATTTTCATCCTTTCGGCGTTAATTTCTAAATCCTCTCCCTATATACACACAGCGGCTACACAATTTGTGGGTGTGTGTGGGGGGAGTATGCTAATAACGCTTACACGGATGCTGACTTAACTAGTGAATCACGCCGGATGTGCAGATGTTGACCAAACAAGTGAATCATGGCGAATAAGACCATTATTGAACATATTGTTATATAGACAAAGACAATTGGAAAATGTATACATGATGGATGGGTTAAAAAGACGTTTTTTAAAAAAATATCACCTTCATCCAAAGTGTAGCCAAACATGAGAGGTTTTTCAGTACTGACAGCCACAGCTCCGGAGCAGATCTTAAACTCATTAGTGTATGGATCTTTACATGCCACGTGACACACTCGACCACAGGAGTCGTGGGCTCTGAGTAAAGCTTTACTGACTCCACCTTGATAACATAAAACACGATGATGTTTAGTGCACACAGCTTACTGGTTATTTCAAATAAATACATATGTGATAACTACATCATTTACCTACATTTGAAAATATATTAAATCCTATTTACACAGTCTCTCTCTCTCACTCTCTCACTCTCTCTCCCTCCCTCCCTCCCTCTCACTCTCCCTCCCTCTCCCTCCCTCCTTCCCCCTCTCTCTCCCTCCCCTCTCTCTCTCTCTCTCTCTCTCCTTCTCTCTCTATATATATAAATAAACACAAACCTTCTCCCGGTGATGGCCTTTTAACTCCAACCAATCCCATGGAGACAGACACTGGCAATTTTTGATCTACAACAGTTGATTCTTTGTAATATCCGGCATAGTTCATTCCATGGGAATAGACGAAAATCTGGCCAGCTGGTTCGTCTGCTCACATCTGTTGTATGTCTTTGGATTCCCTTGTCCATTAATTATAAATCTATTGACAAAGACATACAATAGATAAATGTACATTTAAAAAAAAAAAAGAATGAGCACATTGACCATGAGTAATTTCAAATTTAAACATACATTCATACGAACAATTATTATAAGTAAATATAATGAACGTTGATAAATTTTAATCAATTTAATCCTTTGCTGTGGTTCAAATATCTAATATACAGAGTTTCAAATATGTGTCCCTAAAATAAAAAGATTGATATGCGTAATCATCTACAAAATTAGTTGAGCCAATTAGATATCAATCTGGCTATTTTCCTAAACCTTTCAAGACATTAGAAACTAATTGTTGAAGCGAATTTACTACTAGAGTTCACAATGATATATTGATATCAATTAGATAAATAATTGAATATGTATTTCGAAATGGTGTTATTATAATATAAATATTAAAAGCATACATAAAAAGTAAACCCTAAAAAAAAAGATTTCCTATAGGGAACTTTCAAATTGCTCAAATGCAATGGAAATGTAATATATATATATATATATAAAGAGAAAATACAACGCGCTGGGATGTCACATTTAAGAAATCAAAGGTACATTTTTGTAGAATTCAAACACTATTTTACATTCACATTTAGACTTTGTTGATTTCAAGAACTTCTGTTTCTACCTTCTGGTCTGATTGTAAGCAGCTGGTGCATATATGTCTAGACGTTCATCCACACTTCCCGACCACACGGGGAAACTGTTGTAGGTCTGGAACTTTGGGGTCTGACACTGACGATTCTCACAGGCACCATCGCCCACTGATTGGTGTCACAGGCCAGACCATCGCAGTAGTCGTTTTGGTGGGGAAGTCCGTAAGAGGGCTGTTTGTTGCATGTATCAGGCTGACCTGGTGAGGGGCTGACCTTTAACTACAGAAGTGCCGGTTGCTGGGAGACAGCGTCCAGTACTGACCTGGCAAACAAGGAATCTAGAAAATAAACAAATAGAATTTTGCTAAAAATCATTACATTGCTGAAATGTAATACATATACTTTAATAATTAAAAAAAGAAAATGATAAAATACGAACACAATAAGCAAATGTCATTCATGGCAGAGTGTTAATTTTGTAGTTGACCTATAATTTTATGTTGAAAATATTATAGTACTAGCCGTACTCTGCAAAACCTTTGCATAGAGTTATATCCCCTTAGGTTTGATCTGTAGGCTAGGTTATTTTTGGTTTCAGACATAATCAGTTTTTTCGTGATTTTTATTACTATTGTTTACGTTTGACGATTTTAAACTAAAATACTGTTGTAATAGTTCTTTACTTTCGATTTAACTCAGAACCCACACCGCTATTATTTATAAAGAAGATTATTTTGGCTTCAGAAAAATAAATAATAAACCAACAAGAGATGATATGAGTCGTCCACCAACTGTTTTAATTCAAAACTAAATGTTTCTAGAAGATCTTATTTAAAACTTGAGGAAGTGAGGATTAAAATATTAGCTCTTGGGTTTTTACTTAGTTCGGCCATTATAACGGTCAAGTATCATTCGTCCAGACTAGTTTTCGAATTTAAAAAAGATTGTTTTAGACAATTTTTTTGCTCTAATTTTCCAAGGGCTTTTACAGTAATTTTGTTTTTTCTCTAAGTTTCCGAGGCCTTTGCACAGTAAAATATATTGGCTGGATATATTTTAATTGGAAATTAGGAATTTTTTGTGAGCAGACAGGACTAAGTCTTGTGAACGAATAAAACATGTGACCGAGTAATGTAGACGCTCTACTATTGAACTGAGAATATTGTGTTCGATCCTATAAGTATGCCCAGGTCCTGGTGACGTAATTTGGTCAAATAAAGGTGGCTGAGCATTGTGCTACCGAGGTTTAAGAAACCGACCAATTCTGCATGTCATCTTCTCTGATGGAATTTTCAGGCTAAGGGGACTATTCTGCATGTCATCTTCTCAGATGGAATTTTCAGGCTAAGGGGACTATTCTGCATGTCATCTTCTCAGATGGAATTTTCAGGCTAAGGGGAACTCTATATTTCCCAACATATTTACGGCACCTCAGACCATTGTAATGTGGGTGTTCTTTCTCTGTTTGTTCTGTGCATGCAAAGTCTAGAGTGAACTGACTGTAGATGGTCACGTGATGGTCGTGAGTGGACTACAACTGTAGATGGTCACGTAATTTTCGTGAGTGAACTGTGACAGTAGATGGTCAAGTGATGGTAATGAGTGGACTATGACTGTAGATCGTCAAGTGATGTTCGTGATTGGACTATGACTGTAGATGGTCACGGGATGGTCGTGAAGATTGTATTTACCTGTTACCGCAAGACGGTGAGCTGGAAGAACATGTTGGAACTGGTTCATACGTAGCTCTTCTTGCCAGACTTTCTAAGTAGCCGCCGGCCTGATTAAACCCCGTGAAACCAGTTGGTGCAGAAGCTCGATGTCTGGTATTTGTTGTCTGAAAGAAATGGTAACTCAATATTAGTATCAATAATAATATATCACTATTTGATTCAACAGTGTTTTTTTTTCTATTTTGCGATTTTTTAATACATTCACTTGAATTATTCATTAGTCTGACTAAAATGATGAAACATAAGAAATGTAAGAAAACAATGCCACCCATATGAATAATATTTGTCTTCATAAACCTCACGAGTAAAATTCCCTATTAACATTTACTATTGACATTGTATTCGAGCAGTTTTCTAGGGGCCGCAACACAATGGTTTTGTGCAGGAGCCGACATTGCTCATGAGACCACCACAGTCACATGAAAAAATAAACATGTCTATTACAAAGCGCTAAAAAGTAAGCCAATCTTTATGAAAAAAAAAATAATGTCAAAACGCATTGAAATCCCACAAATAATGTTAAAACGCATTGAAATCCCTACAAATAATGTCAAAACACAATGAAATCCCACAAATAATGTTAAAACGCATTGAAATCCCACAAATAATGTTAAAACGCATTGAAATTCCACAAATAATGTCAAAACGCATTGAAATCCCACAAATAATGTCAAAACACAATGAAATCCCACAAATAATGTTAAAACGCTTTGAAATCCCACAAATAATGTTAAAACGCATTGAAATCCACAAATAATGTCAAAACACATATAGCTAAGTAGTATTCTACTTACAACTGAAGGATACGTCTCTGGGTTGACTCCAACGCTCCTGAGTCTAGCTCTGAACCTTTCAAATATATAATCAATAAAATGCATGATGTGATAAAATACTGGATCGAAGGCGGCCGTGTTAGCTGACTCATGGCCCCACCAACATAGATGTGAGGAGCACCGTGGAATGATTCAAGGTTGGAAGGAGTGAATGTAGAACTGGATGTAACAATCTGGTTATAGCTGAAATAAAAAATCTCTTCGTTGTTTCTCATGTATTTTAATATTGAGAATGTTATTCGATAAGTCAAGATGTAGTTAGATGACGTGATAACGTGTTAAACTATTATAGAGAAATGGTCTTTAAATGAAATTAGTAAATGTTGTTTTGTATGTGTCCTACAAGCATAACGATAGAACACTGCAAGCGGTTAAGGTCGAACAAAGTCAAATGCTAATTAAATGTTAGTGGTTAAGTTAATGCTACAACATGTATGTTATTGGTTAAGTTAAGGTTAAAGTATTTTAATATTGAGAATGTTATTCGATAAGTCAAGACGTAGTTAGATGACGTGATAACGTGTTAAATTATTATGAGAAATGGGCTTTAGATGAAATTAGTAAATGTTGTTTTGTATGTCCTACAAGCATAACGATAGAACACTGCTAGCGGTTAAGGTCACATAAAGGCAAATGATAATTCATTGCTAGTGGTTAAGTTAATGTTACAACAGGTATGTTATTGGTTATGTTAATGTTAAAGAAAGGAGACTGAATATTAACGGGCTTCCTGGGGCGATTTCCTGATTAACATGGGGACGAAAGCTCTTGCGGTACTCGGCACTTCTTTTTTTCAGGAAAGTTTGCCAGTCCACCCAGCTTAAAACAGTTAGAGATATTTGGTCACTGTGTTGGTCACCTACATTTTTTTAATCGTGGTCACTCCTTGACCACTGGTCTATCTACTATGGTGGGGATGAAGGACTTTAAGCCGTACCACTTGTGGTTCTTATAATTTAACAGATTAACACATTATTCTACATAGGGACTAAAGTATATCTAACCATACTGGTTTATTTTGTGTACATTACACACACTTTATTCTACATAGGGACTAAGTATATCTAACCATACTGGTTTATTTTGTGTACATTACACACACTTTATTCTACATAGGGACTAAAGTATATCTAACCATACTGGTTTATTTTGTGTACATTACACACTTTATTCTACCAAGTTTTATTATTGGGAACATATTTCCATTAGAGGATAAATCTGTTTTTTTTTAAAAAACATTACTACCATTGGAGACAATTAATTTTCAGCTGGTGGAGATTATGCTTTAGATTTATTACGGTTTATAATTGTTTCGCTGAATTAGTATGACTAGTCAACTAGTAGACTTATAAGAGTCTTTCATGTCAGTGTATAGTTACTGATATACCGTTTTTAATTCATTAGTACAACAATCATAGTCTTACCTTGTTCTGGACAGAACATTCTGTATGTCTGCTTGATTCATTAGGTCACCATCAGCGCCAGCATTTCTTATCAACTGCCCACCATTGGGTAACCTCCAGCCAGCGAACGGACCGCTGACCACTGGGCCTCGAGGTGTACCCAAGTATTCGGCAGTCCACAAAGAAGATGATAATGGATTGGTCAGCTGGTTGTCAAGCGAAGAGTCCCAGTATGGCAGACAAACTGTTGGGTCAACTTGTCTCAAAGCTGTTTCATATCTGAAATAACATAATAATAAAACATCAACAAAAACTTATTTCACCCCATCCTCCTTAAAGCTTGATGATCTTAAAACTAAAACATCACATTAACTTATATCCTAATAACATTCAAAATTGGATCAAGAATAAATTTAAACAAATAATTGATTAAAATATTGTAACATATTGCAACAATAAATAAATTGATTGAAACATATTACACAGAAATAAATTGATATCAAACAATGTTTATGATTAGCAAATTAATAAGCTAATACTGAAACGTATTTAGACTTACAGCCATATAAATATTCTGTGCCAGCCCAGAAAGCCTGGTCCACCGTGAGCTATTGCGTTTGTAGCCTGTGTGTATGTTGCCGAATGTATCATGTCTGTTAGGTCTGACAGACTTTAGAAAATAATAAAAAGTTATATACATTAATGTAAGGTTAAAATTAAAAAAATATATAAACCTAACTTGTACTAGAGACAGAATCAAGTAAATCTGAGTCATACATTGAAATAAAATAACAAATAACAGTGGCTAAATCATTTGATTTTTTGTTGGTGTTTTTGATCGTTGTAGCGTAAATATATCTCAACGTTACGTGATGAATGTAAAACGCTGATAGTATAACACAAACAAAGAAGTTAATATTTTTAGATAGGTTTAAGTGTGAATTGAATAGCAACCATCTTTATCCATAAATATTCACTATCAATTGTATAATTTTTTAACATAAGGTATATGATTATGGATGTACATACACATATTATTTTTTAGAAAATTTATGTTTAATTTTTATAGGCCAACGTACATTGCATATGAGTAAAAACAAGCAATTTAAGTCTTTTCCATTTCGGACAATGGACATTTTAGAGCATTTTCGTGTACGCAGTGGCTGCGTTTGGGTTTTGATAAATAGAGAGGAAGTAATCATGTTGAATAACTGTTACAAAAATAATGATGATTACGCCCTTTAGATTAGCTTTTATTATTTATATTTAAAATATAAGCAAAAACTGTACCTAAGAAACTCTTATATTCAGCCCTGAGTGGTCCTATCGCGAAATGAACTTTTGATGTACACTTGGCAGACCAAGACCTATAAAATTATATATATACATCATGGGTCTAGGACTTATGGTTGCTGGATATATTCAGCCCTGAGTGGTCCTATCGCGAAATGAACTTTTGATGTACACTTGGCAGACCAAGACCTATAAAATTATATATACATCATGGGTCTAGGACTTATAGTTTAGCACAGATATAGGCGCTCTTTGTTAATATAGCTTATATAATAAAAAACGGTACTTAATACGCCCCCTTTTTCGGCCTTCAGAGGTCAGATCGCGAAATGGACTTTTCTGCACACATGGCAGTCCAAGACCTACAAAATGATGTATACATCATGGGTCTAGAACTTATGGTTGTTGATATCTAGGTGATGACGGACAGATAGACAGACAGACAGACAGACAAAACAGGGACAATAGAGCATTTTTTTTCGAAAATGCTCTAAAATAGATCACATGGGTTAGTGAAGTAAAATCAGTGATATGGTGTATTAATTATGAAAGTCATTGAAAGAATGAGGCAGTCACAGGATTCTACCTGTGACGCAAGGCATGAATGAAAGCGTCTGTTAGATGAAGCATATAAATATGTGAGAAGGGGTGTGTGTTTCCATAATGCAATGGTTGAACATGTTAGTTTGTGTATTTGAACGGGGTAATATTAAACACGTTTAATACGTCACAGAATCAGAAGAGATTAAAGGTTGTGAATTATTCACTTTAAAAATTATTTTATATCATTATTTGTTATTTTTTGTTGCGGTTGTTGTTTTCATTTTTTTGTAAACTGTACTGGTGTTATAGAAATACTATGAATCAGAGCTGCTTATCCTATCGAACTCTATAATCTGGCTGCGAAATACCAATGTAGGCGCTACGGGGACATAGGTGTGTATCTGGACTTGCTGGTTTTTAAAACGGCAATTTACTGCATGCAAATGCGTCACAATCAGGGTCACGTACAGAATTCTGGACCTGGGTCAAAGAAGGTGTGTGGGCCGCAGTGACGAAATTATTTATTTGTATGATTCACAGGTTACTACTTGTGAGAGAGGTCAGTCGGTAGTCATGGGACCATATATGTAGCCAGTGAGCAGGTGCAATGAGCAGGTGCAATGAGCAGGTGCAATGAGCAGGCGCAGTGAGCAGGCAGTGTCTATGAAGCTACGTGTAAACTAACTGATGATTTCGTTTGTACATTTCTGATATTTATAAATATACATAAGTGTGCACTTAGTTGTTCAATAAACTTTTTGAAAATAGACTGCACGTTGTAGTGTTTTACGTGCATGTAAAGCCAGAAATTGAGCGGTGAAAAACATGATACATTTGTAGCATGCACATCACCTCTATAGTCCAAGACACTGACCACAAACAGACAGCTTCAAACTTGCACCCAGTTCCATCTCACCCTTCCAGAAATTTATAAAAAAAAAACATCATGCACGTCAATTTACCGTGTCTCTCTTCAGTGCGTTCACTGCGTTGTGATATCTTGTTCTCTCATCTAATGTCAACATCCGGTACTCTTTACGTACACAAGGAGCTGGGTTCGACTGCCTCTTTGTTCTGTAGTCATCTTCGTTGGACGATGACCCTGTTGCTATCTCGATCAGTTCTTTAACATACCTGGACGTTTAATACATAAGAAACGTTACATAGTATTCTCCAATCGATAACTTAATTAATTGTCTAATACAATTTAAAGTAAAAACGATTTAATATAATAAATATTCCAGTTCAGTTATTTTCTTAGTAAACATTAAGTTGTATAAAACATGATTTGTAAATATAAACTATTTCATTTTCTTTTTAGCTACACACATAACAGGATCGATAGCTTGAGACCAAGAATTTGTGATCGTTTACAGATCTTGACAAGTGTTTAAGGATATACATATCGGACACACTATAGGCGCTTAGAACATTTGTCTGAAAAGTTTTAAAATCTAATTTGCTCCCCAACACAGTGACAAATGCATCCATTGGTGTTGTTTTGTTATAGTTCCATTGGTGTTGTTTTGTTATAGTACTATTGGTGTTGTTTTGTTATAGTTCCACTGTTGTTGTTTTGTTACAGTTCCATTGGTGTTGTTTTGTTATAGTTTCATTGTATACCTAAATGGTATCCGTTATCTTAGTTTTATCAGTTATAAAGTCCACTTGGAAAGTTAGTCTAATGGTTCTTCAATTAAATGTTAAGCTCCAATTCAAGCACGCATTTCATACCACTCACTTGAACCATGCAGCATGACGGACAAGAACTTGGCTAGCGATGCATTATAATAAAAAGCTACTGTGCTATTGATGTTGTGGCCAACATACGCAGCTATGCTGTTTGAATTTCATATACACAAGTTCCTTAAAAAACACTAGAGGACAAAGGTATGCAGAAATGTAACCGTTGGCTGCAATTGGCTCATGATAGATGAGCTGGACCAGGAACAGATTGATGGAGGGTTTAGGTGAACTTATATAGATGCAGTGTAAGAGACATTGATGTGAAGGATCTGATGAAGGGACGTGCGGCGCTGACCAGATCTAAACAGTGCGTACCTTGCCCGCGGGAGGTACTTAGTAACTGTCCTAGATTTTTATACACCTCAGCTATTGTGTTGAAGTAAAATATATCTATTAGAACGTCCTCTAAAGTAATATATACTTCATAAAACACTAATTTCTACAGTCTTAGAATAATAAAATCGACTGCCTCATTGGGTTATTCTCATGGTATTTTCTTTTTATTCGTGGTCGTCTTCCGACAAGTGCTGGCAGGGCATTTTGCATAAACATGGGACTTATATGGACTTAAATTGTCCATAAGGCAGCAGTTGTCCGTAAGGCAGTGGTTGTCCATAGGTCAATGGTTGTCCATAGGTCAGTAGTTGTCCATATCTCTGTGGTCGTCCATAACAAAGTGGTTGTCCGTTTTCATTATCAGGTATCCGGTTTTATCTCATTACTTAGCTATTTAACTGTAGAGACTTGAATGAGTACGTTTCGTTCACTACTTGGTATTAAATATTTACATTAATAAACATGTATTGAGACATTATGCATATTTGGAATACTGAGCCCTAATTGCTCTGTTCCATTCAATACAAAAAAATGGTTAATTTTTTTCCTCAGGATTACAAATATAGAATGTACCCTCTCATGGTGGCGAATGCATTTAGTGCATACCATAATGCTACTACATTGAAATATTTTTTATATCTGTTACTGTCATATGGCTAGTTTGGCTAGTTATGACTAGTTTGTTAGATTTTTGAATAATAACCAAAGAAGGAGTGGGCATCAAGAGACATATTACAATGTAGTGTGTAGCGGAACGCTCCTCATTTGTCCAGATATAAAATCTTTCCTGTTCACATGGTCTCCCCTGCCCCTATCTGCATTTAGGCGGCAGATATACTACGCGTGGCTCGGAATGTAGGTATACTTACTTGGCAGTATCTGGATTTATTTGGGGACTTCCGTTGAAATTTGTTGCATTAATAAGGGAGTGCTCACAAAGCCAACTGTATATACTTCCAACATATTGGTCAACTTTGACTCCTTGTACACGATTGTAGCATTCTTGAAGTTCTTCTGGGATAGAAATTTGGCGAATCTTGGAGTTAGCGAAATAAAAACAACTAAATAATGTTAGAATCACTAGCGAAATACTTTCTTTCGTCATTGCTGTTAAATATAGTTTCTGGAGATGAGAGAAATAAAACGAGTAAATATGTATCTTGACACACTAATGAAAGAAATATATAAATGAAAGTAGTCAAGTGGTCTTGGTCTATTCTGAAGAAATGTTTGGAAATGAGAATGGTTTATTATGTATCATTGATTAAAACCAGTACAGGATTGATGTATAACCTAAACAAGCCAAAAAAATTGTCCGAGTGAGCAATTGTCATATATATTGAAGTATTTGGTACTGACATATAATATATGGATTTAAAAAGGGCCCCATATTTCAGATAGCTTAGGGCCTTATCAAGTCTAAATCCAGCCTTGATTTAAAATAACAGTTTCTAAATACGTGTGATATTATAACCAAGGCAGCTGAATAAAATAGTAATGAATGAAACAATTTAAAAATCATGTTCAGTCATTTCTACAATCAGAAAAATGCACTAAAAAACTCATTATATAATAAAAATATGGATATAAAATACCATTTACTAAAACTCTAATCATGGAAGTCCATTTAGGTATATAGATATTTTTTTTATTATTTTGATTTTTTTAAACTATCTACTAATGTAAATAAATATTTAGTTTATAATAATGCAATCTCACCCACGCTTTTTAATTTTAGTAATGATATGTATATGAATATTTGAATGATATATTGAGTCATAATTGAATCTACAATTAAACAATGTTTACACTGATTAAATATGTTTGATACTAGATACGACCAACTTACATTTGGTTATTGTGTTAGAATGTATCAATAAAACAGTTTCAAAATAAAACTGACCAACGTCCTACTTGATGTTCTGAAGCTCGTCTGTACTGTACACACTCTTGTGTGCTGGACTTTATAAATCTTGAGGTCGTGACGAATGTCACAGAACTTATTCGCTTACCAATCATTTTTTTTTACACTCATTAATTTTAATATAAAACTTTAGCAACACCACATTAAAGGGATGGGGAGTTGTTTCCCACAATTCTGACGCACAATTTCAAGGTTTCCGCAAAACAAAAAAAAGGATAGAAAACCGTCAAGCAGGGCTTCTAAAATTAGTCACAAGATACCCTGTTTAAATATTCATATCAAAATGACGTCATGGGTTAATATTTTGTAGTTTATGTCTAAGAGTAATTCCTTTTATGATAAATCTAATAATAATAGCAGTCTTCGTTAAGTTATATATGTTTTTAATTTAATATAATTTTACAAAATAAGACCACTCATGAATCATGTTTATTTTGTGAACCTTTGTACTCAAAGATCACAGTGACACTGGCGACACAATATTTCTCATAGAGGCGATCTGACCAGGTAAAGGTAAGACGGATATGTCAGCCAATCAGAGAGAAGATCTTATTTTATTTACGGATTGGTTAAATTTATTGGTTAAAAATCTATGTGTTGACAGCTCTGATTGTAATCCTATATATGATGTTGGGACACATTTTTAATTTCCATAGCCCCTAAGGCTCATTGTTTCTCTTGTGTTTCGTTTTGAAGTTTTCAATTAAACCTTTACGCTAGAGTCTTAATATAACAATAGAACTGTTTGTTTTTCTTGTGTTAATAACACTGATATGAAACAATGTAGGAAACGCACTGCTAAAGTAGATTATACTAATAATTAAAACTTTAATTTTTTTGTTCGAGCTTTATTAAACTTCGATTGTCTGGAGGTAGACAGATAACTAGCTATACACAGATTTTCTGCTTTGAGAAATTTAAAATCAATTATCACTGACTTCTCCATGTCAGTCGATTTGAAACTTTGTAACACTTGTTTATTCTCGATGACAATACAATAATCTAAAGGGTTCGAGCATATAAATTCAATTATTATACAGCCCCGAAGCAAATTATTTTTTAATAATGTTATTTATAGAAGAGAATAAAGTGAAAAAGGTAATTGGTGTGTCAGGTGTAGCACGAGTTCATAAGTGCTGAGTTCTGAATATTTGGTGTGTTTCTTTTTTTTTTTTTTTTTTTTTGCTAGATGTGGCGCAATTTAATATTGTCTATAAACTTTACCTACAAAAACAAGTGAAATAGTTTTAACTATATAAGTTTTATAACACAATATAAAACAAATGATTTTTTAGTGATTCGTTATCAAATTAAGTGCACCACTTATTAGTTTATATTAAATATAATAACAAAAACATGATTACTACGCTAAGCACTAAAAACATATAAATTATAAACGCAGTGGCTACGGTTCAGTCCGACCGAACCCGTATTTTTTTCGGGTACCAGCCATACTTGTCATTGCATTTTTTTTTTTTTGTTTTCGGGACTAGGGTTAGGGTTAGGTTAGAATAGGGTTAGTATAGGGTTAGGGATAGGGTTAGGTCCAGCTATAATATAGATATCTAAATATAGTGGTCGAGTCGCTGCACTGAGCTATATAACAACATATAAGTCACTGCACTAACCCTATTCCTAACCCTATTCTTAACCCCTAATCCTAACCCTATTCCTAACCTATTCCTAACCCTATTCCTAACCCTATTCCTAACTAACACTAGCCCCGAAAACAAAAAATATGCCTCAAAGAAATATGCCCGAAAACAAAAAATATGTCCGAAAACAAAAAAAATATGCAATAATAAGTATGGCTGGTACCCGAAGAAAAAAAAAATACGGGTTCGGTCGGATCGAACCGTAGCCACTACGATTTATAAAAATGTATAAAATATAAACAAATATTTTTTTCAGTTCTATTTTATTGAACATTTCCGTTGTATGTTGCATGTTGTGAAGTAGTCTAACCAGATATTGTTTGTTTTTGTCATTTAACTTTCTTAAATGTATAAATTATTATGAATGTTGACGTGTTTATTGTTTGTATCGTTAATGATATATATGCGTCTTCTTGGGAAAGTATCTCATTTCTTAAATTGGCTTTAGTTTTATAAAAGTATATGATATTTTCAAATTACTAACAAAATATTTTCAAAATATATATCATGATACATGAACCTTTGTTCACCCCTCGCTTCGCCACTGCTTGTTCTGCATCAGCATTTTTTTTTTTAAATCTATGGAACATTTACTAAATTAAATAACAAGAACCGACATTAAGAAACCAGTATTTGTATTAGGCTACCAGAACACAAAATACGTTGTAATTGTAGGCTTCTATTGTTTTATAACATGAAAATACTTGAGCTACAGTTAATGTAAATTAATTAAATATTTTGTAGTATGCCCATTATGATTATTAGGTCACACAAAACTAGTGAAGTACATCAAGAGTGAATCTATTGTGTATTAAGAAAACAGAAGTGTTTGGTCAACTTCAAGATATGTCAAAGTACGTGGGATCTAATTTGTTTACTAAATCTGGAGCTGCCAATTTAGTACCTTTATTCATTTCTCATTTATGTGCAGGCCTCTGCTGGGATGTTGGTCAAGACGATTGTCAATGATTGACTAAGTCAGAGAGTGATTATAAAATACGGGCATATCTAATAGCACTACAGCTATAATGCTTGGAAGTTTATAAGTGGCCATTCAGAATATGCAAAATGCTGGAATGAAATCAGGGCGATGATACAAGATGGATGTTCCAGTCCTATCCTTTGAGAAGAGAAAGACATGTGGGGACACAACATTCATAGTAGGCAAAAGATGAAGGAACTGATCGCACACACTAATCAAACCTGAAACGTGTATTAAAAAATATATTTTTAAAAGGTTTGGCAACTTTTCAGAACGGGGGAAAGGGGGACAAATTGTGTGGTGACCGGATAATTGCGAACCTAATAGTCAGTTCTGTACAAACAAAACTCATTGAAGAGACGCATAATGATAGACCTACATAATATTTGAGGGTAGGAGATGAGTTCCAGTGTTTTTAATGCTCGTTATTTAGGGAAAGAGACTCATAGATTTTGTTGTCAAAGTCAAAAAAAGAGCTTCCAATACTTACAACTGGAAAAGAGCGTGGGGGGGGGGTGTTAAAGCTTTTTATTTGACGTTTTATTTGGGATTGGGAAGGGGTATTGCATGTTTTTACTTTTTTTGCGTTTGGAGACGAGGGGGTAATTTTAGGGGGCAGGGAGGTCTCCGAAAGTTTGATACTTATTGACAAGGAAGAGTCTAAATGGAGCTAACATTTGTTGGGGTGATCAATGAACGAGTCCTATGGTACTAGTAATGGTAGCCTTGTTCATATTACAGTAGACATCAATGAACGAGTCCTATGATACTAGTAATGGTAGCCTTATTCATATTACAGTAGACATCAATGAACGAGTCCTATGGTACTAGTAATGGTAGCCTTATTCATATTACAGTAGACATCAATGAACGAGTCCTATGGTACTAGTAATGGTAGCCTTATCATTCATATTACAGTAGACATCAATGAACGAGTCCTATGGTACTAGTAATGGTAGCATCATTCATATTACAGTAGACATCAATGAACGAGTCCTACGGTACTAGTAATAGTAGCCTTACTCATATTACAGTAGACATCAATTAACGAGTCCTATGTTACTTGTAATAGTAGCCTTATTCATATTACAGTAGACATCAATGAACGAGTCCTACGGTACTAGTAATGTTTGCCTTATTCATGTTACAGTAGACATCAATGAACGAGTCCTATGGTACTAGTAATGTTTGCCTTATTCATGTTACAGTAGACATCAATGAACGAGTCCTATGGTACTAGTAATGGTAGCATCATTCATATTACAGTAGACATCAATGAACTAGTCCTATGGTACTAGTAATGGTAGCATCATTCATATTACAGTAGACATCAATGAACGAGTCCTATGGTACTAGTAATGGTAGCATCATTCATATTACAGTAGACATCAATGAACGAGTCCTATGGTACTAGTAATGGTAGCCTTATTCATATTACAGTAGACATCAATGAACGAGTCCTATTCTAATGGTACCTTTTCATATTACAGTAGACATCAATGAACGAGTCCTACGGTACTCGTAATGGTAGCATCATTCATATTACAGTAGACATCAATGAACGAGTCCTACGGTACTCGTAATGGTAGCATCATTCATATTACAGTAGACATCAATGAACGAGTCCTATGGTACTCGTAATGGTAGCATCATTCATATTACAGTAGACATCAATGAACGAGTCCTATGGTACTAGTAATGGTAGCCTTATCATTCATATTACAGTAGGCCACAAATTCATTCAACCAAAAATGTTACTTTTTAGTTATATTAACATCTAGCTAATTTTCACTTACATTAATGTTTTCTATCTCACCATATTCCTGTGAGGCTAGTAAGATATCTTAAACCTCTTCGTTAAATCATACAGCATGTTAGGGCCGAGCTTAATGCAACGTTGGGGCCAGAGGCGTAGCGAGGGGGGGGGCAAGGCAACTTGCGCCCGGGGCATTTTACTTTTTAAATACCTTTTTAGCGCCCCCCCCCCATTCGTAAAATATACCATTTGGCGCCCCTGAACCTCGGCGCCCGGGGACATATGTACCCCCCGCGCCCTACGCCTCTGGTTGAGGCACTTTTTTTTATAAACACGGGTATGTAACGCCCAAGTACCTAGCAATACAACTTTAATTCTTTTCATGGGTGTCGCTGAAGCCAAAATCAATGCCCGATGTTGGGTTTTTGAGGACCTTTGACATTTTATTTGAATGCTTTTTTTAAATCATTTTTTTCTGCACAAATGCGCGATAAAGAGACTTGTATTGATTTAGCTTATTGTGATTTTACATTATCAGATTTTTACGAATTTCCCCATGCCAGTTGGAGCAATAAGGTGGGTGCTCGAATTTCCTATTTTCAAGAAAGCTCCTCGCCCCAGTATACTTTACCTGGCATGTGTACGTACATTCTATGCCCGGTTGCAATCGTTAGTTTTTGTTATAGATTGTGGGAGGTCAAAATTGTTGTTTTTTTTCAACCATCATTTTAATTTTCAAATTTCTTTTTAAAAAATATTTCGTTTAGAAACGTAAGTTAATCTGTTTGTCATCGACTCTCACTTCACAAACATCATTAGTTCCATATCACACCATTGTTTGCTGATTGTACTACTACATATTATTGGTCAGTTGCACCACACCCACACATTATTGGTCAGTTGCACAACCACACGTTATAGACCAGTTGCACAACCACACGTTATTGGTCAGTTGCATAACAACACGTTATTGGCCAGTTGCACAACCATACGTTATTGGTCAGTTGCACAACCGCACATCATTGACCAGTTGCACAACCACACGTTATTGGTCAGTTGCACAACCGCACCACATTATTGACCAGTTACACAACCGCATATTATTGGTCATTTGCACAACCACACAGTCAGTTGAACAACCACAACTATACACTCCCTTTTGTATCCTTATCATTCATATTACAGTCCATTCAAGTATGACACAATAGTCAGTGTGACACAATAGTCAGTGTGACACAATAGTCACTGTATGACACAATAGTCACTGTGACACAATAGTCAGTGTATGACACAATAGTCAGTGTGACACAATAGTCAGTGTGACACAATAGTCACTGTATGACACAATAGTCACTGTGACACAATAGTCAGTGTATGACACAATAGTCACTGTATGACACAATAGTCAGTGTATGACACAATAGTCACTGTATGACACAATAGTCAGTGTGACACAATAGTCACTGTATGACACAATAGTCAGTGTATGACACAATAGTCACTGTGACACAATAGTCAGTGTATGACACAATAGTCACTGTATGACACAATAGTCAGTGTGACACAATAATTACTGTGACACAATAATTACTGTATGACACAATAGTCACTGTGACACAATAATTACTGTATGACACAATAGTCAGTGTGACACAATAATTACTGTATGACACAATAGTCACTATATGACACAATAGTCAGTGTGACACAATAGTCACTGTGTGACACAATAGTCACTGTATGACACAAACTATCATTCTCTCTAATATTCTAAAAGAACTGTTCGATCCTGGCTAAATATTTAATTTGATTCACTGTGAACATCAAGAACTTTCTCAGTGCTGTACTGCTATCTATACATGTATATTAAAAAAAACAGGTATGTATTATGTAACTTAGTTTCCAATAAAAACATGAACACAGTGTTAAATCATACAACTGTATTTATTTCAGTGTTTATGACAAGCAGACTAATGAATAGACATTATTTAATTACAAACTGAATCATTCTTGTGAATTTAAACAGTTCAGCAGGGTAGAATTTAGAATTTAGAAAAATACTGTTTTTTTTTCTTCAAAACAAGGTATTACATTATATTTTTCCGTAAAGACAAACTCCTGGGGTAATTTTGTATAATGAAATAAAAAAATATATAAGGAAATATAACTGGAATGTGATTTTAAATATGAATTATTATTTTTTTCTAAATGTAAATTTAACATATGAGATTTGACAAGAAAGTTTACAAGTAAAATATTTCAGAGTTTTTTTTTTTTTTAAAACAACTATTAAATATTCTATTACAGTTCATGCAAATATAGAGTTTGAATAATTGAGAGAAAAAAAGTTATATAAGAACAATAAACTGCTGTGACAAGTGATTTAAGAGAAATTGGGTAAGAGTGAGAGGTTACAATTGTGGCCATTGTATAATAGATCCCCCTGGTAAATAATGTCGCAGAAACTTGACATCTTCCTATCTTTAGCTTAAAACAATGGAAGTGATTTCAGTTGTTTTTATTATTTAAATATATGCATAGTATAAAATACATGTGTACAAGTATTCCCTGGGTGTTTTCTTAAGTCACTACCATTTTTTTTTTATTAATTTACACACGTACAAAGCAAGTTCGTATATGCACAAACATTTTGCAATCAAGTAGAAAATTATTTCAATAGATTCAATTACAAAGAGATATCATGACAAAGTGAACTAAAAAAAAAAACTATAAAAATTTTAGTAAAAAAATTAATAAAAATAAAGGTATATTTTTTTATAATGGCTTTAAAAAATATTTTTTTCACATTGAACAATTACATATTACATTTAAATGGTAAGACATTTTGGTATAATCTTAGAAATCTTTTTTACAATGATTTGCAATGGTAAAAAAAAATCCAATAAAGTACAAAAAATAAAACATTACAAAGTTATTTCATCAAATGTAAATTTACTGATGGAATATTTCAGATTATAAGAAGAAAGATAAACTGACTTCATTAATTAATATTCCCATAGATTTCATTTAATTAATATTCCCATAGATTTCATTTAAGAAACTTAAAAAAAAAAAAACCAACTTGCCCAGATGTCGGAACAAGTTTCAATGAAGAATAAAAATCTCAAAGTTTTTATAGAAAAAAAAAACCCAAAAAACATCACACTAAAACAAATAAAACATTTGCTTATATACAATAACACAATTCTTAATTATAGAATTTACATGTTTGTAAATTTCAACATGATATCTTGCCCGAAAATAATTCTACTTTCACAGAAATAAGTAGTTAGGCACAAGTGGTTTAACAAGTGAAAAATGGAATATACATCAAGTGTCTATCACAAGAAATATGCAAACCAAACAAAATGATTTCATTCAGTACAACAACCATAACTGGATTTTATTTAAAGATGACAATCACATTTAAAATTATTTGATTGAATCACAATCACACATTTACTGCAAATATTTTGTAATATTTTCATGTCATAATCATTCATTACACTCAACTTTAAGACATGCATGAAAATATCTTTTTCAAAGGATATTAAAAAAATAAATATTTAGTTTTGTTCTCTTTTGCATTTTAGATATAGCATTCAAACAGTTTTGAATGAACTTGGTTCCAAGATCCTTTCAATCAAAACATGGAAACTTCACTGGGATATTAAATCTGTTGAGCATAAATATAAACTTAATTTTATCAATTAATCAACAACAGAAGTCATTCAGCTTTTCACAAAAGAATTACTTTAGTTAGGCAACTCTAACTTTAAATAAGTAGATTAAATGAATACTGTAGTTTTATAACTAAATTTTAAGATTCAATAAAACTGCGCATTCATTTTTTTAAATAATTTCTACTGGACTAAATAATAATAAAGATGGTGTGGTAATACACTCATTCAACATTAGAAAGGCAGTTTTTATTTACATTGTATAATAACTCAAATTGTTTTGTTTTAGAATTGTTCACAGAAACTAGTATTATATTTTGTTACCAGGTTGTTAGTATTGAAGCTATATTCTGTATTAACATGAAGAATTTAGAATTAAAATTCATTTTTTAAGGTGTTTTTTGATGACATTCTAACACATGGAAGCTAGGGGTTTATTTTTTCTGGTGAACAACTAATTGTTAAATTTAGTATTTTATTCAGATAACTGCATTAACTAAGATACTTAAGCACTAGAATGAATCAGTTTACTGAACTGGATGGATTTTTCAAAATATCAATTTTTCAAAAAAATATCAAATTGAAACTTACATGTTTTTCTTGTTGTCATGTAACTCTTATATCTGAAATACAGGAAGAATCTTGAATTAGCATGATCATTAATGAAAGTTTAAATGAACACAAGTTAATATATATTACTAGCAGTGCTTTGGAAGAAAGATTATCCACAAAAAGAGATTTTTTCAACCAATTTTGAAGACATTTTTCTTATATTTTTTTTCTGTAGTGCACACTTCCACTGAATTGAAGAATGAAATTAAGAAAATCTAAAAAAAAATTCAGAAGAGTACAGAAATAGTATACAATTCATAAAATACTCCACCAACCTTTTCCATATAAAAGTATACAACCCCCCCTCCCTCCAAACCTCATGAATTATATACAATTGTACATTATTGTTGCATAAATCATAAAGAATGCCAAAGACACAAAATGAGTTTACAAATTTGTTAAAAGCTTTCACTTATTTTAATTGTATGTGACTGAATAACTGGAATAAATGAGTTAGAAATTAAATTTAATATTTGGTGTGATTCTTCCACTTCAAAATTATATACATTTCCCAACTGATAATAGTAATAAGCTACTTATAAACTTTGCCATAAGATTATTTTCTCAACTTGAATAGAAAGTATTGTGTTCAAAATCAAAATCAATGGCTTCTTTAATTGACTTGAAAAGTTTTGTTTTAAATTTCAAAACATTTAGCACAGCAGTTATTAGAACCATAGCCATCAGACATATATATATATAAATTCATACATGGAGACATTAACATATATGTATATAAATTTAGATTTACAACAAGTAGCACTTACCTATCATAAAGTATGGCTACCAGAATAATCAAAATGAAGCAGCAGACAAAGAGGAATATGGCCAGTGCAACTAGCACCCACCATAAGTTTCTCCATTTGACATTTTTCTCAGAAGATTGAGCGGGGTAGCATTGCTAGACAAAAGAGTTTATAAAAGAATATACAGATCATTCTTTAAGTTTACTATGGAATATCAAATCTTCAAGTGAAGTAAAGATGATAATTGTGTAATGATGTATCAACCCAGAATCAATTTCTCTTATTTGAATATAGGCAAACAAATCATTGAAGAATAAATAAAAAAAAAACAACCTTTCAGGTAATGATGTCCTTACCCCTCTATCTACTGCCTTGTAATCTGGTTTACTCCAAACATCTTTATATTTACTTTGATCCAGAAGGTCTATGGCATCTCGTATAGTCAGAATGGTCTTTGAGTTAGAATCTATTCTAACAACCAGGAAACAGACATCAGTCCTGAAGAAAGTTTGGGAAAAAAATATTTCAATGGAGTTTATCATCAAATGCAGTAAAAATAAGTTTTTGTTTGTTTCATATAAAAACAAAATAATCACTAGAAAACTGTAGGCAGTTTTTGTAATGTTCTTATTTCCAAACATTTTATTGAAATATTCCACTGATTTATCCATGTATGGCAATGTCTAAAAAGTAAAGCAAAGATGAACACACTACAACAATCACAAATGTATCAATACCACATAGTTCAAGAAAATACTCTGTATCATTCTCATTAAGAATTCAGTCATGTTTTGACACAGTAGAAAATATTTAAACTTCCATGTATGTGAGTGTGAAAACTGACTAAACTTTTGCTTAGTGCGGATTGGAAACCTTTACAAAATATATAATTAGATTCTTTAAGAAAAAAATATTCCCGTTATAGCCCTTTCATATAGAAACATGTCCTGGCTTAAAGAAATCCACACATTCTTGAATGTACAAGTTTTTAAAATAACTCAAATGAGTTCAAAGTAAAAATATAATCCACAAAGAGACTGTGGATAATATTTATTTCGAGTATTGATGACATCATTATTTAAAAAAAACTATAAAAACTTCTTGGATTTTTCCCATTAAAACAGATTAGTTTAGGACTTCTGTATTAAACATTCAGTGTAAGATGTATGTATTAAACATTCAGTGTAGGACATAGGTATTAAGCATTTGGTTTTGCATGTTATTTAATGATAATTAACATTTGATAAAAGGGGTTTAGTGTTATAAGGAATTATGTTTTTAATTTTAACAAGCTCTGCTTGTTTCAGCAAAAATGTAGTATACAGGGAAATTTGTAACATTTTAAAAGGTATTGTCATAACCTCAAATTGTCACGGTCACTGCTTTCCACCATTCACTCATAAATTAGACAACGAGTGATCCACGGTCAACATTTATTATACTTTTTACAACACAAATAATAATAAAGAATAATATAAAGAATCCATCAACACAGTACAATCTCCGTCAAGCAACTCCAAAATCATCCACCTTTCACTTCAGCCATCATAGTCCACTCTCTGTCATCTGACCACATCAACCAATCACGTTATCTTTCTCCTTTTGACCTTTCACCCACTCATTCTCCACGATCACACACAACACGTGAAAAGTTCAACAAGTACAAAACATATCTATGACAGGTATTTACTTTCCTCAATTAGTAAGTCTATTTCTTCATTAATTTTGTTTACTTTAGCAGACTTCTCAACCTTATTCCTCATTAACTAACATGTCAGCATGACTCTGCCATCTGAACTATGTTCTGATACAATGTTATATAAATACATGTACTTAATAACTGCTTACTTACATGTCAGCAATGACTCTGTCATCTGAACTATGCTCTGATGCTTGTATATAGGAGAAGTAATACGAGCTAGAAACACGACCTAGTTCACTGAGAAAAAAAAATAAAGTAATACTCACAATCACATATATCTATGCTTACAATGATTGTTAGTGAGAAATTATGAAACTTAAGAACTGACTGATTGTAATTTAAAGAAAAATTAATCCTTTTTTATGTGATGAAATTTAAGTATAAAAGCTCATTCTTAAACCAATAAATATTCCCCTATTACATGTACAAGTGTTTTTTTTTTGTTGTTGTAAATTGCTAATTTAATACACGCGTCAAAAATATCATCCCAGTAAGGATAAAGTAACAAATAGCATTAATCATTTTTAAAAATCAGAAATAGCTTTAGTACATTGAAAAACATAATAAGACTGTAATGGACATTCAAAAATGTTAAGCTTTGAGTCTATAAATTAAATTACAAATATTATTAGATAACACAGATGGGGGGGAACTTGAGACAACATTTTTGGGACCCCTGAAATGGAATACGCCCAAAGCTTTAAGCAGACAAAGACTGAGAAGTTAGTCATCATTTGGAAGTATATCTTGGAGAGGGGGGGGAAAGGAAACAGGTTTTCAATTGGATTTAATCACATATGAGAGACACCGTTTAATTATTTTTTATTTTACAAGCAATGACTTACTCAACAAGTGGCTCAGCTTTGGTAAATCCAACTGAAGGCTGGAGGTTTAGAATCAGTTTTAAAGCTTGTCGATTGTCAAAGATAAATATCTGTAAGTAAAAAACTCTAAGTGAATTATATATTCTCTTTTTAAATAGCAGCTTGCATTTTATTTTAATCTGTATATTGTCAATTGAAGCAGAGAAGGATAGAATTGGCCAAACTGATAACACTCATCCTTCATTATACCAAGCAACAGGTAATCCCTATTCTCTGTTGTCATGTGTCAGCCCACTTGCTTAGCAAGTTACATTAAAAATGTGTGCATATGGTAATGACATTTATTATTTCCACATGGGTAAACTAAGTTATAAAAATCAAACATAAAAATTATTCAGCTCATGGTTTAAATGTGTGAGTCAATCTAAACCATCACACATCAAGAGAACAAAATTTAAAACAAAAATTTACATTGATAGTCTGTCTGTCTGACATGGAACTATCAGCTGGATCAGAGGCCACTAAAACTATTTCAAAGTGTCCTCCAATATAATTCACATAGTTGGAAAAGGCAGGATAAACAGCTTTCTTGTCACCACGCAGTGTAAAAGCACCAGTCACAGGCAGCGGAGACCCACTGCTGGGGTAGAAAATTGAGCTTTCAATGCGATACAAAATTTCATTGTTACCAGGTCCATCAGGGTCGACTGCATTCATTTGAACCACAGGACCAGCTTTTGGTTCACTTTCAAGAGCTGAAATTTGAGAGAATGTGATTTTTGAACCGTGAAAATGAAACAAAATGTTTAAATATATGATTCAAGGATGTTGAGGAAAAAAAATACCAAAAAATTTAAAAAAAATAAAAATTACAGGCGGCTGACATTGAGAAACAACTTACCACCATATCCATTTGGATTGGGAAACTTTGGTCCATTGTCATCCAAATCTATGATCTGGATATTCACAAAAGCTACATTATCTAAAGAAGTATTCACTTTGCTCAAATCAAACGATCTTTTTTTACGGCCTTGGGGATAATTACTTGAAACGGCTTCTACACAAAGATTGTATTCTTTCTCTTGCTCATAATCCAACATCCTCCTGGTAAATAGTGTTCCATTGTTATAAAGTGAAATGCCTGAAATGTTGTTCTGTTGAGCACCTAAAAGACATGGTTAAAAGAAAATAATTGTTTTAAAGTGTGTTTAATAGTTTTTCTATTTTCAAATGGCAGAATTCATGCATTTGATATAGCTGTATCTAAAGATATACACTGTAGTAAATCAGGCAAGGATGCTCCCAGGCCTGACTGAAAAATGAGGGTTTGGCGTGGGGCTAGCAACCCCACGTTGTAAAAAAACCTTTTGCTACAGAATTACTACCTAAAGAGAACATATTTTAGTCCTGGGAGAAGAAGGTTCTTCATCATGAAGACCTATGAAGCTTAGTTGTAAAGTAAAGAAAAGTTCCTTTAGCCCAAATGTAGCCTCGGCATATGAAGGGTTAGTGTGGTTAGCACACAACCCCCAGCCGCCTTTACTTCCCCCAACTTAAGCCAGGTACCCATTTAAAGCTGGGTGGACTTGTGGGATGACTTAGTTGTGGTGAAAGCTAAAAGGAAGCAACAAAGCCTGCAACCCTGCTAAAAACCCCTTTCTGCACAAGTAATGTCAGTACTATGTGTGAGTCAGGAAATATGGCACATGTAGCAGCAGAGATGATTAACAAAATGATCATTTCAGGCATCAGCAAGACAAGTTGGATCCAAGCTGGACAGAGATGACCGACATCAGAAGAGATATTGCTGTACTCCAGACAAAAATAAAATGATGCACCTAACTCATGGGGGAGATGGCTTTATGCTGTCCAAGCAAGCAATGGGTCTCTGATTGGATGAGAAGCAAATGATCCAAGAATTATTACTATCTCCTTACATACCCAGGTGAAGATTAAATCAAATATAGTCCAACAATCAACAACAGTTCAACTATATCTACTAAAGGCAAGGCTCAAGAAGATAAGGCAGAAGCACACAAAGTAGCGAAGAGGAGTATTAGGAAGGACAAGAAAGACTATGTGGATGGACTGGCAGCTGAGGCAGAGCAGGCAGCTCATAGCAGAAACACAAAAGTATTATACAACATAACCATAAGACTTCTGGGAAGACCAGCAAACTAGAAAGACCTGTCAAAGACAACCAAGGGAAAACTAATAACAATTTTTATCAACAGTTGAATAGATGGATGTAAAACTTTGAGGACTCCTGAACATCACTACTAAATACCCAGTCATTGAACAAGCCATAGTAGGTCTGAGGACTAGCCAACCAGGAAAGCCATCACCCTGATAAAGAAGGGGAAAAAGCTGAATAGATAACATTCCAGCAGAGGCACTATAGGCTGACCTCACTATATCAGTAGAGATGCTGTGCATGCTCTTTGAAAAGATCTGGGAGGAAGAAGACATACCAACAAACTGGAAGGAAATTATCTCATCAAGTTTCCTAAAAAAGGTGACCTCAGAAACTGCAACAACTGCAGGGGCATCACACTGCTATCAGAGCCAGGCAAAGTCTTCAACCAGATCCTCTTGGGGAGGATAAAAGACACAGTCAACCCACAGCTGCGGGACAAACAGGCAGGTTTCCATCAAAACAGATCATACACAGACCAGATTACAACACTCCACATCTTAGCTGATCAGTCCATGGAGTGGAACTCATCGCTATAAATCAACTGTAATGACTTCAAGAAAGCGTTCAACACTGTGGATTGAGAGACTCTCTGGAAGCACCTTCAAAAACTTGATTGAGAAATCACAAGAGGGTATGTCCTGCTCAGTTATCCATAGAGGAGAGCTGACAAACTGGTTCCGGGTATGCACAGGAGTCCAACAAGGATTCTTGCTTTAACCATTCCTATCCCTACTTGCTATAGACTGGATTAAGAAGAACTCCATCGAAGAACTCAGCTAAAAAGCAGCTAGACAATCTGGATTTTGCAGATGACCTTGCTCTCCTTTCACATAGCAATCAACAGACGCAAGAGAAAAACATTTTTTGACTGCTACAGAAATGGAGGGTAGCATTCACAAAGAAAAAAAAAACAACAAGATTATGAAAAAAAACTCCACCAGCATGAATGCTGTGTCCACATCAAGTGCAGCGTACTCCATTATACAATGGGTGAATGTGTGTGTTTTTATAAGAATGCCAATTGAAGTTGTAAGTAATCACCATTGTTATAAAGTTATAGTCTTATGATAGTCACCAATGTTATAGTTATAAAATTAGACTTACAGTACACATTATCATTATAAAGTTTGTAGACTATTCCATTGTTACCAGGTCCATCCGGATCACATGCTGACAAGATGAATATTGATTCATTAGCTGGAGTATTTTCTTTGACTCTCACAACAAGTGGACGATCTATCTGTAATGGCAAGGTAAAAAACATCTTTTTTTATTGGTGTACATTTTTTATATCTGATTTTATAAGTCTGTGAGCCAAAGACAGTGTGTTTATACCTATGTCAATGATAATACATTACATTTCAACACGTGTCACAATTGGTCAACTCATCTTCTAAGTACGAATCATCTACCTAATATATGTATCACTATATTCAAACATATTACATTCCCTCAATAATTGCTATTTTAATCTTTTATATCTAACTAATGTGTAGCAGGAAACATAATACACAAGAAAAGAATAAAAACACTGTCTTCCAGAAATATGTTGCTAATGTGGTCAAAGTATTAAATTAATTATTTCTTTTTTTTTTTTACTAATCAAAATGAAACACTCCTAAAAAGTTAAAAGGAGTAATTTCTCTCCTGTCTCTAGCAAACAAAATGGCGGTGTATAAAAATAGCAAATGATACCCAACTGTCTTTACTTAGCCCAGTTAATTAATGTGAGGCATCCATCTAAAACTGAGCAAAGTCAATGAAGTCTGGGTCACTGCCAGCTCATTGCATTTATGTCTGTTATTTAAATTTAAAATTACCTTAACACAACCATCATAGTCTCTGGGATTCGTGAAAGTAGCAGTGTTGTCATCGTTATCTAACAATGTGACATAGAATGAACGCCCTGTTCTGTAACTTGTTCCATTATAATACTCCACGGCATATACCAGAAGCTAAAACATAAAAAGGAGTCAATAAATTAGTGATCAACTGTTGGAATTTATATAATGTTCATGTGTATTTATTTGAGGAATAAGAAACAATTCTTAAAAAATAATAACTTTATAAGTATACATATCTTACATTATATGTCTCTTGTACTTCTCTATCCAATATGCCTGTAATAGTTATTTCGCCTGTAACATTATTTATTTTAAAACTGCTGGCAAAAGGAGTGTATGGGGACAACTCATAAGTTATGTTGTTGCCATGGCGAGGATTCACTTCAAAGAACTTTGTTTTGTTATTATAAGTCAAAACATAATTTGGAGTTTCCTAAAAAAAAAAAAATGAATACCACAATGTTACTAGCAAAATATTACCAATAACTTCAACTGAATGATTCTAAAACAAACAATGAATACCACAATGTTACTCACAAAATATTACCAATAACTTCAACTGAATGATTCTAAAACAAACAATGAATACCACAATGTTACTCACAAAATATTACCAATAACTTCAACTGAATGATTCTAAAACAAACAATGAATACCACAATGTTACTAACAAAATATTACCAATAACTTCAACTGAATGATTCTAAAACAAACAATGAATACCACAATGTTACTAACAAAATATTACCAATAACTTCAACTGAATGATTCTAAAACAAACAATGAATACCACAATGTTACTAACAAAATATTAATATTACCAATAATTTCAACTGAATGATTCTAAAACAAACAATGAATACCACAATGTTACTCACAAAATATTACCAATAATTTCAACTGAATGATTCTAAAACAAACAATGAATACCACAATGTTACTCACAAAATATTACCAATAACTTCAACTGAATGATTCTAAAACAAACAATGAATACCACAATGTTACTAACAAAATATTACCAATAACTTCAACTGAATGATTCTAAAACAAACAATGAATACCACAATGTTACTCACAAAATATTACCAATAACTTCAACTGAATGATTCTAAAACAAACAATGAATACCACAATGTTACTCACAAAATATTAATATTACCAATAATTTCAACTGAATGATTCTAAAACAAACAATGAATACCACAATGTTACTCACAAAATATTACCAATAACTTCAACTGAATGATTCTAAAACAAACAATGAATACCACAATGTTACTCACAAAATATTACCAATAACTTCAACTGAATTATTCTAAAACAAACAATGAATACCACAATGTTACTCACTAAATATTAATATTACCAATAACTTCAACTGAATGATTCTAAAAAACAATGGAGCAACTCTGCCTACTTATTTTAAAGAAATTATTATCAATTATGTGTTTGAGAAATGTTTTTTTAATATCAATTGTATCCTAAGAGATGCAGTGTGAAATAATAGAGCAAGGATTGCAAACTTTGATAGAGCCATTACTTTCAAATTATTTAGCGCTGAATTTTTTTCACAGTCTGAACAGTTTTTATTTTTTCACCCTTGATTTTATTTAATGGTGTTTTAGAAAATGTATGTGATGATAAATTTAAAATTAACTGCACAGTATTATAAATCAAATATAGAGATGGGTCTTTAATTTAATAGGAACAAAATACTTTATTTTTAAATTAATTAGTGCTGTAATTTTAAAGTTCTGCATAAAAATAAAAAGTCAAATTCTTTATCTTAATCAAAACAAAAAATATTTAATAAACTTCTAACAGACACACAAACATAAAAGAAATTTACATTTAATATTAGAAAAAATAATTGATAGTTTTGCATTTTTAAATAATAATTTTGCAAATTTATTAAGTATTTTCATTTATTTCATTACTAATAGCATCTGCCACTGTCAGCAGCTTATCGGCAAAATTGAATCCATTGTTGGCTGCAGCCTGTCGCCCTGAATGCATTAAGTCTTCAAATTGGTTTTTAAGAGCTATATTTCCATGGCAGCGGTAATTAAAATTATTCTCTGTGCACATATGACAAAGATGTGAATGATTGTACATGCACAAAATAATGATATCAACTACTTGTATTTAAGTTTTATTCTGTATTGCTGCCTCAGGTAATTTTCTACAACAAATAATTTCTCTGCAATAAGAATGAAAAGTTGCTCCAATCATTAATTTTAAAATAGTAGACTGTTTTATCTTCTTTTAAAATAATAAAGCAAGCCATTCAAATTACTGTATACTTGGTCATGACAGTAATGTAGCTTCACTAACCTCGGGTGCTGATAGAACAAATCCAACTAATGGATAAATCCATTTTGGATTACCATCATCATTTTCTGTACTAAGAACATAAATGTCTAGAGTCATCTGCCCACAGTTTGGGATATCTCCTCCATCACAGGCACGGGCAAACATATTAAACTTTGCACCTCCCAAACCTATCAGGGAACTGGCCACATTGATTGTTCCAACAAATGGTAAAATAGAAAACAGCCGTGTCCCTGAAAATTATAAAAATACTCATTTTGTTAGTATGGATTTTTGTTCAAATTTACTCCAATAAAAGGGAAGGTGAGAAATTTACATTATCTTTAATGATATTTTTTTTTTATTAAACTTAGAGATTACCAGTAAGACTATCACCAGAGTCTACAGGTATCAGAGAATAAACTATTTCTCCGTTGCGGCCACGATCAGCATCAGTGGCAATGAGTGTTGCAATGCTGCGACCTAATTCAGCCGTTTCTGGAACAGAAACTGATCTATAATTTTCTTTGAAGTTGGGTTTGTTATTGTTTTCATCTTTGACATCAATAGTAAGCTGAAATACAAAATTATTTATAACATTTCCACATTAAATCTGTTAATAAATACACATCCTGTCTTAAGTCTTAAGCCATGTTTAAAGAGATATCAAATGTCAACTGACCTTGGCAGAGTTATATAATCGAACAGTGGAATATTGGAGACCATCATTGTCATTAACAAGAAGTGTCAAGTCATAGGAGCTACGACTATTGTAATCCAGAGTTTTACCTTCAGCTACTAAAACATGAACTCTCCTGCTTGTGCGTGCCCCAAATGGTACAGGCTATATATGTCAAGCAAAAATATTACTTTGTTAAATGAAGATTTATTTTTGGGTGCGTAAACTAGACCAATTGTTATGTAAATTTTACTTAAAATATATAAAAAATTACAAATGTAAATTCTCATCTTATTCCTTACATAAATAAAAGCACTTTTGAGTTCTAAAATAATACAGCATAAAATATATGAAAAAACTATTGGGAAGGGAAAAAAATCTAGATAGTCATACCATGCTGTCACATTCATTATGTAATGATGGAAGCATTAACAGGTAGCATAGTGTAGCCTAACACAAACCATTGTAAATTAGGACTAAGACCAGTAGATAGTTGTGATGTTATTTATTGTAGTCATTTAAGCATGATGTTATAACCTAAATCTGATTCTAAACTAATTCTTATAAATCATCCACAACAGACAATTAGATTCTCGACTGAACTAAGACTAATACAAGAACTGATGACAAGACACATGAATCCAAGAGTCATCAAGAACACTTCTACTCACTGCAAGGCCAATTATAAATTGTAATTATTTATCTAATATCAAATATAATTTAGGTTCTTCAAATGAGAAGTATACCAAAATAACAAATGCACAACACAGAGTGCATTACACCTGATTAACATGGAGGTTCCAACCAATGACATTTTTAAATGAAACAACACTAAACGGGGTAATAACATCATGCGAAGTTGGCAATACTTATGAAAATGTAAATATATATAATTTATTTTTAATCAAAATGCTCTTAACTTTTGTTTTATAATTTCATCTCTACTACTCTTTTTATGATTTAATTAACAAACATAATAAAATGAACATTTTTTTTATTACGAAACAATAAGTCTGTATCATAAGTTTGTAAACAGTTTGGCATTCACTACACACTGACAGACTGACAGTTGGTTCCACGACTTTTCAACCCCGGACAGTTCAACCCCGCCATTTCTACCCAGCAATGTTTCAACCCAGTGACACTTCCACCCAGGACTATTCAACCCCTTCAACTGATAAAAATAATATTTGAATTATTATTTCTTTGTTTTAAATATGTTTAGTAGCTTTGTAAAACATGTGTTTAATTGTTAAAGATATTTGTATGTTTCATTTAAAATGTGTGTTTTAATTGTTTCAAATTTTTGTTTTAATTGTATAAGATGTGTGTTTCAGTCTTTGTGACATCTGAGGAATGGACACAAGTTGTGTGATTACACTCAACAAATCTCCCCCCCCCCCATTATGACCCAGCTCTGATAGGCAAAGACGCAAATATGCTAAGTGTTGCCAGACAGGTATAATAATAATACAGGTATAATAATAATGTACAGATTAGTCAGCAGGTAAACATTATACAGAACCCATCCACCTTGGATATTAGTCACTTTGTATGTCAATTGTGCCAGTGACTAGAGTAATTGTGCCAGTGACTAGAGTAGATACAAACCATTGGTCAATATAACTCATGTGCAAGTCTGAGAAGTGTATGTAAGATATATTGTCGGTCTTTAAAAACTTTTCAATGTGCTTAGAGCATCAGAACTCAAACCTTACGGAAACACAAGTTTTAAAGAATTAAAACACATATTTTAAACAAAATTAATACAAGATTTAAACATATACCAGAATTTTGTTTATAAAAAATTTGCTGTGCACAAACACAAGTTATTGACTAAACAATAGTTTTGCAAAGTTTCATCACATTACAGCCAACAGTTTTTCATCACGACTTTTGCGGTGGTACATTTTTTGACAAAATGCAATATTGAGAAAGTGAAAAAATGTGTTTAAATAAGCTGTCACTTTGCCAAAAGTGGAGATTTTTGCACAAAATCTGCCGTTTTCTTAATGTTATTGAAAAAACTAATTAATTCTGAGGTGCAAAGTTGTAAATATGATGTTGATTTTTTTTTAAATTGTGCATTCTTTAAGATAAATTATTTTGAAAGTTTTATTTTCAGACTGAGCTCAAGAGTAGATGTTATTCTCCAGCATAAATCAGAGCTCTGATTAATTTTCCAGATATTTTTCTTGGTGCATTAAATAAGAAACTGGGATGAATAAAACAAAAATTCTTATTGGTTACCAAGTAAAAAAAAGAAAACCAATGCTAAAAAAACAAAAGCTTGTGCTAGTATTTTAACACAATCTCATAAATAATTCTGATTGACCAAGTTCCTCTAGGTAAAGCTGAAATTATAACTTTTAAATTTACTCTCATTTTGATAAAAACAACTTTGTGAATAAAGACAATGTTAAAAAAAGGGTTAAACTATTTTTAAGCTGCTATAAGTCAACATACCTCATGAAACAATTGAAAATCATCTGAACCTGGACTCTCTGATAAAGTAAATTCTAATGGTCCAAAACTTTTACTGTCATCATCTGTAGCATATATGGAGATGATGTCCGTTGGGTACAGAGATGATTCTGAGACTACTGCTCGATATGGGGACTATATTAAAAAAAAAACAGTTGCAATTCATGACAAATAAAATTACATATTTGCATTAGTTTTTATAAGCAATATTATTGAATACAATATTTCAATTATTAAAAAACAGTTTTTCTTGGAATTCTATTTAGCCAACCACTAAAGGCCTATTTCTTGAAGACCAAACTGACCTTTCTAATACGTCCACAATTACTTAGCATTGCCTTAGATATTGTTCAATCATTAAATCAGCCCCAAGTTAATACACACAGCTTTCATTCCACCGGGAACTTTTTAAAAAAATGCCAACTCAAACTATTTCTTTTAGTGAGACATAAATAACGAATAAAGAAATATTCTCTCAATAGAACGACTATCTGCCTCTAAAAACTATTAACAGCTTAGACTTTTCACCTACGTTCTGAAACATGGGTGGATTGTCATTGACATCAACAACAGATACAGTTACAGTGCATGTGGCACTATTGTTGCCAGAGTAGGCTCCTACAACTATTGTGTGTAAATGGTCAACCTCTGGATCATTCTCATAATCCAATTTCTGTTCCAGAATTATTTGTCCTGTGTGGATAACATTGAAGAAAAACATGTTAGTCAAATATTATGAGGAAAAAAAAAGACGTGGTTAAAATTTGGGGGTCAAAATTATTTTTGTATGAAGTTAGGATCACCTGTTAATTTATCAACGCTGAATAAACTTGACCCTCTGAGTTTTGTGTAGTTGTAGACAGCGACATTGTTGGTATCCCGGGCAGTTACTGTAATGGGGCTTTTTTTTACTGGATAGTCTTCATTAACAAATATTTGGTTGACAGGGTCACAAGAGATACCAGATTCAGCCTTTCCTTGGACATTAACAGTTATCTGTGCTGAAATTTTTTAGTTGAGAGTTTAAGAAAAACTTAAAGAAGAACTCGATAGAGTTCTACTAAACTGTATTCAAATGTCAAAATTACAAAATCTGTTTTTATCTAGAACTAAATTCGTTAGATATTCAGAGTTCTAGGAATAAGTTTAACAAAAATCGAAAGCTATTCAACTGTCCTGTAAATAAATAACTAAAAAATAAATAAAAAGAATATCATTTAAAATACCACTTGGCATATAACATGAAACTGGCTATTAATAAATATTTCCATATTTTTACTCACTGTTTCCTGTTCCATTTCCTTTTTGAGTATTTATATCACGACAATAGAGAGTAAATCTAAAGTCCTGAGCTAAATTCTTGTTTAACACTCCTTTGACATAGATATCTCCATTTTGCTTTACCCCAAATGCATTCTGTAAAACATTAAGTCACATTTTACTTACTTTAGAAAAAAAATAATTAATAGCATTAATTAAACAGATTGCATATCTGAAAAGGAAACGACCAATCAAAATGAATTTATAACCTTACTGCTGTCTTATGTTTAATTATCTACAAAGAAGATGTTAAATAGTTATCTTATTTTATTCAATTACTTGTCAATTCAGCTTTGAAAGAATTGCAATGAAATCATTATTGTAATTATATGCTTTTATAGTAAATTAATTCT
Organism: Bulinus truncatus; assembly: GCA_021962125.1. Taxonomy (NCBI): domain Eukaryota; kingdom Metazoa; phylum Mollusca; class Gastropoda; family Planorbidae; genus Bulinus; species Bulinus truncatus. The sequence goes on from JAGDYQ010000026.1 coordinate 1,419,852, forward strand.
ATCATGTCAATAAATTGTATTTTCAGCTACCCTAATCTAAAGGTAACTAACTATAAAAATCTTTAACAAATAATTATATGAGCAAATAACCAATAGCTTAAAAAATGTTTAAGTGAGAAATATACATGTATTTGTTAAACAGCAAATAGTCCCATCAATCATTTTCAAAAGGTTAGAAAAATTTTACTGTATAAGAAGAACTCTACAATATTTTAACACAAACACATAAAGAGCAAAAAAAGAAAATTGTTTACTTTATAATCATATTGACCAGTAGAAGTTAAGATATTGCCATTTCGATCATAAGCTATAATGGAGTTACTGTCTATATAGTAGGTTAAACTTTGAGTTGAATCGAAATCTGTGGCTGTCACTGTCAGCAGTACAGTATTTAATGGTGTTGCTAAAAATATACAAAAAAACAATATTTAATTTAGATATATATGTGTCTAGATATGATTATTAATAACAGTATTAAACAAGTGAAAAGGAATATATAATCTGTAATAAATACAGCTTAATGGGTAGGTTTTTTCAGATAAATATTTACATGTCATTTTTCATAATCAAATTTAAACTGAACACAGTTTTATTATTTATAATGCTCTTGAGATGTATGTTAACAATAAAGTAATAATGTTTACATTACTAGTTTAAAGCTTTTGTGAGTTATGAATGGTTTTCTTTATATCAGTTTGCTGCATTTTTATTTATATATTTTTTTATTACTAGTACCAGGACCGTCTAGTAGGCACACAGCTGGAGTTGATCATGGTGATTTTTATTTGAGCGCGTTAACAATCAGTCTACATAGAAAAAATAGCAGATCTATGTAATCGAAGTGACCCCCAAAGGACATGAACAGATTATTGTAGCCAAATACATTTAAGTATAGGTGACACTTAATAATACATCAAATAAAGTTCATATTTTATATAGTTCATCCCAAAGAAAATAATCCTCCTTGTGGGTACACAATGTTAACAAAAACAACCCCCGACTACCTTATCATTGATAAATCTTAATTCATTCATAATACAATGTATTTTAAAGGACTCTTTTCCAAACAGTTCTTCATTTTATTTTTTATCATGTTCAACATGACGTACATGTATTTAAAAAAAAAAAAGAGATGTGAGTGAGTGCCTGCCAATTAAGCGACTCGCAACTTGTTTATCAGATGGTTTATTTACTGTTATACACATTGTAGTATAGGACAATATGAATTGCAACAGGCTAGGAGAAAACTTTGAGGAAATTTAGAGACGATGATAAACATCAAGCATATTAAGGAAAAAAAGAGCGCTATTTAATAAATTTGCACTTTACAGATTGCGAGGAGGGTGCCACAATAGCTATTTACTGCTCTGTGGTTCAAATTTTAAAACAAAATATTTTTTAAAAATTTATTGCATGATTTAATAAATGAGACAATATGAGTATGACAGCCATTTTAGGTATAGCACCAGGGGGTAAAGGGATAATCTTATGAATTAAGGGAAGTAAGTCTTGGATAATAACAATTGAAAAAAATAAATGAGTTCTGCCCCTAAGTTCAATGTCCGCTAGCGGTGAGTAAGGAAAGCTAAATTTGTAAGAAATACTAGGTGAGAAAATATAACATATTGATCAAAATATCTTTGAGAAATAGTAAAAAGTCAATATCTTTCCATTGATACGTAAATGAACCATAATCAAAAACTAAGTCAGATCAGAAAATTAACATAATGCAAAATGTCATCGTTGATCCCCCTTCCCATTTCAATGTAACAAAATTTCAGTATTAGGAATAAATTCCGAGATCCCGTCAATTTCGTTAATGCAACATTTCACTTTACACATACGTTAATACAAATTTAATATTTTGTTAATGGTTTTGAATTCCATCATTTTAAACATCGTTGGCCAGTTGTTGTTTTTTTTTATAGCAATTAATGAATTAATCTTGTGAGAAATATATTTTTCTTGATCTTACTTTCGTCAACAGTTATGGGGTAAATTAAACGGCTGAAGAATGGGTCTTTATTATTGGCATCAGTTACAGTCACTGAAACGGTGGCAGTTGCAGACCTCTGAGGTGCTCCACCATCAGTAGCGTAGATCTGTTGAGTAACAAAAAAAAATTATATTTAAAGTCAGCTTAATTGTCTGTCAACAGATCAAACCTAAATACATACAACTGATGCTACTTACAATAAGAGTGAATCTACTAGCAACATCAACATCAAAAACATTGTTCTGATTCACTGTCAGTAATCCCGTGTTTGGATTAATGAAGAAATTGTCTGACTGGCCTTCTCCAATACGATATGTTATCTTTCCAAAGTCTCCTGAATCAAGATCTGTTGCTTTTATCTGAGCAATCACAGTACCTGAAAGAAATAAACAAATGAATCATTATTTAGCTGTTTTTTTCTTCTTTGTTTTATTTACAATGACTCCAATATTATATAAACATTATTTTATCTGAGTAGTATTATGTAATTTTTTCCACATGTAATGAAAAACAATATTCATAGTTAAGAAAATTAAGCATGAAGTTTACTACTAAATTAACTGACCAGGAGGTTCTATTTCAGATATTGTCTTGTAGTAATTTGTTTGAGCAAGTTCAGGGCTGTGATTGTTTTCATCCTGTAACAACAAATGAAAAAAATTATCATTAAGTCATAAAAAAAATATTTTCAACTACTTTAAATATACAGCTTACAACTTGACAATGTTTATTTTTGTCACGATGAAGTCTCATAGATGAGTTAGTATCAACATTTGAATGGGTTAGATAGATTTTTTTATGCCATCTTTTATTTTGCTACACTTTGTGTGGGTGTGTTATCTTGAAACTCAATTTTTAATCTTTTACTACTGATCAAGAAGTCTCAAATTTAGCACAAAAATGTGACATTTTTAATTACTTTTTTAATATTTAATAGGGGAAAAAATGGAAAGAGATTATGGTGATAAATAAATAAAAAAGTAAAAAGTGAATTTGAAAATGTGTGGACTTTTGCAATTTTTTAGCTTTCGCACATTGGATAATTCATATCTCCATGATAACAAAACCTAGGGAAGCCAAATTTGACTAGTTCATAATAATAGTACATTTATTTCAAATATGTAACAATGCATAGATCTTGAATTTATCTCATTCAATCTGCCAACAAAAATCTTCATTTTCAATTAAGCCCCTATTCCAAACAATACAATAGCTATCTTAAAAAAATTCAATAAAATATTCCCCCTAAGTAAATGTTAATCACATAAACTTATAGCTAAAAAAATTCAATAAAATATTCCCCCAAAGTAAATGTTAATCATATAAACTTATAGCTAAAAAAAATCTCCCCATCCCTACTCTCCCTCCTATTGTTGAGTGCAATCTAATCATAAATTTTTTTATTTTTGCTGACCTCAATAAAACTTCTCCATACCTAGTTAAATGAATGTTTTCTTTTGTTAACAGATCCCAACAGTAGCGATCATTGGATGGTTGTAAATTATGTGGTCCTAGACAACCAGTAGAGTGAATATATTGAAATAGCAAACATCTAAGGTAAATGGCATACTTATCATAATACTAGTGCCCCCAACCAAAAATTGTTTGCTATACTGAGGATTTTATTACTCTTGCGTTTGTAATAGCAACATTTTATAATAATATTAGAAAAGTAAATTGTTGGCTTCCCATAAAGATCTGTAGGAAATTAAACAGATAGAACATAGAGTTGAAAGCAGCAGAAAATTAAGAGATAACATAATAGGAAACAAGAATGTGAAACTTACAATAACAGTGACTCTGACTTCTACTTGGTTAGCCTGTGGAGGGTTTCCATTGTCTGATGCTTCTATTAATAGCACAAAACTGAAATAGAAGGATACTCTTTCTTAAATATTCAAATTTCAACAATTTTTAATCTTATAACATTCAGTAAATGTTCAGATGCAAAATAAAATGGGACGTACACTCCAGTTCTGTTACCAGTCGCATCAAGAGGTGTGTCATCATAATTCAAAAATTCTCTCAGTGTGAGCTGACCAGTGAATGGATTCATCTCAAATGCCTTATTTGGACTCTGTCCTTGTTTTATTCTATATGTAACATTAGACACAGCATCATCATCCACAGCCTAATAACAAAAATTAAACATAAGTAAATAATGTCTAGTAATTTGGTAGATTTGTTTTTTAATTGATCAAACTCTTAGCGTTCTTCATAATATATGTGTAGATCACATTTATTATTTTGCTGGTATGATAAATATTAGATGGCAGTCATTGAATGAAACATTATTTTTTATGATGTAAAAAGGCAGAGCGTTAAGAAGGCTTTTGATATACTTATTTCACAGAACTTTTTAAATGACAGTTTTCTTAAAACTTAAAGGTAAGAAACAAATTAATTTTTGTTCAAGTTTTTTTTCTTCCATTTGTATTATATTTTGTTGTTTTGTACCAATTAACCATTCTCTACATATCTTGAAAATTTTAAAGCTGAAAATTTAGCACAAGACATATTATTATTATGTTGAAATCTGAATAGATTCTATTGGAAATAAACTATTTTTCTTTTTTCATATTTTCTCAAAAACTGCAATTTTTTTGCCATTTTCAAAACTCAAATGGTTAAGTTTCTGTGTTGATTGCCAAGATAAAAGCGAAATATTTATATAAATATATATATATATATATATATATACAATTTTATAATTGTTTCTTTTACCTATTTTTCATAATAAGTAACTCAAAAAAAAAAGATTTTAATTATACATGTATTAAGTTAAAAACAACAGAAGGCTATTTTCCCCATACACTAAATATGTTTAATTATAACTTAGCTAGGTATATAGATTCTCAAGTGTCCTGCAAGTTTTAATGACAAAAAACATATTTCTAATAAAATCATGCCATGGTATTACCTGAACTACAACAGGATTGAGAAACACAAGACTACTTTCATTAACTGCTGTTTGGTAATTAGGCAGCAGAAAACGTGGACCCATATCATTGTAGTCTAAAATATTGACAACAACTTGTGCCTGAAACAAAAATTAAAGTGGAAAAATATCAACAACATTCAAATATGAAAATAAATAGATACGCAATTATCACTAAAACATCAGCATAATACTTTACCAATGCAGACTTTGGTGGATTTCCATTATCTGTGGCATAGACTCTAAAAACATACACTGAAGTTGTCTCATAATCCAAATCACCCCTCATATACAGGACTCCTGTCGTACTATCAATGGAAAATCTAAAAGAAAAGAAATATAGATCATGGTTTTTGTATAAATAGGTGAGAACAAATAATATTTTACTTTGGCTGAAAAATACTATAATTTAAATCTCTTCAGTAATTCAAAAGAAAAAAGAGAGCTGGAAATGTCAAGTGAGAGAATTAGTTGGAAGTTAAGATATAAGGCGTTAAGATATAAATATACACAACATCAATTAGCTATCAATTTGTCCCTTAATTATTAAGCAATAACCTCTTTGACCACTTTTCCATGTTAGATTTTAAGAAATACATATTCACTAAACAGATATGTACAGCATTTTTTAGTAAATATAAAAGCCACTTTATATCCATTATCAAAGGTCAATGTTAATGTAGTTTAATGATTGTTGTGGGGAAAGTAATTGAAATATTTTACAAGTATTTAACGAATAACATTTTGGTAACAGATTAAACAATAATCTTTATTGGAAGGGAAGCTATGGAAAGGAAGTTACAACAAAGAAATCTTAGGCCGAGAAATTCTTTCCGGTCTTTTCAAAAAGCTGGACCACTTGATGGAAAACAAATAAAGGTTTGTAATGTTGAAAATCATTTGAAAAATATACAACAATATACATACAATTTCAAAATGTTTACAAAAATTATTGAGAATAATTGTTACCTAATAAAAATGTATAAAAAAAATTTTTTGTCACTTCAGTAAATCAGTTAAAATAATATAGTTTGCACCTTAAAAGAAATTAAAATTAGTGAAATAAGATTCAATTTTTATTATTAATGATTATATTTTTATAACATCAATTTTTTAATTTATCAACTAAAAAACAAAAATTTCAAACTGTTACAGTTAAAGACATTACAAAAGCTTTTCAAATTATATATTAATGATTACGTATGCATTTAAAATTTAATAACAAAATCTGATTATAACTATTTGAGGGGATCCAAAATTTATTTATATATAAAAAAAATTATATAACAAAAATTCCCTTTACTAACAAAACAAGCAATTTAAGTCTTTTCCGTTTCGGACAAAGGACATTTTAGAGCATTTTCGCCGAACGAAATCCGTATTTTTTTTCCGTGTTTTGATAAATAGAGAGGAAAGTAATCATGTTGAATAACTGTTACAAAAATAAATAATGATTACGCCCCTTTGATTAGCTTTTATTATTTATATTTAAAATATAAGCAAAAACGGTACCTAGGAAAGTCTTTTTTTTCGGCCCTGAGATGTTAGATCGCGAAATGGACTTTTGATGTACTCTTGGCAGGCCAAGACCTACAAAATGATATATACATCATGGGTCTAGGACTTATGGTTGTTGAGATCTAGGGTGATGACGGACAGACAGACAGACAAAACGGGGACAATAGAGCATTTTTTTTTCGAAAATGCTCTAAAAATCTGTAAGCATTTAATCCCTTTGATGCTAAGCAATCATAATCTGCTGTCCTGCGTGGTGCTAACAAAATGAGACGGTGACTATCAGTTTTAATGTACTCAGAATATTTTAGAAGTGGTTGTGGTTTTTTATAGACATCAGTTAACTTTTTTTTACACATTTAAATGTTTTTCTTATTTTTTGTGAAGTTTATAGTTTTTCATATAATTTAGCGATGTTCATATTACTTATGTGATTTGATTTTTTAGTGTGTCTAGTGACCTCCTTTTGCCCAAGCACTTAAGCTGTTTGGGTGGAGTGTTATGGGAGTGGCTAGCAAATGACGGGTTTGGTAGGTTACTATCTGTGTAATTAGGAACGTTTTGGGGTGTTTGGGGAGGAGCTAGTTAGCAAGTGGAAGACAGAAAGAAAGGAGATGAAACGAGATGAGATTGGAGTAATTGAAGTTGCACTACAGATGGTGGCCAATAAATGAATGTTGATTTGTTTTAAGTAAGACATATTCCCATAAATAACAAAATGATCTTCACAAAGCAACTAGGTACATTAAACTAATTCAAGTCAACTTGGGTCATCAATAGCAGCAAGCCTATGAGCAGCTCAAGTCATCATTAGCATCAAAAGGGTTAAAGACAATTTAATTTTATTCTATTTTTTTTTTTTAAAGATTCAAAATATGTATAAGCATATAAATAAAGAAAAATAATTCTATTCAACTTTCTTTATTCTATTGTAGAAAAATCAAAGATGTGATTTCAGTGGAATTCACTCCACTGAATTTAAACCAAGAATTTGTTATGGCAAGGAACTAGATAAATACACTGTAGTTATATATATTAATGCCTTTCCACATTAAAAAAAGCAGTTTATCGATAAAACAACATTTGCTATCCAATTTTGATTCATTATCTGGTCTCATTTTAATTAGAAAATGTTCATTGAACAACTAGATTAGTTCTTCAACCCATGGCTCACTGTATTAATTAATTCATTGTCTTTTGGTACAGAATTAAGTAAAGACTTAGAGTGTATATTTTGTGATTAAACATATACTAACAAAATGCCTGTTTCTCCTTCTAATTTATAGCTGATCCTTCCATTCTCATTAGAATCTTTATCTGTTGCCTGGAGAAAAACATGTAAAACAAGTTAATATTCTTTTTAATGGCAGCTTTATCAAAAGATACTTGGTACAAAACGTTATTAAAAAAAAAACTTGCATATTACAGTATTTCTTTTTAAAATAAAAATAAAAAAACCTAATTTATAATGCATTTACAATAATTACTTTGATTTCTGTAAAATTTACAGATTTTACATCTTCACTAATACTGAAGTTGTATGTATTAGTGCTGAACACAGGTGCATTATCATTAAGATCTAACAATGTAAGCATCACAGTGGTTGAGCCAGAAAACTGCTCCTTGGTGTTGATTTCTCTAGCTAACAGCTGAAAAAAATATTAAAGCATTTTTGTTTATGAAAAGCATCGATTTAAATTAAGTGAAAATAAAAAAAAATTATGAAGCAATTCAATAAGACTTACAATAATAGCTTGTTGACGATATTCTGGAATATCATAGTCCAAATACATAGGATTTTCCACTTTGAGAAACATACTGGCATTTCCAGTAAAAGTAACTTGTGGACTAACACTAAATGCCGGGAATGTCTGATTTAACACGGTAACGTTGTATCGTGCATTTATTGGCTGAAAATGTAAGTAACAATTTGTTAGTTATTCTGAAATAAATATAAAAGGCTAAAAATGTACACGTTAGTTTCTGAAGGCAACTTTTGCCCTGGATTTAGTAAGAACAAAGAGAAGTTAATTTGAGTAAATTAACTGCCTTATGGAACTAAGAAACACAGAACTTTACCCTCCATAGTACACTCGCAATAGTTTAGCATTTTTTTCTAAACTGCAAACAGTAAAAAAATGAAACCAGTCTCTGGTTTTGTACAACGGAGTAGGTCAACATTTAAAACTTGTTTTAAAAAACTAAAACATTAGAAATGAACATCTGCTATGGTTTTAAAACCCCTGGAAACTCTAAACTAGTCATGCTGTATAGCTGACAGCTTAATATAAGTACAACTCTTTCACAGTGACATAACAGTCATACTGTTACAGTCTGTTAATTTCCTTTGCTGACTTATTTGTTTTTATTTCTTTTTCTGTGATTTTAGATTCTTATGAAGAATTTTAAGAGACCAGTAAACACAGTAAAGAATAAATGAATTATATTTTTTTATTTATATACTGTGTTATTTAATTTGTTATTGGCCTTTCCATGAATAAATGAAATATCCGATTTAATGTTTTGATTCAATACAATATATATAGTTAAGGGAAAATAATAAACTATTTGCCATGTAATAACATCTATGAAAAATGAAAATTTAAGAATATAAAAGACTGGATACTGTCAGCAAAATTTTGAATAAATGGAGTATGCCAAAACTTACTTCATCAAGATCTGAGCAAGTAATATGTAATCCTGTAATCTGGAGAGACTGATTCATGTTGTTCTGTTCTAACTCTAGGATAGAAATATTATAAGTGCTTCTGCCAAAAGTTGGTGCATTGTCATTGATATCAGTTACAAATACAGAGTAGGTAGCTGTAGCTGTTGCAGTAGTCCGATTTCTTGTTTGTTTATCTAGCTCAGTAACCTTAGAAAAAATGCATAATCTCGATAAAAGTAAATTAATAAATCACTATATATCTTTCTATATCTGTTATATTAGTCTACAGACTATCTGGCATAATCTACCCTAACCAGACAAGTAAACTCTAGATAATGAGAAATCTGGATAAGCTAGAGTTCTATAACTACTCCCATCTCTACCCATGCAATTAAAAAATATTGGAGGGTTTTATAATTGTCTGTTACGTTTTATTGAAAGAATAAAAATTTATGAAAAAATAATTCAAAGTCATGCCTACAAACCTTAACACTTAAAAACTCCAACAACTTGTATCCAAACTAAAATTACTTTAGAATCCAACTGCTGCTTAGCAAATTAAACAAAAATCATGCTGCACATAAAATGTTGATCTTTATGATATAATTTCTTTGTAAAAGAAATAGAATCACAAGATTTTAAAACAACCTGTATTATTTTTCATTATAAAACTGCATTCTTTAAATTAAGTAAAAAATTTAATTAATTTAAAACTGTCTTGAAATTTAACAGGAAAATCTTTTCAATATCATGTACCATTTAAAGTTTTTTGTAGTATTAAATTATAAAGATATCAATAATTTGTCTTTCTAAAACCATTTACAGTGAAATGTCATTACTACAAATGCAGGTGTAACAAATTTTTCAGAATTACAAAATGTATTAGGTCCCTTCTCCTGCACTTATATAACATCTGTTATTTATGGAATGTTAAAGAATTTCTTTTTTGAAGTATTGTGTTTCAGAATGCAAAAAACAGATCATGAGCAGGGTAGATGGGGTTGTGGAGATTTAATTCAAGAAACTGTTATTGTTAAAATCCACGCATTAAGGGAAAAATTCATCAAACCAGGTATTATGGTCAATTTAAGTACAGAAGAGAAAAACACAATTTATTTACTATACTAACAGTATGGGACTACCTTAAACAAGATGATAGGTAGTTTATAGGAGGGAGATAGGGGTGGGTAAAGCATCTTAGGACTGTAACATTGGGGGGAAAAATCAAGGACAGGGGTTGTTTACTTATTACGTAATGCCAAAGTGTTCAGGAATAGAAAAAAAAACATTCTTGGGAAGGGGGGATGAGGGAAAAGACGGTAGCAGAACGCATGGTAAACAGAAGGTTGAAGCAAAAGGGCTCATAACTCCAAAGCAAGGTGGCTTTAGGCGGGACAAGAGTGCAATAATTCAGGTCACGCTCCTAGTCCAAGAAATAGAAGACAGCTTTCAGCCCCAGAAGGACCTGACTACGGTCAGCTGTTATATGAGGGTGAGGGGCTTAGAGGTAAACTGCTCGAAGACCGTCTACTCGCTGTTCACCTTGCGCATGAGGATTCTTAAGAAACTACTGAAGCTGGTATTTGAGGGTATGGATCTTGCTCTGGAACCAAAACCCAAGTATCTGGGAGTCACACTAGACAGGATGTTAACACTCTGCATACATCTGTCGGAGCTGGCCCGTTGCGCTTCCGATAGACTAAATATAGTAAAAATACTGGCGAACATGTACAGGGAGGCACAAGTGGATGTCCTGAGGACACCGTACATTTGTGCAGTAAGGTCCAAGATTGATTACAGCCAGTTAGTACAAGTCTATGGGTCCCGACCATTACTAGAGAGCCTTAATGTCATACAAAACCAGGCTCTCCGGCTGATCACAGGCACATTTCAAACGGCACCAACAGAAGCGATTGAGATCATAGCAAACGTGCCGCCACTTGTGCATCATAGAGAGCGGGCGTGATTACTGCTTATGAGCCATATAAGCGGCAGGAGTCCTCTGTCCTAAGGGAAATGGTCGATGGCTGGGTAGAAGGGAAGCGGCTAACAATGAAGTCTTTTATGCATCATGCAACGAGACTGTCAAGAGAAAACGTGCTGCCTACCGACTGCCTAATGCTAAAGCTCATCCCCGGGCTCCCCCCGACAAAGCTACCAGGATTCCAGAGGTACGAACAACCCTGGTTGACACCACAGATTAGATATACATATTGCGCAAGCCTCATTTTGAAACAATGTTTTCATCACCGCCATTAATATCTATACTAATTAGTCCATTCATTGAATAGAAATGTTTGTTATATATATAGCTCCAAAATCCCACAACACATAAATTAAATAATAAATTATTGCCTCTTATATTTACAAAGCAAATTGTAAGGTTTTCAATTCATATTTCATGTCTTGAAAAAAAAAAACAATGAGGTATAAATAGGTCTCTGGGTTTTTAAATGAATGGAAAGCGTCATTGGAAACAAAAGCGAACAATAAACAATGGCCTGAGAGTTTTATCCACAAAACTGATGATTTTTTATATAGCGATGTGCTATCTGTATAATATATAATCTGTGGTTGACACCAGTGTTGGATAAGCTAAGGATCCCCTAACATTACAAAATGTGGCTTTGGAGATGATTAGATCCTATCCAAGGGACGCTATATTGGCCTATACTGATGCTTCTATAACCAGTAGGGATGGCTGAACAAGCTCCTTGTTTGGAGTCCACATCAGTTTCCCACAAACCCGATTAGTTGAAAGGCCATGTGGTTCACTCTGTGCATATGAGGCAGAGATGGCAGCCATAGTAGAGGCAGTGGCCCACATCGGGGTGTGTCTTCAAGGCGGTACTTCACCTGCTGTGAGCATTGTTATTCTGACTGATGCGCTCTCCGTTCTCCAAGCCATAACAGGGACGGGAGAATGGCCCAAGCAACTGGAAGCCGTTGCAGGCAATCTAAGATCTTATGTCCCGACATTGTGTATCATTGACTGTTCAGTGGATTCCTGGGCATAAGTATGAGGCCGGGAATGATCGGGCCAACTTCCTTGCAAAGTTGATACATGCCCAAGCGCAGTCATTGGGTGCGGAAAAGAGCTCACTTGAAGCAGCGTGTGCCAAGATCAGGCTCTTTGAGCAAACTCTGGTTCTCGAGTTGGGACAAAGGGGTGACAGGTAGAAATGTCGTCAGAATGAGCGGCTGTCCAATACTGACCATGGTGGAGGCTCAGGAGGACAGAGCCGGCACTAATTGCCCAGTTTTGTACTGGGCATTGTCCTCTAGGTGTGTACTTTGGGAGGTTTCAGGCCCAATGTTGATTCCCTTTACTGACACTGCAGAGTAGTGGAGGAAACTGTGGATCATGTGCTTTTTGAGTGCCCTGGCTGGCAGACCACAGGGTGGACCCGTCGGGTAGCTTGCTGGCCATTGGCCTTTATGGTAGTTACAAGATGTTAAGGGACACAGCGAGTTTGATCTCACTGGCTATAAGAGGCTAATTATCAGCCCACAGTTATCACTGAGAGGGTTAAGAGAGAGAGAGAGAGAAAAGAAGAAAAACTTTAAGAAGTCAATAAGCCCATACAAATTTTTTTTCTATTACTAGACTGACCAGTGTGCTGCATGTGGAGTTGGAGAGGTACAGCATCAAAATTACAGATAGCATTACTAGCAAGTAATGTGGAGGAAGGATAGATGTGCAGTTAAGTGCTAGGCTTTCAACCTAAGGGTCTCTGATTCAATCTACGGTGAGGACCTGTTCATATTTTAGGTCATGGTGAAAGTTAGCCCGCTATATCACATGTGGTGCATTTATAACCATCGCAATATCTGCTATGGTGATGAAAGAAGGGCACCATAAAAACAATTCCATTAGTGGCTTCCAGGAAGCAAGAGATTTCCTCTCATCCTTAAAGTGACTTCAGACACAAGCAATTAATGTGCCATACTGTCAAATCTAATCATACCTGTATTGCTTTGGGCAGGGGCTTGATGGAAACTGATGATCGAATTTTGCAAAGATTGTAAATAACATTATAGTTATTATGTTTACCTTGACAATAAAATTATAGGCTCCACTTATCTTCTCTCTGTCAAGCTGATTTCTAACAACCAGCTGGGCTTCATATATTCCATCTGTATTTTTTGATGGTACAGTGTTAGTCAAAGTGAAGGCTTGTTTTTCATCTTGTTAACAAACAAAAAAAAAATTTTTATGCTAACATTAATTGTTATTTCAATTATTTATAGCTGATTGATTTTAAGTCAATAATAAATGTAAGTTACTCATTAACAGTAACAATTTCACTGTTCAATTCTAAAATATAACTTCATTAAAACATTACCCATGTATAGAGCAACAAAAAAAACATGTATTAAATGAATAAAACTATTACCACTGATTATGTCAATAACAACTGGTCTCTTGTCACCTTTGTCTCCATCCCGAGCAGAAATGGCAAAAGAAAGTGTTGTACCCTATTTAATTTAAATGGCGAAGAATATTTTAAACACTAATATCACTAGAATACAAAGACAAAATTCTTCTGTTTCGCTATTTGAAATTAAACAGATGATTTTAAAAGTCATGTAGCATGTCACATATTTAACCCATAAAAGTTGGAAAATGGCTTTGAAAGATAGCTGCATGTATTTAATATCTAAATGTTTGGAAATAAATGAGCTTTCCAACAATATATAATTTGTAGGATATCTGCTGGCATATTGCTGTGACATCTAAAAAATAAATAAATTTATGAGGTAAAAATGCAGAATTGAATAGCAGTTTTACCTCATCTATGATCAAAAATTTTTTTTTATATGTTAAATCTTCTCATCAACTTTGTGTTGCTTTTATGCATCTTTCCATATTTTTAGATGCCATTACATATCCTATCGATGGAAAGCTAATTCTTTTTGATGTAAAATGCACACAGCAATCTTTCAAAATATCAGCATAACTTTTAAAAGAAAAAAGAAATAGCCCAAGAAAAAGTATGAACATTTTCAGTCTTATGGGTTCAATAAGTGACAGGCTATGCCATTTTCATAAATTTATTCAGATTCAGGCAGTCAAAATTATATTAGAACATTTCTTGTCTAGTGTAATCCACATTGCTCAATATAAAATATAGAAACTTATGAATACAGTAATTAATAAAGTATATGGTTGTTGCTGAAACAGTTTATACTCAATTATGCTGATACTGACATTCACATCCAAAAACACTTACAATAGCAGCCCCTTCACTGACACTAGTACTTGCTCCTATATTAGTAAATAAAGGGTTAACATCTTGTGCATCTATAACAACAATCTGAACATTGATTGTTGTTGTAAGCTGTGTTGCTGCTTTCGGACCATCCTGTTGAAAAATGTATTTAATAATGTAAAAAGTAAGTAGAGATAATATTTAAGTTCCCTTTTTATGGTTCAAAATAAACACTTTAGAGCAGGGGTGGGCAACCTTTCAGCACTCTAAGGCCATTTAAAATATATCAACAACATCAAAGGCCACAACTAATCATTATCCATTTACAGGAAAACATTTGTCTTAGTGCAAGGTCACTATAATCTTAGAAAGAAATCAAAGGAGGTTTATTTAGTTATTCTTTCTAATGACTCTTCTGAGCCAGCTTACCTATAGATTATGTGGGATGAGCTGAGAATTACTTTGCAGCCACAATGGTTGATTCTTGGTACACTTTTATGCACAAAATGTTTTTGTAGTTGGTTTAAAGGCCACTATGTCCTGTTTCTCTTATTAAGGCCATGATAATTTTTTTTAAAGGCTGCATGCAGCCTTAAATGGAACCGGACGCACAACTCTGGTTCAGAGCATCAACTGACTAAACTAACTTATTTTATTACTAGTGCTTGGATTTTCATAAAATAATATTATTTTTAAATTTTTCTTTTCTCTTATGCAATGTAAACAATATTGCACTAAACACAATATAATAATTTCAACTCTTTCAGATTTTTTAATCGCATTAGAGATCAGTACATATAAGGTTGTTAGATAGAGTAGTATTAATTTTGTTAACCCTCTCAAATATGGCAAGCTTTTAATATATATTATTGTAACCATGTGACACTTTGGATTAAGTAATTAGATGGCTTATTGGCTTATCTAAAAGAAGGGCCTTGGGAGAATGGGACATATAATTTATCTGTAGAAATCACAGGTTAAGAGGTCAGGATCAGTGTTTAGTTTGTCTCCAGAGAAGAAAAAAAATGCACACTGGGTAAATTTAGTATCACAATACTTAGCAAAATGTTGTTAAAAAGATTGAGAGTATTTAGCACTGAAAAAGGTAAATTAAGAAAACATTTAACAAAAATACTATAAGTATAAGAATAAATTTCTGCTAATTCTGCAAGCAGAATACAAGATTTAAATTAAAATGTTTTGCAAGCATACTTACTATAGCCACAAGCTTTGATGAAAACACAGGACGAGTTTCATAATCTAATTCAGCTGTTAAACTTAGATTGGCGACATAAACACCTTCAGATTCTTGTTTGTAGTCTATTCTGAAGTGCTGGCAAGTAGCGATGCTCTGTATTGGTGGGTCGATGAAAAAATTATAAACTTTTTATTCTTTATTTCAAATCTTTAGAGACTGTTTAATACTTAATTAATGCAAGTATATAGTTAACTGACATGAATGTCTCGTAAAAATGAATAGAAATTAACTTACACTTTCAGTTAAATTAATCCGCTCTGAAGAATTGGGGCTATTACATATGAGATATAATTTGTCTAACACAGCATTATCTGTCCTGTCCAAATCAGTGGTTCTAATAGGAGGAGTAAGGATTGTACCAACTTTTTCAACCTATATGAAAATACTTGGTTAAATTATAACACAGAACTGAAAATAAGTAAAATACTTAAAAAGAATTAAATTTATAAATGTAAAAACATAAATATCTACTTTTAATGAATACAATTATGTTCATTGTGACCAAAAAATCACAACCTAATGAACAAACTATTGCAAGTTAAAAGATCATTTTTTGTTCATAGCCTACAAAGAGAAATATGTGTACACACTGTATCTGAAACAGTAGCCCAAGCAGCATAAATTACCTCAGAAATAGAAAAAGAATATCCTTCATTACTGTCCACTGTGAACGTAGGAGGATTGTCATTAGCATCATTGACAGTGATCTGAACACGATTTTCAACCTTTGGGTGGAAATAAACAACAACCACATAATAATTCACAATTGTAACTAATCAATTATGTGTTTTTTTTTTTATCATTTCTCTTAATTTATTGATTAAAAATTCAAAAAAAATTATTATGATCACCTCCAGATGAAGTGGGTTTCCAGTAAGTCTGTCAACATCAACACATGTTAATGTAAGATCATAGCCAAAAGTATCCTTGGCCTAAATTACAATTTGAAGAACAAAAAAAACAATAATAAAGTAGATTTACAGTAAGTCATATTTAATCAAGGTGCACTATCAAAATAAGACTACAAAACCAAGGTTTTCTTTTCATATACATCACAGACCATCCTTACCATCTCAAAAGACTACATTAAGGTGATTCATCATTGCATAGTAAAAAAAAAAATTTCACCAATTCTAATGCATTGTGGTTCATTTTTTTCCTTTTGACAAGCAATTCAAGAAAAACTAAACTTTTTGCAATTTTAGTTCATTGTAAACTTAAAAGTATACCGTGATATTTGAATTTTAGATTATAACTAATTTTATTATTCAAGTTTGCTGGATAATAAAGTAGTTTTTGACTAACTACAAATTATTGAATTGATATGGCATCCACATCAAGAAGTAATTCACAAAGTGTATTGACAAGACGTTTAGCTTAAGTTTGGTTGATTGGACGAACGGATTCTTGTCTGCCTAGCAATGTCTCACTAACCTTGGGTCATGCTATGAAGTTGATTTTCTATAATCACAAGAAGAAGACAATATCCGAAAGTATTAAGGTAACTTTACTAATCTTCAAAAAGAAAAGCAGTCTAAGAGAATTAAAGAGTAGTTGAAGATGAAAGAAGACATTAGAAGGCTGCTGTTACTACTTGGTCTACAAGCAACAATGAAAGTGAGGATGAAAGCAAAAATAGCGATGATTTTGAAATTGAGATTCCTGATTACTACAAGAAGCTTCTGTCGATGCCAGACAAGAAATTTGAAATCAGAATTTCAATTTAGAAGTAAATGCCCATTGGTAATTTCACTTAGACGGAAAGATAATGGAGGAAACTACAGATTATCCAGAGCTGCAGTTACACGTAGACAGATTAGCTGTAGTTTTAACTGGGAAAGAAGAGAAGATTGTAAGTTTAGCTAAAATACCAACTGTGCTGGTAAAGCACCAGCCAATGGAACAATACAGCTGTTAAGACTATGTGAGGTATCTGATGAGATTATTGGTATGTGTTTTGACACAACATCCTTCAACACTGGTGTTACTTAGGGGACCTGTAAATTGTTGCAAGAGAAGCTGTTACATTTTGCCTGCAAACATTATGTGCATGAACTGATCATTGGAGTTGTTTTTTTTCTCTATGGCTCCACAAACAGCCCTAATATTCGATTTCGGCCTAAGGTTGATCGGCAGCTGTATAGTTCGCTAAAGGATTCGAGACGAGATGATCCATTTATGGTGGAACAAAAACACAGTGTCATTCCTGCAAGACAGTCTGTCAAGTGCCTCAAGTTACATACCATGTGAAGTTTACAGAGAGATGATCAAAACCTGATTGTTGGTATTTGGCATCAGTGTAAGCAACCAACTGTACCACTTTCATGTGCTAGGCAATTACCATATGGTTCGCTGGATGGCGAAAGTGATATACTGCTTCAAGATCTGATTGTATAGAAATAGTTCTAGCTCATACCTTCAGAGGTAAAGATTTTGCAAGAATTCTGCTTGTATGCCACTGACATTTACGTCAATAGCTTGCATAACATGTCCTGTGAGTCGTGATGCTCCGTTTAATGATCTATTGTTATTCAAACAGATCTCACGAAATTATACAAAACGGTGTCTGATGCTGCCAAAAGGAAATTTGAAAACCATCTTTGGTATATTAGTCCAGAGGCGTTTTTTCTTGCGTTGTTTTCTGAAAAAGTTTCTGAAGCGATGCTTAAGACAGGCGATGATTGGACGGATCAAGTGATTAAAGCGAAGAACAGCTCTAACTGCATCACTTTGTAGGTACCTCATCACTATCTGCAATGCGTTCAGTCGGTATTAATACCAGCTTTGATGAAGTTGATCCAGTATCCTGGGATCAACTCCCATCATTTGCTGAAGCTAAGTATATTAATGATTCCTTGAAGGCGTCAATGATGCAGCCGAGCGGCACATTTAATAAGTCAATCACTAAACCGAAATCTGAAATGCAGAAATTGCTGCATGTTGTAGAAGATCACAAACAGAGAGTGCCCAATTTGAAGAAGAGTACACTGAAGTTATATAAGAAGCGTTGAACTGAAGATGATTAGTAAAGTGTATTGTTTATGTTTTTAATACAATATATACATGACTAAACATTCAGTAACTGTTACTTATCTTTATATTTTATGTTATTTAACATTTCAATATATCTACTTTGCTGTAATCAACGTTTAATGTTGATTTTAAGATATTGTTTAATTTAATGTTTATATTATAAGAATTCATCTCTTTAAAGAAGATACTATAAACTTCAGTCTCGATGAGCGACCTCTAAATGTAATTCAATTTCAATAAAATTTTGCATGAAAATATAGGAATATAAAAGGAAAAAATGTAACAATGCAATATTAAATTGCAAAAAAAAATTTTTTGAACCACCCTAATACTACATGTATGTTTTTATCCTCTTCGCTCTGTTAGGTAACTAGAGAAAATTGCCTCAATTGCAGATTTGGATATCCGTGTGAAAATATTACACAAAAAACACAAACACAATGCTCAACATAGAATATAGACACAATTAAAACTAGTTAAAACAGTGTGTATTTTTTTGCAGAGCTCTGATTTTCTTTTTGTGTGTGCATGTTATATACTAAGCAGTGCTTTTTTTCAATGTGGGAAAAAAATTATTACTTTTCTTGTATTTTAACGTTTATTATTAATTTATTATATTATTAATTTGTTACAATTAAATTATTTTAAAATTGCGCGCAATAAGAATTAAAATAGGTGCGAACTGGTAGTTAAAAGTTAGTCAATTCATCAATGAGTACCGGCACCTATTTTTTTTTTACAAAAAAAGCACTGATACTAATTATTTATATTTTTTTTACATTTTAAACCATATTGAACATTACAAAACAATGCCTGATTGTCACATAAAAGTAAATTCTGCTTTTTGCAATATATTGTATTTCATCAAATGCATATTTGTCTGAATTTTTGTTTACAGTAGTTTTGATTGATAAAGAAAGAACTTTGATTATATTGGTTTCCTTAAATTGAACAAAAATTGCTTTCAATTATTTCTTTTACAGTAATTTATTTTGAGCTGCACTGGTTTATAATGATAAATATCAGTTAATACAATTTTCAAGGCCCTATTTCTTGTACAACAGTATCTGCCTCTCAATTAGTTGTATGTTTATGGAGTAAGATGTCAGAGCTGGTAATAAAACAGTCTGGGATATAGTTGTTAGGCAAGAATTTTTTTTTAACCCTTTTAGTAATGCCAGTGGTAGTTATTTAAACAAACCATGGTTTCTTTATACTGATGGGTCATCAATGGTTTGGTATCTAAGGTCCAGAATGTATTCATTTTTATAACTGATATTGCTCAGTGTCTAGAATGTGTGAATAAAGATGATTAGAAACTCTTCATATCATCAACTTGTCACCACCACATAATTTAGCTCTTGACACTAGTGACATAAAACTTCTAAGACAAATACTATTAACAGTAAAAATGAAATGACAGCTGTTAAAATGACGCTAAATTCTATGTTCATGTTTGTGATTATGAGTCATCTAATAACTACTGAACAAAACAAAGCAGTTTGTAAGACAAGAATTTATAAGAGATAAATAGTTTATACGGTCAGTTTTGAAATGAAACCTAGGTAAAATAAGTCTAGTGATCTAATACTTTACAATGTTCAATTTTTTATTCTTTTCAAAATTGTATAAATTAAATGTATTTTGCTTGTTAAACCATTTATAAATAATGAAACTTAAGGTATTACCTCAAAATCAAGATTAGTTGCCACGACAACAGTGCCATTAGTAAAAACTTTTACAGCTTTGCCAGATCGTAAGAAGTAATTGATAGGATCTCCTTCAGGGTCATTGCATTTCAAATTCGTCAAAAATGTTCCTGTTATAAATATAAAAAAAATACAAAATTAAATTCCCATGACTTAATGACAACATTTCTCTAAGGGTTTGAATACATACAGATATAAAAAGCACCAAATCAAACACCATATCCAACCCATCCAAAAAAAAAATATAATAAAAAAAACATCTTCTGTGAGATACAGCAGCTGTATACAGGGCTTGAATTTTTGACTCTATTTCTCATTATTCATCAGAATAAATTTATTTAGACATCTTATTTAAAGACATTAAGTAAGGGCTGGTAAAAGTATAATCTTCAATCTGTTGACAGTTGAATGAAACAAAGGCGGGGAAATAAATACATAGAGAAAAATCTCTTCTTTGTGTGCTTTATAAAAATATGACTCTCCTTCCTCAGACATGCTTACCCAGATCAATTGAAAAAAGCCACAAAACAAAATCTGGAACTGTCCCATGGATATTTTCCATTACAACAACACTAAAAAAAAAACTGAACTTTTAAAACAACAAAATCTCAACAAGCTAGCAACTAGCTTTAAAAGTATTAATTATCAATTACATATTTTAAAACTGACTATTACATCCATTGAAGTAGGTATTTTAGCTTATAAATATTTTTCAATACTAATAATTTAACACAATTATGGACGCTCATATGTTAAAAAAAAGCTGTCTTGATAAAAACTTGCGGTTCCTACTAATGCCTTCTAATGAAAAAAAAAAAAAAGGATTTTTGGAACAACAATGTAAAAAATACTTTTTTTTTAAACTAGATGGTGGCCTTAGAAAAATTAAGCTGCATTTTTTTTTTCAATGAATTAGGGCCCCTGAATTTCCAGAAAATCTAAAAAACATTATGGTCCAGTAATGCTACAAGGAAGTATTTTTTACCAAGGTAAAATTGTTAATCTGCACATTTTTTAAACATAATATTCATGGTCATGGGTTTTTCTGAACCAAGGTTTCATTGTAGTCAATACCAGAGAATAACCAAAATCATCAATGAGAGACCATTAAACTATTCAATGGATTTGGATTAATACAAATCTGTTGTTTTTTTTTCTCAATATTATTTTACTCTTTTCATGAAGATGCTCACCGATGGCAGTATTTTCAGGAACACCTCTATAGATTTTGTCCACAGATGTTACATCCCATGTAGGCGGCTGGTTCTCTGTTGGCAGTAAAAAAAATAAACACATTTCAATTTTTTTTAAATCAGTACAGTGTAGCTAGTTATTTTTAAGTCAATTACTCTTCACTTAATAACCAATAACAGTTTTTAAGATATAAAAAAAATTAGTTGTACATATTTCCATGCGAATACAAGTCAGTAAGAGAGATCTGCTAATAAAACTAAAAAAAATTGCTTTACCTTGTCCAAATACAGTAACTATAAGACCTGTTTTAAGACAAAAAAAAACAATATTTATTTGTTTATTTATTAAAATAACCAAAATATTCCTTTATATAATCCTTAATAAATCAGTCTTCCATTGTTATATGACTTACTGTAAAGAAAGTCACCAAATAAATTGCTACTCTTAGCTCACTCTATTAGCTCAACCACAATATATATTAATGGACTGCATGTTGCTTCTTTAAATTCTGCCCCTCATTTAAATAATTTTCACAATTTTTGGGTATAAAAATTACATAAATTTATTGCCACATCAACAAAACATAAAACTAAAATATTTCATTTTTTATATATGTAATAGGCTCTTTTAATGTAATCCTTAAATGTTGATGGCTTGTAATCAGATACACAATACAGTTATATACATATACATATATATATATAACTCAAACACTTACTTGTTATTATTGAAATATAAATCCAAGAGTTTATTAAAATTACCCACGACTGTTTTCCAGTAAAATTACATTTACTTCTATCTCTAAATCAAAAAACTAACTCTTCTGTCTAGCCCCTGAATGAGGTAGGAGGGGCATGGGGGGTGTTTACGACATAAAAGCCTGACTCCTGAGTACGATGTGGCTTTGACCTCGATCAGTAGCCAAAAGTGCAAAGTCGCACCTTCGTCCAGCTCCCAATCGCATGGTAGCTTTGATCAACACTCTGCTGACCTCAGCCCTTGAGGGGGTGGAGATGAGGGAATATGGGGGGTAGCTGTGGTATTGAGGTGGGGTGCGATCTTAACAATAGAACATTATATATTGAATTATCATAACTTTATATTTAGAGATGCAATAAAGGGAGCATACTTCAACATAAATGATTTGTAAAGAATAATTATAAGCAGATTTGGATACTCATTTGTTTTTAATGGCAGGTCATAATGGACATCACATATTTTATGATGCAAAAATTATTTAAAGTTTACCAGACCCTCCTTATCATAACACTCTAGAATGAAATTCAGACCACCCGCCACAGCCCTAATTATATAACAAACCCCTACCTCACCCCTCAACCACCCGCCACAGCCCTAATTATATAACAAACCCCTACCTCACCCCTCAACCACCCGCCACAGCCCAAATTATATAACAAACCCCTACCTCACCCATCAACCACCCATCACAGCCCAAATTATATAACAAACCCCGACCTCACCCATCAACCACCCGTCACAGCCCTAATTATATAACAAACCCCTACCTCACCCATCAACCACCCGCCACAGCCCTAATTATATAACAAACCCCTACCTAACCCCTCAACCACCCGCCACAGCCCTAATTATATAACAAACCCCTACCTCACCCATCAACCACCCGCCACAGCCCTAATTATATAACAAACCCCTACCTCACCCCTCAACCACCCGCCACAGCCCTAATTATATAACAAACCCCTACCTCACCCCTCAACCACCCGCCACAGCCCTAATTATATAACAAACCCCTACCTAACCCCTCAACCACCCGCCACAGCCCTAATTATATAACAAACCCCTACCTCACCCATCAACCACCCGCCACAGCCCTAATTATATAACAAACCCCTACCTCACCCCTCAACCACCCGCCACAGCCCTAATTATATAACAAACCCCTACCTCACCCATCAACCACCCGCCACAGCCCTAATTATATAACAAACCCCTACCTCACCCCTCAACCACCCGCCACAGCCCTAATTATATAACAAACCCCTACCTCACCCATCAACCACCCGTCACAGCCCTAATTATATAACAAACCCTTACCTTACCCCAAGTCAAAGAATTTTGGAATTTATTTCAATTCAAGTAGTTATATTGAAAATATGATTTATATAACATACATTTATCATGAATTCTTCAATTTATAAAGGATTATAGCATAACCAATATACCACCTTCACCCATTCTCATGTACTGTTTAACATGTAATAACCCCACCACCACCCTTTACTACTGCACTCTAAACATCACTTTTTTTTGAGTAAAAGAAATATTGCTGGCATGTTACTATTTCCTAATGTTTTACATAATCTTTCCAAGGATTTTATTAAGCAATCTGTTTTGTTTTGTCTGCTAACCTTTTTCATGCAGTTTTCATGTTAATTTAAACTAATTTTCTTACAATTATGTGATTTTAGAAAAGTTAGAAACATATTCCAAATATTACAAAGCCTATACAGTCTTTTTTTATGAGAAATTTGTAAGTGGCTTCACTATGGAAGACCTGACAGTAAAAATTAAAGTTTTAAGGAATGAAGTAATTTAAATTTACCTGCTATACAAAAAGACCAATAATAAAGATCCATCTGTCTGGCTATTTCTGAGGAAAAGAAAATAGTGGCTTGTAAAGCAAAAAGAATCCTTCAAATTATATACTGCACACAATGAGACAGTAAATGTGTGCATAGAAATAAAAAAAAAATACATCATGCAAATATATTTAAAAAATACATAGGCATACATACAAATACTTTTTTTCTAACATTCCTTCAATTTTTAAATAGTTTTTGCCATTTTAGAAAAGTCTGTTCCATAATTAATTTTTTTTCAACCCTTACTTTTTAAAATGATTTTTTTTTAAATAAATCAGGCAAGACACTGGACAGATCGTTCATGCCTCGACCCCCGCCCCCCAGTGGCTTTGGTAGGTCGGACTGCCCCCCTCCCCACCCTGGTAAGTGCTGAATGGCACAAGCAACCATGCAGAGACATGGGGGATGCCAAACCTCCTGTGACATGTGGAACATAGTCCACGGGCAATGCTGACTACTCTATATCAGCAAACACCTGAACAAAACGACCAGACCACCGATAGGGCACTGTGACGAAAGCTATAGCCTGCCTATGGTGCGCCCTGCAATGTGACCAATAATCCAAGATTTATGAAGCGTGTCGGTCAGACTCAATTCAGGGTTGTCCACCAGAATGTGTGCGGGTTAATTTCCAAGAGTCTATGAGTATCAAAGCTCTGGCGTGAGAATGACACAGACATTGCAATGTTACAAGAATGCATCCTTCGCCGAATGGGCTTTCTCTATCACGGGCTACACCACTTTTTTGAAGAGGGTCTCAAAGCTGCCCTGGTGAAGAACACACATTAATGCTAAACTGAGCGATGTCCATGCAGCATACAGAAAAACGTTTACAATGATGGGAGGATTGTGTGATTGTGTACAGCCGCACAGTACTGTAGCGAGCCTCGCGACCCTGGTGTTTTTCCCCACACCCACCCCCCCCCCCTTTTCAATACCTTTGTAGCGTCTCCCACATTCGAAAACCATGTAACATTATATTAAAATATACCATTTGGCGCCCCTTTGTAGGTAGCGCCCGGGGCATGATGCCCCCTTGCCCACCCCTTGCTACGCCTCTGCAGCCCCCACCAAGACGGAGCTCTGCATTAAAATATCCGAGAAGACTGTCAGGCACTATTGTATGTGGAAATTTCAAAGGTATGTCACCGGCTTAAGAATAATTGTACTTTGATGCTGCACGGTACAAGATTGGAGAGATTTGTAATTCACCAAGTTTAGTTCGGCTGCAGGACCACGAGTCTGTCCTCATTCTTCTGCACGCAAGCAATGGGGGGGGGGGCGGCGAAATGAGACCAGATTTAATCCAAGTCTCGGCAGACCTGGCTACAGCCACATCTTTTAACAGTGCTTGAGTATGCCGAGAGCAATCATAGACATGTTATGTGTCTCTGTGGATATACCCCCGCCCGAGAAAAAACCAGAGCCCCACCCCACCCCCAACTTCCGGCCGTACCGGGTCTATGTGAAAGCTAAATGGGATCCCTTTATGGTGGCTAAGGGTGCCGCCCTGAAGAGGGTAAATACCGACCGTGGAGCAGTCGATGTTGTTTACACCAAATCAATCTTGGATGTCACACGTAAGCCAGCCCCAAGAATCCTTCCAAAATGTAGGTATAGACTAGTACAGAGTAGTATAGACCATTTTGGACTCCAGAGCTAGCAAGGTTAGTGAAGTAAAGAAAAGCAGCTCATAAGAGAGAGATAAAGAAGGCACACGGCTGACATGTGCAGTGAGTACAATAAACTAACTGAGCTAGTAAAATGGGCAACTGCTGAGGCCATAAGGCAGAAATGGTTTTACACTTGAGAGAAGTTGAACTTTAGGGAATGCCAAAAGGCGTGGAAACTTTTGTACAACCTGACCAATGCTGGGGCTGTTAAATCTGACAGCCCCGGTGCAAACGGACTCAGGTCTGACTGCTAATGATAGCAAAAAGGCCAGAGTGCTTAGCAAGAACTTTGCAGCAGTCGAGTAAGAAAATGTACTATGTTTAAGGCATCTGCTCTAGCCCCCCCCCCCTAATCCCCCTTTCCCAACGGACATACTTTTCAGTTTCTTGACGATTTCAAGAAGTGGTGGGGGTTGGGGGGGATAACTAAAGCAGATGTCCTGAGAATATTGTACATGGGTGCAGTCAGGTCTCATATTGGTTATAGTCTGGTTGTACATGTCTTTGGGTTTCCATCGTTACTAGAGAACCTGGATGTGGTACAGAACCAGGCTCTTCGGCTGATCACAGGCACTTTTCAAATGGCGCCTACAGCTCCACCAATAGGGTCTCGCAGAGAGCGGACCATGATAACTGCCTTTATAATGCGACAAGAGGAACACTGGAGATGGGTGATGACTGAGTTGAGGGTAGGAGGTTGGCAGTGAAGTCTTTTATGCTACATGCAATGAGGCTGTCGTGAGAAAATAGCTACCTACAACCCACCTAATGTTAAAGACTGTTTCCCATGGCCCTCCTGGCAAAGCAACCTGCACGCCAGGGGTTTGCACAAGCCTAAATGACACCAAATTTGGGGAAGCCAGCGATCCCCTAACACTACACAATGTGGAAATGGAGGCGATCAGTTTATGTCCCAGACACTCTATATTGGACACTATAGTGAAGGCTCTGTAGACGGTAAGGATGGCCAAACAAGATCCACATTTGTTTAACACAAACCAGATCTGTCGTAGGTCTAGCCAAACCATGTGGATATCTGTGTATATATGAGGCAGAGATGAGAGCCATTACACTGGTAGTGGCGCACATAATCTAACGTAATTTAACATTAGTTTGAGGGGTCAGAGGAACTTGTGTGGTCAAAGATTATTATATGAGAATGGCAGAAGAAGTTCAAATGTACCTTTGTCTAAGGCACTGAGGACAAGGCTATTAACAACACACAATTTATTGCAGCTTGCAGAAAGAATTGTTGAACACAATCCCACATACACACATACTCAAACACACACAAGAAGCGCAATTGTCTAAGAAATTTAACGGCCAAATCCTGGCAAGACATTTATTAAGACATTTGTTAGTTCATCAAAGAGATCATTATCAATTATTTTCCCCCCTGGGTAGATGTTTAATGTTAATGTTTAGAAAATTCATTTTCATATTTGTTAAGACTAATCAATATAAGAGACATTATCATATAAAGCATGGGAACAGTGTTCATTCATCCATTAGCAAGTTTTGTTGTTGTGGGACTTCAACCAACATTCCCCATGATCTGAACATTCTAAAATATTAAGATAGTGTCATGATGATATAAAAAACACTATCAGAAAAGTCAAGGACTTGATATCAGAGACTCTTTCACGCATAAGGATGGGCTTCATAATAAAACAGAAACACAAACATACGAGAGTTGAGGCATATCATACAACTAATACTAGCGATAAATACCTAACTTGGTATCTGAGACACATAATAAGCATGAGGCATGAAATATCAGAAACATTAATAAACGAAACATTTGGGAAATGATATAAGAAATAATAGATTACATATGATGGAGAATAATTAAATCAGAAACAGTAACAAAAATGGATAAGGAGGATTATCTTATGATAACAGAAAAATTAGGAAAATAAATTACAAGTCAACAGCAGGTTGATTTTTTGTTTATTATTTTAAGCACCTGTGGCTGATATAATGGCAAATAATTTATATTTAAAAAATATATACTGTTTACTTACATATTTCTTAATGAGTGGACACGAAATCTGTATTGGCCATTAAATAAAAATAAATAGTTCCATCAATGAGCACACCCTAGTTCCACAATTATTTTTACTACACACTAAAGGCCATCGAATACGGTGTATTACCGGTTTGGCGAGTCCTAAAATAGACGACAACAAATCAAAGGAAGTCGCCGCGTTGTGTCGAGACGTCGGCTAAAATAGCAGAAAACATGCACGTTTATTTACTAGTTGTTTTAGATTTAATCCCTCCATGTTTTAATATCATTGAGAGGTATTTAATTATTTTCAAAAAGCAAATGTGAATTTTAAGTTTTAATTTTGTTTTGTAAATTAATAGACTTTTTTGCGTACAAAAACAGCTGTGTTTCAGAAGCATACAGATACAGTAATATTGAAGTAAGCTGGAAAAAAGTTGCAAGACCGGTTTTCCTTTGAGTGTAGAATTCTGTTTATAATTCACTGTGTTGCGCTGAGCGTGAATGGGTGTGTAAGAAGATATCGAAATAGTGTAAGGCACGGTAAGTTATGAGATTGACATTTTAATGATTAAGAAATTTAAAGGAAAATATGTGTTTTATTCATTTTATATCGTTAATTTAATGTAACTGTTTGTCCGAAAAATCGAGTACGATCTTAGCATTTGTTTATGAGCCTAACTAATCTATATAGCATATCATTATATACTATATCTAGAGTTACCATGTAATGATGTTTCCATATTTTCTATATCGACACCTTTGTCCGTATTAATTTTTGCAAACATACTTTTCCACCCTTTGTCCTTGTGAATTTTCATTTGTCTCATTTTTGACTAGCACTGTACTCGGCGTTGCCCGATAAGTTGGGATAAACTCCCAACTTGACACATTTCTAACACATCATTAGGTAAAGATATGGGTGCTAATTTATGCCGCCTACCTAATTTGCAGAAATGACCTATGTCTCATAGTCACAATTTACGTTTTACCAGTCAACGCTAACCAAACCTGAACCCGTCACAAATTACCTTTATCCGTCAACTCTAACTTACCAAACCAACCAACCAACCCAGCTAACCAATCAAACCAAAAAAGCCAAACCCATCACAAATTACGTTTCTCGTCAACGTTAATAACTTAGGATTGATTATTTGTTTAAACAGTAGGCCTACTTAAGTCTCTCAATGTTAAAATCAAAACAAAGCTACAAAAATAAGCTTTTATAAAAATGCACTGAAAAGTAAAAAGGCAAGTTTGTGTGGCACGATACAGCACCAGTGCGCTATTTCAATTCAGCTTCTTACTGTCTTAATTTCTTACTTACACGCTGTTCTTATATATATAGATTTTAACTCAAAGGCCAAAGCCATTGCCTGGAATATTTCTGTTAACCTGAGCAATACTTCTTTATATATAGAATTTTTTTCGGTGCATGACATGAACTTTCAGTTGTGCATTTTCACCCCAGCTTATATGCCCCCCCCCCCCCTTTAATAATTTCGTTTTCTCTAGTTTTGTCTTCTCTAATTTTTTTAGTTTTGTTAACAACATTTCAACTTTTATTCACAAACACCTTAGATTATATTATAGGTGTTCTTATAGATAGACAAACTATGCGAGTGTCCAGGCCCCCCACCCATTCTGGAAAGTGCTCCTTCTATAGGAACTTGGTATTTATTTTGCTGTAAGCTAGTAAATGTAAAGATAATCTGATGTCACTTAAAAGTTTAAAAAAAATTAAGGATAAATCATCTATAACTCCTTTCATAATCATTTCAAAAGAGGTAAAATAAGACATAATACTTTTAAAATCACTTAACCCTATTTGGAATTAATCTCCTATAACTTTTCTGTTTTACAAGTTATTGATGTTAAATAGAGCTTCTGTTCAATTCATTATTTTAATTGAAATTAACACATAATTATAATTTAAAATGTTTTCATGGTCATCTAGTTGCAATGCTTACAAGTAAACATGACAGATCCTGCCTGGCTTATTTCTTGATTGTAATGATCATTTCAATCAATTTTGTTTCCATTAATTATATTTCTTCTAGATTTTATTTTTTGCAATTCTGAAATAACTGCAGTTTGGTCAAAACTAAGGCATTTAGGTGTTGCATTAAATAATTTGATTGCATAATTTTTTAACGCATTAATGAGTAATCAACAGCCTAAGTGAGTAGGAGTATTTTTTTTTTTCAAGCATGAGGTTAACTTGCCTTTATAGAACTGGAACGCCTACTGGAAATTTTTTTTACGCTACCCCTGGCATCCTTTAGTGGATCTATAATATTTCAAAATAGATGCTAGTAAACCATAAAAATGGGGGGAAATTAGGCACAGGTGTCTTATAGGGACCATTTTGATAAAAAGGTATATAATTTTTTAAACAATCTACCAATGCAATTGTTCAAAATTTGAAACAAATATTAGATGTTTTGCATTGAAAATATCATTTATTTATTTTGAAATATACAACTTAGAAATAATTGTACACAGTGAATGTAAATATCACTTGGCTGAATAGTAAAAAAAATGGGGTATTGGTTTGTTTAAAAATGGTGAATACATAGTTGCTTAAAAAAACAGCGCAAGAAACAAGAAAATTTATATTCAAAGTTTTCTCAATCTGCAATTTTTTCGGCTATCAGTTTTCTATGCTCATTCAAAGTGATATTGAAAAATTATACTTTAGCTGTAGCTTTGATTAGGTTGAAGATTTTAATGCAAAAATGTGCGTTTGAAGAATTTTCAAAAGTCTCAATATTCAAGCGCACAGTTTGGGAGTAGCACATCTATGACATTTTGGTCACAGTTGTGCGAGCAGATCCAGCATTTTTCTTATTGCTTTATATCTAATTATTTTCTTTTAGATCATTTTTAACACATTTATTGTGTTTTCAATGCTGTTGTTTATGTTTGCTTTCAGATTGTATGGAAAATGTTATCTGTGATATTTTGTATACATTTCTTATTCCATGGTATGTATGTAAACTAATTAAAATGGTAACTGTTTTATTAATACCCAGCTTGTTTGTACAATTTCCAATAGCATTCTTCTTGTAACTGAAACATTACATACATTAAAAGAAACTCACAGCGACTAAATTTGTATATTTAAAAATTATTAAATGGAATGTTACTTTTTTTTCAATATTTTAGGTCAGTTATAAATATATGTGTGTGTATAGTTTTTTTTTTATTCTATATTTTAATTTAGTTCTCCCAACTTTTGGACAAAATAATGTACCTGTAATATCAGATTATACAGCACTTAACAACAGATATTTGTCAGAGTCTCTACCAAAAGGTAAAGTTTTGAATCTCTTTTATAACTTTTTTTTTTGACAATTTAAAATAATCACAATTTGCAAATAGTTTAAAAAAATAAAGTTAAGATGGTGTACAAAACTTTGAAAAAATAAAAGATTTTATGCAACCTTTTAAATATGAAATGTTCTGAACCATTGATATACCAATAATTTTAAGCCTTGTTTTAACTTATTCTTCATGCTGTGGCCAATGCAATAACCTTATAAGACATCTCTTGGCCTCCTGCAATTGAATCATATAATTAATCACACACCAGAATGCTCTGAATTAAAATATCCCCATTCTTTAGGCACCAACATGGTCATTACTTGCAACATGTCAACCTGAACCTTAACTGTACAAAAATGCTTTTTTTTTATTTTGTGGACTCTATGATGTCGCTTTAAGGATAAGGTATATCTTGATCCTGTTCATATAATTCGTTAGTTTGTGTAGTGCCCTTTCTAAATTATTACCAAAGCCAAATCTGCTATGGCCATGAAGGTAAAACTCAACTCCAACAAGTCATCATATTGTGTTCATGCAAATCAACAACTAAAGTTAATTTAAAATAAATTTTATATTTTCAGAAAGTCTTGACAGCCTCTATATAGTTTTTAATTGTTGTTTTTTTTTTTAATTCTAGATACCTATATTGGCACAATCATTGCTTATGACCCGGACGGAACAAAGGTAAATTACTTTATTGAAGGAAATGGAGGTGAATACTTTGCAATAGACAGAAACACAGGAAATGTTACTTTGAAAAAGCTTATGGACTTTGAAACTGAAATAGTAAGTCATATTTGAAATTTAGAAATTTTTTTGATACGTTATCAGAGCTAATGTCTTTTCAATTCACAACTTATTTAAACATTTCTATATATCATCAGAATAAATTTATTTTTTGGCCTTTTTGAACAATCATGACTTATGTTGCTGATTATCAAGGCCGATAAATCATTTTGTGTTGAGCCATTTATAATTTCTTTTTTTTTTTTCATTTTCATATTTTGAGATTCTTGCATGCCTCTTAGGTTAACGCAATATTATCTGTATCCTCTGCTGAAACTCATTGCAATGAGCTTTGTAGTGAATTCTTAGGTTAACGCAATATTATCTGTATCCTCTTCTGAAACTATTCATTGCTATGAGTTTTGTAGTGAAATAAGAGAAGACAAATAGAAATAAAGCAAATAAGCCATAGCTGCCAAAAGTATGGATAGGCAAATATGGAAGTGAAATTAAGCACAGATAAGTGGCACAAAAATGCATACTGTCAGTACAAAATATGGACTGCTGCTAATCAAATATCATTATATACAACTTCCATTATCCTTTGTTTCCTGTAAGTTTTATCTGCTCTTCCTATCTGTCTTTGATGTCATCCATGCCTTTAGCCTTGTCAAGCCTGTTTAGGCCTGATGCTTTGCTTTGTTAACATTTTAAAAAAAAAAGTGTCAGAGCATATTTTTCTTATATCTGATGTCTGGGTATTATTGACACCTTCATTTCTGGATTAGATTTAAGCTTTCCAGATTATTTAAGAAATCTTAGATCCAATTTAATTGTACATTTAATGTTTTATTATATCTTTATCGTTGTTTTTGTAATATATTTTGATGACCAGTATCAAATACAACTAAAATAATAATAACAAACATATAAAATTTACAGATATGCGTAAATCTGAATTACATTTTTATGGAAAGAATTACATTACTGAAAACTAAAATGATCAATAACCCAAAGTCAACAAAAACTTACATTTGATTTTAAAGAATCAACTTACTGTTTAAACACTTCATGTTAAGGCAGAATATAAATAGGCAGATATTATCTGTAGCTTCAGCAGTACAATTTCCTACAAGATCGGCTATGGTGAAAAGCACAACCAAAATAGGACTTAAAAAAAATATTATGGACAATGGGAATTCAGAAATATGAAATATCTCTCATTGTTGCAATGAAAGAAAGCTATTCACTGATGCTTTGTTTTTCCTGATGGCTGGAGAAAAAATTAAGTTGCTGCAAATATATAGAAAATACTTCTTTTTTTTTTAATGTTGCGCATATAGTCACACTTTCAATGTGTATGTTAATGAGAAATTTTTTATGTAATTGTTCTCAAATTCTTCATTGCACTGGCTACTGCAGCAAAATGTGAAAAGACAACTGCTAAACTGGGAAGTAACCTGTTGATGATATACTTACGGAATAGCCACACAATAAGTGAAAATAACTGACAAATAGAGGTGCAAAAATGATTATGGACAAAGTAGTCAAAAAAAACAATCTCTCCTTTCAAAATATGGACTTTTGCTAACCTTACCTTACGGGTTAAAATTCCAATAAGGCAAGGTCGGCTAAATTTGCTTTTATTCTTCTCATTTTATAAGTTCATTTCAATGCAGAAGTGTGATTGTACATGCCTATTTAAGATTGTTTTTTTTTTCTTTTTATAAGTGATTGTTGTGTATTTTTCTGTTTACAGGAAATCAAGCTTAATATTAAAGTTATTGATGGAGATAACCAAGTGACGGTAAGTATATTTGTTTAATAGATTTTAGTTTATTTTAATATGACTTTCCTGTAAAACTGAATAATTTGTACTATTATTTTATATTCTATCATATTATTTTTAATATCTAATATCTGCAATTTCTTATGAAAGCTTTTATGTTTATTTGTAAATTTTTTTTTCCCTGTTAATGTGATAGGTTAGAGAAGGAAAAGTTTTTGTGAATGACGCAAATGATAATCCGCCATATTTTACTGATACTGCCATTTTTCGGACACTCCCTGAGGTAATTTTTTAACCATGGCTTTAGATTTTGATATTGTGTTAATCTATGCTAAATTTAATCTTTATATTTTAAATTAATTTTTTCGCCTTGTTATTCAAGGTTCTGCTTCTAAAAGTCATTTTATCTTAAATTTTAGTTTGAAATTATTAATTACTATTTACATATGAAATTATAATACCCTTTATGAAACTATGTGTGCTGTGTTTCCATTTGGGGTGTAAACTTGTAGCTGGTTAGGCAGCTTGACCCCACTTTTAACACTTTACACATGTAATGTTTGTCCTTGACACTGTTAGAGTGATGGGGCTTATTAGGGTAAATAGATGCTAATTCATGCTACCTAATGTGTAGAAATAATCTACATTTCATCCTTAGTAAATTACATTTTACCCATCAATGCTTATAACTTATTCATGATAAAGTGGTATAACAGTAATTGTCTTATAACTTATTCATGATAAATTGGTATAACAGTAATTGTTTTTCAGATTGTAATACCAAAATAGTTTTTGCATTAGTATCTCAAGTTATGAAACCTCTGGCCACAAATAGTTCAGGTTTTGAACAACTTTGAAATTTTTTGTCTTGAGTAATGAACAGTTCCTCAGGTTACAAAAGAAGGCGAGAGAGACCTCTTCAACACCCTCCAGTTCATCAACCTCATTTACAAAGCCTGAAATGTGTCTCTTCCCTTAGTTTGATGTCTGCCTGAAAGAAAGTTAGGTCATTGCACCAAAGAGAGAAGAGTTGGTATAATTATAGGCAGATGCAGCAGCTGTGGTGAATGATATTGTGTCCTTGGGAAAAAAGCTGCCAAGATTAAAGAAATTTGTAGCAATGGGTAAGACATCAAAGACTTCATTATGAACCATCATCCAAAACAAACTTGTTGCTGGCTGGGCAGTAAATCTGATGAATGATAAATGTGATGGCCCACTTCAAAAAGAGGCAGCAAAAAACCAGACAATCTCCCTGGATAGTTTTTTGGTTCAGAAAGATTCCCAGTGGACTGTCAAGAATCAGTGAAAAGAAACTCCTGAAATTAATGATTGGGAATAGCAAAGAGATTGACAAATTTCTCATCATTTCTTTTAATTTTACATTAAATTTATTGGGCTTTTTTCTTGTATTTTGTCAGGTATGCTATTGAAAAAGAACATTTCTTTAATCTTGAAGCAGATTGTTTTTATTTCATTAATTTCATTTGTTTGAGTTATCAGCAGAATTCTTGAACAAATGAAGTTTATCACCAAAATTATGAAATATGTTTTTGTCTGCTTTTGAGAATGAAGGCATGGACTGAATTTATTGTGTGTACAGTATTACTGCTTAAATTCAGTCCAATATATAACATTTATTGCTTGTTGTGTAATATCATATATTCTTTAAAGCTATAAAACTAGCTAAAAGCTTTGATTCTTTTTCTTTTTTAAATCATATCATAGGCCTTTTTAGAACTTAATAGATTTTGATGAATAATTGTGGTCTATTTTGAAATAAAAATGTTTTAGTGTGTAACGTAGACACACATACATACTTACAAATCTCTCATTTATAAACGTAGACTTACATTTTTATATGACTTTTTGTGCCATTTTATAGAATAGACAGCTTTTTTTACATAGTAAAAATACTTTAAAGAGACACTCAACAGTCATTTCAACAATATTTAGTGAACAGAAGTAAAAAAATAATAGAAAAATTGTTCTTTGAGATCTCTATAAAGCTCACTGAAGAATCACATTATGCTTCCACTGGAACATAATAAAAATCTTGTTTTAATACGAATAATACATTGATTAATTTGTATCAATCAAAGTTGCATTGATTTTTATTAAATTTTTTAAATTGTGGGTTAATTTCAATTTTAAAAGTTAATTGTACAGCAGCTCATTTATATGCATAAAATTTGTACACACTACATGGCTTTTTGGATAACTCATCTTCCTTTTGTCTAATTTTTGCTTGGTCATTTCATTTATTTGACTGATTTAATACAAATGTGAAATGTGCATATTTTATGGTGTACTCCACTTCATTTCAAGTTTTGCCATCTTTTGACTTAAAATATGTTATTACTGTATTTATTTAGATATTAGATTGAATTTTTTAGAATTCAAGATTAATTCATATGTAATTTTTTGCAGAATTCTTTAGTAGGTATTGTTGTTTCCCCAATCCTAGTCCGTGATCGAGACACAAGTAACAGTGCCATAACTTTGTCATGCATTAGAGTGACTCCGCTTGTAAGTCATTAATTACTTTGAATTGATCAAGAAAAACTTAACTAATAAATGTTAAAGTTAAGTGAAACTAAAACAAAAAAAAAATACTTACCAAAATGTTTTTTAATTTGTTTTCTTTTAGTTTTCTATTTATAAATATTTTACTTTTATATGTGCACAGCTGAATGACTCTTGCAATACTTTTGGACTCAATTTGACAAAAAATAGCAATGAATATTGGAATGGTAGTTTAGTGTTAATCAAAGCCCTGGATTATGAGACAAGAATTTCCTATGCTATTCGGTTAATAGCTTTTGTATGTATAAACTTGTTTTTTATTTATTACATATATGTAAATGAGTATTATTATATATGATTGTTATTGAATTGCATTTAAATTTATTTTTTTTTGATGAACAGCCCTGTACTGTTCTGACTTGGATCTTTATGAAAGAATTAATTGATCCCTCTTCACTTAATTTACTTCAGTTTTTTTTACGAAGCTTATTGATAAAAAAAAAACAACACATACATACATTTACAATTAAATTTAATTCAATTCTGTTAAATTCTGTCATCAAGTCTGATGATAATTTTTTTTTGGCTAACTTGTTTGAAATTGATTTAGAATGGAAGCTTGCTACATATCATGATGTGTAAGCAATTACATGTATAAATAAATGTATACAAAATGACCAGCAGTAAAAACTGTTTATATTCAAAATTTAATTGACCAGTGTTGTTTTTTTTCAGGATGGTGTTTTTAATGTAACTAATGAAATACACATTGAAATAATAGACATAAATGACACTCCACCAACATGGATTACTGCTGACCCTGCTGTCATAGATGAGGAACTTCCTAATGTGAGTTGATTGTTTTTATTAATCTTTATAGCATGTTGTAACAAATCATCATTTTTGAAAACACTAGAAAAAAATATCAGTCTGTTCACTCAGAAGTGCTAAATAAGTATTTTTATTAGTTTATACCAGGGATTGCCACACATTAGGACGATGAGTGCTACAATCTATTTGTATTATAATACTCTAAGAGCTGCAATCCAGTTTTTCTGTAATACTCTTAAGAGATGCAATCCAGTTTTTCTGTAGTACTCTAAAGAGCTGCATCTATTTTAACAAGATTTAGTTGGGGAAAAAAGTTACGAAATAAAAGACTAAACTTACTAAATGAGAGCCTCAATTAACCTGACAAAAAGCTGTATTTATCTCTGAGTGCTGCATTTTTCTATTATTGGTCAAAACATGTTCTATATACATAAAATAATGTTGGCATATTTAAGTTCTAACTATTAGATGATATTCAATACAAATTGTGACTTTTGTGTAAAAATTAACACCTTTGGCACAACTTCCAATTTAATATTGAGAAGATAGCTGTTCAAAGTATCTGGCAACTCAAAGGTTTAATAGAGTTTTTGAAATACTCTGAGCAAAATAAATAATAAAACTCAATGTGCATATTAAAAAGAGGCATCAGCTAATTGCTTGAAAAACTGTTGCATGTTTCTAAACATTGCTTGAAAAACTGTTGCATGTTTCTAAACATTGCTTGAAAAACTGTTGCATGTTTCTAAACATTGCTTGGAAAACTGTTGCACGTTTCTAAACATTGCTTGGAAAACTGTTGTACGTTTCTTAACATTGCTTGGAAAAAACTACATTCATCAAGGTGCTGCATAAAATAAAATAAACAAAGAACAAGGGTGTTGGAAACATGGGTGAAAAAAAAAAGAGAACACAATATAAACATGTACCTAAATCTTCATGAAGGAAAATATCTCAAAACTTAATACTGGTAAGTAAATTGAATGGTAAAGAAAAGGACATTGACCACATAAAGACAAACAAAATAACTTTAAAAAGATCATATTGCCTTCACCAAATATTATAACTCAAGTGGAAATCAAAATAACAAACCAGCAGTCAGGATGCAAAGAAACAAGGAGTCTAGAAATTTATTGAGAATCACTAAAAAGACACAAAACACACAAGAGATAAAGGAAACCAAAGACAAACCTGGAAAAAATTCTTACTAGCAAAAGATGCAAGACTTCTGGCATATCGAGTAAGAGTGCTAAGAGCTTTATCAACTGGCGAGATGCAGTTGGTGTTCTAACTCTCAGCGGAGCTTTATTTAACAAAATATAGCTCTCAAAAAAAGCTAGAAGAATCAAAATTTTAATTCTCAAAGTACCAGATGGAACTCATTTCAGCTCTTAATTGATCCAGGTTAAAAAAAATTTTTTCTGTCAAATGTGCAAGATGGAACAAAATTATTCATTAATCTATAGAATGTAAATTTCTTACTGTCTATATTAAAAAAAACAACTTACTTTTGATTATTATCTGAATCAGTTAATACTTTATGATTTACACTAATTTATGTACATAACAGAAGAATAAAATGTGCTAAATGCCATTGGACATTAGTGTTATTTGATTTACTTGGTTCATGGTGCATGTTTTATTAAAATATTGAGATTTAGTAGTGACCTGTAATAATGATTGTCAGTCAAGATTTATTACTAAATTTAATTACCATAATTTATATTCTTTTCATTATTATTATTATAATTGAAATGCTAATAAAAATTATCTGGACCTTTTTTTTTTTTTTTTAAATATTGTAGAACTGAATTGCTGATAAGTTTTTACCATGTTTTTTGTAGGGCACAAACATTCAGACAGTGAGTGCTCGAGATGGAGATATCACCAATAAACATGAGATTTACTACGAGTTGATAGGCAGTAAGTTATTAAAAAAAACATGTGATTTTTCATTTTTATAAATAAATTGCGATGCAAAGAATAGCATTCATTTTTTAACTTTTTAGAATTTATATTAAGAAAAATATGATTTAGCATAATTTAAACAAAAACTTGTCTTACTTACAAAAAATTTAATTGTGAAATTTAAAAAATCAAATATTGCACGCAGTCAATATCAAGTTGTATCAAAATCATTTGAATTTAATTTAGAAAGCCCCCAAATTAGGAAACTTTAATATAAATATCAGAATAATAATGGACCACAAACACAAAATAGTTTCTTTTCCCCCTGTTTAGGCTAATTGTTGACTGAATTAAAAGTCAGATTTCTTTCTGTACGATAGTTCTTAAAATGTTTTATGTGTCCTGAAGTTTATCTGAAATTGAAATTTTCTTAAACAGCTGACTCTTTTTAAACTAATTCAGACTTATTGTATTATATCTATTATTTGAATGTTGAGGTCATCAAATTTTGGAATGACTGATTATCCAGGTGCCATAGAAAAGTTCTTTATGATGATTCTTCAAATACATACATGTATATATTTCTGTCAGAAAACACATAGAGGTTATAACTGCAAGCAGATGGCATCTTTTTTCCAACATGAAATCTTGACTGAAATTTATTTAACTAAAATATACATTTTTCTATATAAATTATTGTATTAGAATAAGTTATTATTTAACATAAATTATTGAATATTATTCATAAATGTACTTGCAATCTTGTGAACTGAATTTTTTCAAACAAAATATTCTCAATAAAAGTAATCAATGATTTGCTAATTTTTTTTCATTTTCATTCTTAAGATTTTGATTTCATTCTATATATATAGCTCATGCCTCATTATATTTCATTGTTTAATGTTAGTTAAATATAAAACAAAACATTTTTTTTAGTTTTCTCTCACACTTTGATTCTTTTTTTTAGATAACACTGATATATTTGGTATTAATAGCAGCAGTGGAGGTATTTTTGTAAAAAAAAGGATAGATTTTGATGACCAAAACTACCCTAAAAATGTCCCATATGATGTCACTATTTTGGTAGGTTTTTTCATTATAAATTTTCAATTTATAGAATAAAACTATTTTTTAAGAATGCTAAAAAAAAATTTTAAAGAAATATCACAGTTTGCCGGACATTATCACCTCTAGAAAAAAAAAATTTCAGCTTGCATTTTTGCTTAGTTGTTTTAGGGTTACATTTTTTGAGGATGCGAATGTTTTAGGTGTATTTTGCATGTTATATTTCGTATGTTTTATGGCATAATTATTTAAAAAAAAAAGAATACACATATAAATGTATATGCATACACATATTTATATATACATATATATGTTTGTGTGTGCATTGAATCATGTGTGTGTATGTAAAATGATAACTAATTCTGTCATGTCAGTCATGAAATTTATAAGCTAAATTATTTTTTCTTAGGCCAGAGAAGTTATCCCTAATAATGCCACCAGTTTCACACTGGGAAATGATAGTTTGACTACAGCCACAGTTACTATCAAAATCACAGCTAGAGATATTAATGACAATGCACCTACATTCAATATGAGATCATATGATAACATTTTTATTGATGAAAATATAATTGCTGGAGCTAATGTGCCTGGCTTGCAAATGACTGTTACAGATATAGATTCAGTGAGTTTTTTTTTTTTTTTGATTTTATTGAGTGCCATTATTTGATACTTCTTAAGCTAGAGATAGATGAACAGACGTCTCAGTATTCAAAATGTATTTCTCACACCAGGGCACCTTTAATTCATTTGGCCTGTTCACTTTGAACTACACTTCAATTTTTGGGATAATTCCTGAACAAGACACTGGTTCTTCCAGTGCTACTTTGTTTGTCAAAAACAGTGATACAATCGACTATGAAAGTGGTGTCAGGAAATATGTCATTGAGGTATTTATTTTTGTGTTCAGTTGTGAAGAATATGTGTGTATCATTTCAAATGAAATAAGTAAATGTGTCTTTTAAGTTTTTCCTTATTAGTTTCAGAAATCAGAAAAGTTTATTAATAAGGATTTGCAGGGTATTTAATATTTGCATTCCAAAAACTAGTAAAAACTGCATACATATGCATGATGATCTGGTGCAGTCATTTGTTTAGGTTAGAAAGAAAATAAAAAGCATTGCTTTATAAAAAAATATAACTCCATCAATAAATTTAGATTAGGAACTAAAAATAATGCATCTTTCTTTTAATATATATTCGCAAACATTATTATATGTTATCAAAGTAAAATTCTTTTTGCACAATTATTATTGTGCAAAAATTAGAGGATATTTATTACAGGAATATAGTGACATTAACTAATTAGTAATTAGAAGCATAATGAAATATTCTAAATATTCTTTGAATACTGCTTTGTAATTATTATCTTTAAGTTTTTTTAAACTTTAGGAACAGGCTGAGAAAAATGAGAGTTACTTCTCCCATGCCTTACTGTAAACTTTTTGTAGCTTTCTACACAATAATAATTTATATGAACTGATATTTCACCTAGCTAGAAGAAAATTTGAATATAAAAACTAGGTAAAATAAGGCATTGCGTCATTTTTCACATGTAATATATATTGTTACTGCCCATTCTTCCACTGGACACCTCATTTAATTTTTATTTCTCGAAAAAAATAGGGTGGCTTAAAAAGAGTACATGTTAAAAAACCTGAGCAGCAGTTTCTAATTTTAGCATTGTCTTTTTTTATCATACATGAACAGGTTCAAGCAATAGAAAATATGGTGAAAAATCCCCATACAGGCTCAGCTACTGTCACTATTACAGTTCGGGATGTTAATGATATTACACCCAGTTTTAATCAAACATCTTACAACGCTTCTGTTTCTGAAACCGCTTCGGCTGGGACTTTTGTCAAACTAGTGAATGTAAGTTTTTGTTTTTTTTAAATAAAGTTAAGCCCATTTTATTAAAATGTACAGTACATGCTTATGATTAATTTTTTTTTTTTATTATCTCTTAACAGGCTTTTGATCCAGAAGAAGGAAACTTTGGTACAGCAGGAATACGTTACAAATTATATGGAAACATCCCTGCACAGTAGGAGTCAATTTTTTCTTAGTTGTCTACTACTGAAAAATGTATTATTCTTTATAGTGAGCCAGTTTAGTACATTGAACTGTTTGTCAACATAAATGATGTTGACCATTCCAATACTGTTTGTCAACATAAACGATGTTGACAATTCCAAATACTGTTTGTCAACATAAACAATGTTGAACATTCCACTACTGTTTGTCAACATAAATGATGTAGAACATTCCAATACTGTTTGTCAACATAAACGATGTTGAACATTCTAATACTGTTCCCCATAATACTCAAAACTTTCATTTCAATTTATTTTCCATTCAGATTCTGATGCATATAATTAATCCACTGAATAGAAATTCAAGAATTAGATAAAAACTGGAATTTTTTTTTAGATCTAAAGATTTCAGTGTTTCCAGTAGTCAGATCAGTCAGCATTTTTACATGCATCTTCTCAGGATCTCAGTCAGTTTGTATGTATGCCTAGATGGAGTTTCATAGTCAATTTTACCCGCTTCTCATCTCTCCATTTCTTTGAAATTTTGCATACATGCTTGCTTCCAGTGACAATCATCATCATACCCTTAACAGAACACATGACACAACAGACATATTTCTCCATAGTTGACTATCCCGCATGGCTGTCTTTAGTTCATTCATTAGTAGCCCTAACCATTCTTTTATATTGTCAAACCAACATTCCCACTGGTGCCCTCTGCTGCGATGGCCTCCTTTTAATTCCATTGCTACTGGCTTTAACCGATTTAGTATAATTTTTAGCGTTACTTTGCTTGGGTGACTGATGAGACTGGTTGTCCTGTAGTTCTGACACTGTTTCAAATTGCCTTTTTTTAGGCAGTGGTATGATGAGTGGCTGGTTCCACTCCTTGGGCCAAACTTTATTTGCATTCTTAGGACCGTGGTTACTGTCACACATCTGTGTTTTAGTAGTTCGGCTGGAATGTAATCAACTTAGGAGACTTAACCCCTTTTAAATTTCGTATTGCTTCTTCAACCTCACTCAGCATCATCAGTCTCTTTGTTTTGTTTGTTCTGTAATATTCTGGTATCTGGATTGAATCTTGTTGTTATAGAGCTCTGTGCAGTACTCAGTCCAACGCCAGAGAACCATTGTTTTTTTTCTGTGAGGAGCTGACCAGTGCTGCCCTCAGTTATTGAGGTTGACTTCTGCTGCATTTTTGTGAGATTTCTTTATGTTTCATAAGCTTTCTTGCTATACCATGTTCTACTGTGTGGCACTAGTTGTTGATCCAGCCATCTTTAGCCCACCTCATCTCTTTCCTTATATTTGTATTTATTAGCCTGTACATATCTGGTGCTACCTGGTTGGAGTCAGAATTTTTCAGTTGTGCCTGACCACTGTTGATAGGCATCATGGTTAATTCTCCTATAGTGCATTTTACACTATTTGGAAAAAGCGTGTTTTTTTTAATCTCATTTTATTTCTCTATTTATATTCAGCACAAAAAATAGACATTTGAATTTTAAACAAAATATTCCTATTAATCATTTTTAGAATCAGTTCTTTTATACTAATAACCAGTCAAATTTTGGATGTTTCCAGATCCTGCCTCCAATTAAGGGTCCATCTTAGTCAAAATACATGTTGTTTATATTATATTTGTAAAATATTTATTTGATTTACTTAAAAAACAAAAGGCTTCTAAAAGTAATCCACCTCCAACATGCAACAATGTTTTGATCTAAGACATCCCTCCAGAAACACATCTCTCTTATGATAAATATGTAAAAACTTTGTCCAGATAAAACAACATAAAACTCAGTGAAGTCCACAAGTTTCTTATCTTTCTGGCTATAAACACCAGTAACATTATTTCTTGTAACCAAGTTAACTGCACATTATTTAAGTACATGAATTTTTTTATTATAAACTACAAAATACTTTGTTTATTTAAAGGGAAAAAACATTTTAAGGGAAGTAAGAACTACATGTATCTCATTTTATTTTTGAAACTTTATTCTTTATCCCATACACAATACTGAAATAAATGTATTAAACTGAGTTTCAATTAAATAATAATACATGTATCTCTATTTGCTTGTTTATATACTTTATATCCAAATAAAAGTCTTTTTTTTTTTCATAAAAGATTAAAAATATTATTTTTTAGTTGTTTTGTTTTATAATATCATCCTACATGGTTTTACACAATACTGGATTTTTCCAGGAACATTTCTACTAGGTTGCTAGAGGGTTACCTGTAATATAGTTTTATTCTACCCTG
This sequence comes from Bulinus truncatus, assembly GCA_021962125.1. Classification (NCBI taxonomy): domain Eukaryota; kingdom Metazoa; phylum Mollusca; class Gastropoda; family Planorbidae; genus Bulinus; species Bulinus truncatus. The sequence continues at coordinate 1,464,158 of JAGDYQ010000026.1, forward strand.
TTAATTATTTATTTAATAGTCAATATTTGTATTTATTTTAAGCTTCACTATCCAACATGGTTTTACACAATACTGGATTTTTCCAGGAACATTTCTACTAGGCTGCTAGAGGGTTACCTGTAATATATTTTTATTCTGCCCTCTTAACTATTTATTTAGTAGTCAATATTTGTATTTATTTTAAGCTTCACTATAAACCCCTTAACTGGTGAAGTGCAAGTAGCGGCATGCAGTGGTACACCAGGTGTTGGACCGCAGTGCATTGACTATGAGAAAAAAAAAGTCTACAGCCTGGTGGTTTCAGCAACTGATGCCCTAGAAGATCCTAAAATTGGTTTAACTCGTTCAGTGCAGCTAATCATCAATATTCTAGATGAGAACGATGTGGTTCCTGGACTTGAAAGCAGCTATGTGAGATACATGTATGAAGGAGAGACGGTCACTATTAACCCACTCATTGTGAATGTAAGTTTTTACAGATTTGAAAACAATATTTAACTTAAATCAGAGCCATCTCAATTCATGGTGGTGTCTAGAACACATTACACAATTTCATACACAGTATCAACATCCATGGGGTGATTATATGTGTGTCCTGTATGGTGATTATATGCGTGTCCTGTATGGTGATTATGTGTGTCCTGTAGTATGGTGATATTATGTGTCCTGTATGACTGCCATTATTACCATTATAAGATTATTTATTGTCTGAAAATTAGTCTGTGTTTCTTTTCTTTTGAATTTAGAAGTTGTCTTCTCTTGTGTCTGCCATATTGCTGAATTATGTATTTACTACATTTACTCTAGTAGACATAGTTTACTCTATGTTTGCTTTGTTTTTTTTAACTTTCAAAAAAGTTTAATGTGTTTTTTTTTTTTAGAATTTTTTTTAATGAAATTTAGAGTCTCTATGATAAAGATTGTCACAGAGTGATTGTGGGTGTGAGTGGGTACATATGGGAATGTTGTAGATTGGGAGTCTATGGAGAATGGTTGTGTAATCCTCATGAGTCAAATACGTATTTCAATTGAAGGATTTCTTTGTATTATACTTGATCATTGAGCTATTTTCCTAATAGTTGCATAAGAAGTTTGTGTGTTAATTTTTAAAACCCCTAGTCAAGAATGTTACATTTGACAAACATATTATTGAATATTTCAGTTTCTCTTTCCATCAAAAGCTTTTAACTAAAACAAATTACAGCATTATACCATCAAAATTACTCTAATACATTTTTAATCCTAGGCCACTGATCCAGATACAGTTGGAGGTCCTGTAACTTATCAGATATCGGGTGACAGCTCAGGACTTTGGCAGGCACCAACTTTAACTGATAGAATGGGTTATAAATATACCAACATTACAGCTTCTCGAGCTATTTTATACACGGATGCCCCTGATACTCAAAGTGGAGCGTATGTTTATTTACTTTATATTTAAAGCCTTTTTTATTTTAAATGTGAGTTTTGGTCACAGAATATAAATTGAACAGAAAGTAAATCCTCATTTTGGGTCGTCCTTATAAATAGTTAAAGGGCTGATTTTCATAAGGCATTAATAAAAAAAATACTTATTTTTAGAATATCTGGATCATTTTTTAGTGTGAATTTTCCTGAAAGTCAGGCCTGCAAAGGGTGGAGTATATCTTTCCTATGGCCGGTCTTGCAATTTTTTTTTAGTTTTCAAAAATTCATCTTTAAAATATATTTTTTTACTAAAGAGTTGTAAGTAATAACTGAATAACTCCAGAGTTTTTTTTTAAAGTGTCATTGGTGTAATATTATTAGTAATTAAAACCAGTTATACTTAAATATATATTCTACCTTAAAATAAACTACCTCAATATATGAAACTTATTTTTAAAACTTATTATGGCTTATTTATACTTTTAAACAAAGTAACAACTTTTTTTCATTGAGATTTCATTGCTTAATAAAAACCAATATGTTCTACTATTTTTGTAATGGGACGGATGGTGGTGTGGTAAAGCGCTCAACTGTCGACCTGAAGGTTCCTGGTTTAATCTCCGGTGAGGACCAATAGATATTCCTGGTCATAGTTAAAGTCCCTGCTATATCTCCCGTGGTGCCTCCATGGCCATTGCACTATCGGCTATGGTGGGGATGTAAGAAAGGCACCATATAAGCCATCCTATTAGTGGTTTATGTGTTCTAAGAGGTTCAGTCTCATTCTTACAGGGACTTCACACACTATTTTTGTAAAGGAAATTTCCCTGGATACAGGAGAGGTCATTAACAATTAGAAGTGGATTTCAAAACCTAGTTGAATGATTTTTTAGATAGTATAAAATAGCAACAGAGCATTCTGTTCTATAAATATTTTGTTTTGGTTAGTTTAAAAATGTATCCAAGTTGGCCTAAACAAAAACAACAAACAATAGGTACTTGTGCATAAGTAAAATTAGGAATTTTAGTATTTAATAAATATTGTAGATGCAAAGAAATAATGAAAACTAAACAAAAAGATTATGAAAGCTTTAAAAAGAGGCAATATTTTTACAACTAAAATGTTTATATTAAGCTGCCATATATCTATTGTAAGTCTACTAATTACCTCTACACACAGGTTTCATTTTAGCATTATTGCACAAGATAAAAAATACAGCCAGTCATCACCTGTCACTATATATGTTATTGTAAGTAGAATTCTTGTATGTATATTACTGTCAATGTTGTTGTTCAATGTTTTTACTGTTTGCATTGAAATAATTGGTTGACGGGGTGTACTCTTTGTAAATCCGGAAAATCTTTGGAATTATAAATGTTAAACTCCAGGCAATGAGAAATATATTTTGCTGGCACCTGTGGAAAACTGTGGGATTTGAAAATTCATCCTTGACCTAGTAATCATGAAAGTTTTTTGTTGGATTCAAATTTACTTTATATTTTAAACCATTTGATATGGTAATAAAAAAAAATAGGTTTAGAAAGACTTTTTTTTTTTTCTTTTGCAATTGAAAATGTATTTGCAAACTCAATTGAATGGCATTTTAGCATAAAGTTATATTGAAGAATGTTGAATGTAGGAAGGAAATAGAATTCTTAACCATTTGGTTAATTTGTTTCTCAGTATTAAACGTTGAATAAGGTTGTTTTGTCTACTATTATCAAAGGCAACAACAGAGCTCTTAACCAAAAACTTAAAAGCTATTTTTATTGATGGCAATGATAACTGATTCAGGTCCCATCTTGGTATTTGTAACTGATTCAGTACCAAATTGATGGCTGAAACTCATCATGTGCTAAGTATGTATCACACACACAAGCCATCACACGAGCCTTTTTTATTTCATATATAGTATCAACATCCATGGGGTGAATGTCTGCATGTCCTGTAAAACTGCCATTATAATCATCTATCTACAGTTTCAAAATAAATGAGTTGAATTTGTAGCCTGGCCACCCATTAAGTAAACAAGTAATAATTAGAACAGTTTGTATACTACTTTGTTAGAATTCACGATTACTCTCAAATATTAAATAAAATACATATACATATATATATATATATACTGTGTATATATATATATATATATATATATATATATATATACTGTGGATATTAAATCAACCAATATAACATAGTTACAGGTAGTCACACACACACACAAAAACTGCCTGAGATTTTTAAAAAAAAAAGCTATGACTCTACTGCCAGTCATAGTGAGTTTAATTCAAAAAAGCAAGAAGAACATTGTCATTTAAACAAAACAGAAAATTTACATTTGCAAACAAAAGAATTCACAAAGGCCATTATGATTGGTGGCCAGGTGCAGAAATATGTGAAGAATGAAAGATACACATCTTTCTTAACAAAACAGGATAAAAGAGATTAAGACAGAAACTAATACATTTTAACATCCAGAAACAAAGAATAAATATCAAATACTAAAAGGAAGGGCAGGCTGAATCAGAAACTTTAAATTTTTTCCCTCACAATAGGAAGGATGTTATTTTATTGTTCTGTATGTTTAGTTAGATGGCTTTTATTTTTTTACTTAAAGTAAGTACTTTAAAAGCTGTATTTTAAAATGTCAAGCTATATTTTCCGATTTTTGTATTACAATCAACTAATAGTACTTATTACTTTGCAATTCCAGGATATAAATAACAATGCTCCAGTGTTTTCTCCAGCTACCTACATACAGTCCATTTATGAAAACACTAAAGGAGGTTAGTTTTAAAAAAAAAAAAATTTTATGCTAATACTAGAGGGTAATTTGGCTTGGTATCCAATTGTTCTGTATAAAATCATCTGTTAGGTTTGTGTAAAATACATTCAGAAAAATATTTCTTGAAAGATTTGTAATTTAATGTTTATATTATATTTATATTGTCATGCTACAAGACATCTAAGTAAAATACACACTGGACATTATTTAAGAAAAGAAATATTCAATGAAAGTTTAATGAGTCATTTTGAAATGAGACTTACTATGATTTTCATTTTCCCATAAATAATAAACTTATTCCAAAAATATGCATTATGCTGAAATAATGAAATTTTAACATTTTTTTATAAAAAAATAAAAGAAATAAAATTACAACTTAATATAAAGAAAATGTAAAGATTTTTAAAAGTTAGAACTCTGGAACGAAGTTGTATTGGATGCTGTACCAGATATTGTGTATACAATAGAAGTTAAAAAATTGAAGCATTTTTCAAACATACAAAGGTGGTTGAAACACTTTTTAAACTATTTTATGATCAAATTATGTTACTCTAAATTTGCACTTTTGCTTTTTTACCCAATTCTTTTGTATTATTTCAAAGTGTGAACCTTATCTTTATTATGTAGAACATGCTATATTGTTATTATTAATATCTCAAAGTTTACCTGGTAGTAAAAAAAAAACTGAACACAGATTTTAGAATCAGCATGAAAAAAATTGGTCTGGAAGAATATATTTTGGTCTCTGTTGATTAAAAAGAATTTTTTTTTTTTTTTAGATTTGTGTTATCAGCAGTGTATAAATTTAGTTGGGGATAAATTACTTTTTTTAAGTCAAAAATCTCATTTTTTTATCATGGGTGGGGGGTGGACGAGTTATCATTGATTAAATTTTTCAGTTTAACAAGCAAAAATGAATGAAAACGTACCTAATTTAATAAAATGTTGCCAAATGATCATTTATTAGATGTTTCCCTCCCCTCTTTATTCATAACTTTTAAATGATTGAGATAAAAAAATTTCAGATATTTTTGTCATGAAAGTAACTGCAACTGATGCCGATTCTTACACTACTGGGAATGGTCAAATAGATTTCTACATACAGTCTGGTGCACTGGGAAAATTTACAGTTAAAAATGTGACAAGAAATAATGTTACTGGTGTTTATACTGCTGATATTTACACAACAGCTGATGCCACCTTCAATTTTGACATTCAAAATCTTTATGAAATGCAGGTGTGTTGAGTTGTTTTTTGTTTATCATAAAAAATGAATAAACTAATTCATAAAAAATAGAAGATAATAAATATTATTAATAAACTAACTCATTAAAAAATGGAAGATAATAAATATTATTCAATAGTCAGTGATTATGTAGATATGGGGCTACAGATGGTCTATCAGTGTAGAGCGCTTGACTTCCAACCCAAGAGTCCCAGGTTGAGACACATTAAAGAATATAATTTCTTGGAATGTCTTCTTGATTTAAACAGATCCTTGAAACAAATTTTTTTATCATATTGAAACATAAATTTATTTTTATCACAATGTTTTCAGCTTTATGCAAGAGACAAGGGTACACCAGCTTCAAAATTTGGCACAGCGACTTGCATTGTGAAAATTTTAGATATTAATAACAGAGACCCAAGAATAAATCCATTATCTCAATCTGTCACAGTTTCTGAAAGTAATCTGTTTTTTATTTTACATTATTTAGTATAACTCCAAGTAACTACACTAACTGGACCATACCCAATCCATAATTAAGAAAAACTAATGTGTTCATAATAATCTATCACTTTAATAACCTCTATTAAGGCTCATCATAAAAAATGTAAATATCCTCATATAATTAAAACATTGTTTTTTTTTTAAATATCAGTAAATGTTAGTGAACCTTTATTTTTATTCAGAATGACCTGAATAATTGGTCTAAAGATAACTGAGCTCCACTATTTAGCCTATTATTTATATCTAATTTTTTTAATGCTTTTTATAGAATCAAATAAAATGTCAACGATAGCTGTATATTTTTAGTCCTTCCAATTTTTTTATGTCTATCAATAAATTTGTTTGAATTTTTTTGTATTTGAACTTTGTTAGCTAATCCTTACATTCACAGTTTCAATTATATTTTTTTCCAAGATGAAAAAGTAGGTACCAGTGTGTATAGGATATTGGCAGAAGATCCTGATGCCAATAGTATTCTTAAATACTATTTTACACCAGACAAAGCTATTGATGGTACCGGAAATGCTGCAACTTCAACTGTATATGACTATAGAGTTAGTATTTGGTTAAATTATATTTCTGAAAACTTTAAATTGAAAGATTTCTAAAAATAAGAGATAAGTAATAATTTGCCTTTTTTTATTCTTAAATTATTATGTTCTTCATTGCAAATATAAGACAATGTTCCGTATTGATGAAAACACTGGAGATATATTTGTGAACTCAACATTGGATCGACAAAGTGTGTCAAGAATCACATATTTTGTTAAAGTATTAGATGTGGCAGCCAATCCTGTACAAAATGGAACTGGTATGCTCGCATTGAATTTTCTAGCTGAACATATTTAAGCTAATAATTCAAATAGAAAGTTTATTTCTCATTAAATTTAAATCTATTTTTCCATCCATATTTTTATGGATATAAATTTAATTTTTTTTTCTAGGCTCTTTCTTGGTTTACATTCTTGAATACAATGACCAGGCCCCCAGATTTGAGCTTCCACTTTATAACATCAGTTTAGAAGAAGAGCAAAACATTAACTCTTTTGTATCTAACTTAAACTGTCAAGACGATGATGATAAAATAGCTGGCTATGACCTAATCCAGGAAAGTCCACTCCGCCCTGTATTCTTTTCATTGATTCCTGGCTCAGGTTAGTGACATCAGAATTAATTAATGCAGTCTTTGAACTACAGAATATAAATTAAACAGTATGTGCAAACTCATATCTGAATAGGTCTAGTATTGTTCAACATTAATTTTTTTGTGTAATGTAATATTTATTTGTTGTACATAACTGGACCTTGGTGCTGTATCCATTCACACTTTATTGTCTGAACAAAAAAAAAAAGAGAACAAAGTTTATTTATGACACAATACAATATACACATATTACTATGATTCAGATAATCTTTTTCATGGATCTTTTAAAATAAAGTTCAATTTTAGAGGATCATACAACTTTCCATCTTCATACAAATACAATTCTGATATAAGTTATCAATAAATACTATACAAGACCAACATCAGATACTATACAAGACCAACATCAGATACTATACAAGACCAACATCATATAGATACTATACAAGACCAACATCATATAGATACTATACAAGACCAACATCAGATACTATACAAGACCAACATCAGATACTATACAAGACCAACATCAGATACTATACAAGACCAACATCAGATACTATACAAGACCAACATCATATAGATACTATACAAGACCAACATCATATAGATACTATACAAGACCAACATCAGATACTATACAAGACCAACATCAGATACTATACAAAACCAACATCAGATACTATACAAGACCAACATCATATAGATACTATACAAGACCAACATCGTATAGATACTATACAAGACCAACATCAGATACTATACAAGACCAACATCAGATACTATACAAGACCAACATCAGATAGATACTATACAAGACCAACATCCGATACTATACAAGACCAACATCAGATACTATACAAGACCAACATCAGATACTATACAAGACCAACATCAGATACTATACAAGACCAACATCAGATACTATACAAGACCAACATCAGATACTATACAAGACCAACATCAGATACTATACGAGACCAACATCATATAGATACTATACAAGACCAACATCGTATAGATACTATACAAGACCAACATCAGATTCTATACAAGACCAACATCAGATACTATACAAGACCAACATCAGATAGATACTATACAAGACCAACATCAGATACTATACATGACCAACATCAGACCTATGGTTACCATACATCTCATTGGTCTGGACTCCAACTCTGACCAAACATTCATGTCAATGGTCTGCATGTAACTCCTGTCCATACTTACCATAATTTTATGCCATAGTAAACAAACAAAAATGTCTCCTTATAAACATCTTGAGTAGATGTTTATCAAAAAGTCAAAATTAATGTATATTCGGAATAAAACAACATTTTGGACATATATTTTAAGAGAACTTGAGCTGGATTGATTATTGATGAAAAATCAAAGATTACTGTTTAACATTAAAAAAAAAAAACAATTTTGATTGTGCTTAGGGCAGGATATATTGATCATTGATGTAAAATTGTAATATGCCAGTAAAGACGCTTTGAATATGGTGCTGGATCTATTTCATATTGCCAGTTAATAGTAAAAAGGAAAATTATGCATTCCAGTAATAGAAGAACTAAGTGATCACAGCTAGAACACATTTAACATAGGGAACAATTCCTAGAATTGAAAACAATAATGGAAATTAGATGTTTGGTTTATACCACAATATCTGTATGCTCTGACATCAGATTAACCAAATAGGGGGCGGAATAGTTTTCCTATGACCATACATACAATTTTAAGATCAGTTATATCCATCAGTTAGTACATATCTTTAAAAAAACTACCTAAATACAGGAAAAAATGAGTTTTAAAATAGTGGTGTCTTAACACTTTTGTCGGGGTATCGTTGTTTGCTGCTTATGTTTAGTTGTGGAGGCATTATGGTAGCCGTGGCCTTCTTTGTTTGCTGCTTATGTTTAGTTGTGGAGGCATTATGGTAGCCGTGGCCTTCTTTGTTTGCTGCTTATGTTTAGTTGTGGAGGCATTATGGTAGCCGTGGCCTTCTTTGTTTGCTGCTTATGTTTAGTTGTGCAGGCATTATGGTAGCCGTGGCCTTCTTTGTTTGCTGCTTATGTTTAGTTGTGCAGGCATTATGTTAGCCGTGGCCTTCTTTGTTTGCTGCTTATGTTTAGTTGTGCAGGCATTATGGTAGCCGTGGCCTTCTTTGTTTGCTGCTTATGTTTAGTTGTGCAGGCATTATGGTAGCCGTGGCCTTCTTTGTTTGCTGCTTATGTTTAGTTGTGCAGGCATTATGGTAGCCATGGCCTTCCACTCTCTGACTTTCCACAAACAACACAAGTCCATTGGCTGATTCAATATTTAATAGATTTTCTAATCAAATGAGGAAACACATTAAAAATATCCCAATCTTGAATCAGCTAGAATCAGCTATGAGACCAGTGCCTCAAGATGCCTGCCTGTTCCAAAACCACCCACTAACATCTGAGGTGGCAGTGTAGCAGAGCCAATTACATGGCAAAAAGGAATAGAAAGTGATCTAGAAGATCCTTTCCTTTGCAAGGCTGGAAGGTGAAATTGATCAAACCCAAATAGTGTTCCTAATTTTTCATCAAAGTTCCTTACTCTCCTCCCACATAGCCCCCCTTTATTTTTACAGGCATTGCTTGAACAGTGATGTCTGAAAATGCTCATTTGAAAAGAAAAAAGGACTTCAATAGAAAGTACATTTAGTGAGGAATAATACATAGATTTTTAATTGGAAATGCTGTAAACCGAAACTGCTGCTAAATAATTAATGAAGAAAAAGTGATAATGCTTAATATCATTTTTATTGTCATGAAACACATCCTTATGTGAAAATGAAAAGAGTAGCAACAACAAACAAGCAATTAAGCCTGTTCCATTCTGGACACAGGACGTGTTAGCACATTTTCTTGTTATGCATCAGTACGTATGTTAGCTTTCAGTAAATATTTGTAAATTTTGGAAATGTTTATAAATTCAATTGTGTAATGCATATATCTGTAAAAAAAATATTATAAAGACGTTTCTGTATATTTGAAAAAAAATTATTTTCTCTTAAATCTAACTACAAGTGGTTTGTGGTTACTGAAATAGGACTCATAATTGAAAACATTCGAAATTATAGTCATTTAATCGTCTGAAAACTCCGTCAATCGTTGCATAGCTCTGATACTTTCAATTAAACTCAGAACACAAGCTTACTATTTCATTTGATGAGTTTCTTAATAAATCTTGGTGAAACTACGTGCTGCAGTATTTCGCACCAAATGAATGGGTTATTGAACGTACAAGGTGTATATATAATATATAAGCCCCTTAGGAGCCCTGAAGCCCAGCCCTCAGAGGTCCTATCGCAAAATGAACTTTTGATGTACACTTGGCAGGTAAAGACCTACAAAATGATATATACATCATGGGTCTAGGACTTATGGTTGTTGAGATCTAGGGTGATGACAGACAGACAAAACGGGGACAATAGACAAAAAAAGTGTTTGAAGAGAAACTTGCAACAGCAAACTTCCCTCATTCACATATAAATGACATCATTGCAAAGCATGACAATGACACCAAAAGTACAAAATTGTTTCATCATGAGACAAAAGTACTTGAGAGATGTGTCTTGCTTTGAGCTAACCTCATCCACACTGTGTAAAGTGATCAGCATTACCATAAGTATGCATGTATACAAGTGGCATTTTGTCTCAAATTTCCATTTTTATACTGTACATGGTGTTGTCCATATGATGTCATCTGTTATCATAGCTGTGAAATTTTGATGTCACCTGACTCCTGACAATAGATATGTTAATGTGTCATTGAGTATGTTTTATTTCTTGTCAAATGATGTTTATGTCAGTGAGTCACTTACTACGTATCTCCTGTCAATAGATGTGTGTATGTACCAGTGACTCTCTTGTCAATAGATGTGTGTGTGTACCAGTGACTCTCTTGTCAATAGATGTGTGTGTGTACCAGTGACTCTCTTGTCACAATATGTGTGTGTGTACCAGTGACTCTCTTGTCAATAGATGTGTGTATGTACCAGTGACTCTCTTGTCACAATATGTGTGTGTGTACCAGTGACTCTCTTGTCAATAGATGTGTGTATGTACCAGTGACTCTCTTGTCACAATATGTGTGTATGTACCAGTGACTCTCCTGTCAATAGATGTGTGTATGTACCAGTGACTCTCTTGTCAATAGATGTGTGTATGTACCAGTGACTCTCTTGTCAATAGATGTGTGTATGTACCAGTGACTCTCTTGTCAATAGATGTGTGTATGTACCAGTGACTCTCTTGTCAATAGATGTGTGTATGTACCAGTGACTCTCTTGTCAATAGATGTGTGTATGTACCAGTGACTCTCTTGTCAATAGATGTGTGTATGTACCAGTGACTCTCTTGTCAATAGATGTGTGTATGTACCAGTGACTCTCTTGTCAATAGATGTGTGTATGTACCAGTGACTCTCTTGTCAATAGATGTGTGTATGTACCAGTGACTCTCTTGTCAATAGATGTGTGTATGTACCAGTGACTCTCTTGTCAATAGATGTGTGTATGTACCAGTGACTCTCTTGTCAATAGATGTGTGTGTGTACCAGTGACTCTCTTGTCAATAGATGTGTGTGTGTACCAGTGACTCTCTTGTCACAATATGTGTGTGTGTACCAGTGACTCTCTTGTCAATAGATGTGTGTATGTACCAGTGACTCTCTTGTCACAATATGTGTGTGTGTACCAGTGACTCTCTTGTCAATAGATGTGTGTATGTACCAGTGACTCTCTTGTCACAATATGTGTGTATGTACCAGTGACTCTCCTGTCAATAGATGTGTGTATGTACCAGTGACTCTCTTGTCAATAGATGTGTGTATGTACCAGTGACTCTCTTGTCAATAGATGTGTGTATGTACCAGTGACTCTTTTGTCAATAGATGTGTGTATGTACCAGTGACTCTCTTGTCAATAGATGTGTGTATGTACCAGTGACTCTCTTGTCAGTAGATGTGTGTATGTACCAGTGACTCTCTTGTCAATAGATGTGTGTATGTACCAGTGACTCTCTTGTCAATAGATGTGTCAGTTAGTTTGTGCACATCTCCTATCAATAGATGTGTTTCCTGTCATTTTTTTGTGTATGAATCAGTGAGTCTTTGTGTAACTCCTGACATGAGATGTGTGCTACCTGTCAATAGATGTGTTTATGTGTTGCCAGTGTTGGTGAATCTGTGTATATCTCCTTTCAATACATTTGTTTTTCCTGACAAGTAGATATTTGTGTACATGTCTGTGAAAGTTTCTGCTAACACTAATGTATGATAGTTTCTTCAATGAACAGTTGTCATGAATGTACCTTATGTAATACACAACTTTTAAAACTATCTAAAAACATTCCACAATATAATCAAGACACTGAATGGTTCAAATTGTATTCCAATTAACTTTTAGATCAACTGCACTCATTGGGGTCAGGATTATGTAGCAGTTTCCCTGTTGTTTGTAAAAAAAAAAATCTTTACTTATAGCTGAATACTTCTCTCAAAACGTATAGTTACAAAGTATGAGTCATTAATGAAAAAAAAAGGTTAGGCCGTACTATTTTATAGGAACTATGACATCAGAAATTGGAAATTGATGTTTAATGCAAGAGACTGAATCGAATAGGCATACTTAGAAATTCTTGCATCATCCCATGTTATATAAATGTTACAGTTAAAATATTTGTATTAAGCTTATTTTCATTATTATTTCTCTTTAAAAGAAAATTACATTGTTTTTTTATTAGCAATTTATATAACATTAGGGTGATTCATCATTGTGTGGGGAAAATTTTTTATATATATTATAACAAGAACTGTACTTTTGTTTATTAATTTTATTTGTAGGTGATGATATAAGAAATGAAACTGTTCATTACTTTACAGTATTAATGTTCATTAATTACTTCATTACTTTACAGTGAAACTGTTCATTACTTTACAGTATTAATGTTCATTAATTACTTCATTACTTTACAGTGAAACTGTTCATTACTTTACAGTATTAATGTTCATTAATTACTTCATTACTTTACAGTATTAATGTTTATTAATTACTTCATTACTTTACAGTATTAATGTTCATTAATTACTTCATTACTTTACAGTATTAATATTCATTAATTATTTTATTAATTTTTTATTTATTTATTTTTACCAGATTTCAAATAATAAAATATGTAATAGAAATTTAACATTTTGTATTTCTGTCTATCCCAGAATATTTCAATATTTACAATAATTTCAATGTTCACAGGTGCAATGATTGTAAATGAACGCATAGACTTTGAGCAAATTGAAAAAATTGAGCTGATTGCAAGATGCACAGATTCTGGGCAGCCACAGCTGTCTAATACTACCAGAGTAATTGTTAATGTAATAAACATTAATGACAATATTCCAAATTTTCGACAGGTATTCATTTTTTAAATGAGTGGTCTTTTTATGCCTATAAATAAAACATTTGATAGTAAAAAGGATTTCACATGTTTCATTTAGCCTAGGCATGAAATGCTTGGTTGGCAGCAGATTGTTTAAACAACTTTCTCCAACTTATGAATACATTCATGTCATTTCTTTTTCTGTACTTTATGACAAAGATCAATTAACATGGAATTTTACTCACTTCTATTTAACTTGTTCTGGTTGGCTTTTGTGGTCTTTGTTGCGTTTTGGGAGATTAGTTATCACCAGCTGCTCGAGGTCCATTTGATTTTAAATTTTGAACACGTTCGTAGACAGTACACTATTTTAAAATGTTTCAGCCAATTAATTGAAACCCTTTTTTTGATTGTATCTATATAAGGGAGACTACTGTCAAGTTCAGCTTCTAAATCAGTTTTTTTCTTGCATGCTGTTAGTATTATAAACTTTACCAACTAAAGTAAATTATTTCAACACTAAAAAGTATAAATTATAAATATTTATATTTATAAAAAGTTTTCACACGATGTACACCACTTAATTTCGCTAGTTTATATTACATTAACTAACAAAAGCAGGTGAAACGCTTTTAAGACTTACAAATATTTTTTTTTTTTTAAATGTATTATGAAGTAAAAAAATAATTCCTTAAATCTTGTGGCTCTCAAAATGTGTGTCCACGACCCACTGGTATTGAATTAATGAATTTTAAGTGGGTCCTGACAGTAATTTAATTTATGGTTAAAGGATCGAGAATCTATAAATAGTTAACTCTTTTTATTAAAGTTTGTAAATCTGCAAAGTAAAAAGAGATCTATGTATACAATTAATGAGGGTCATTTTTACTTTTATAATAGTTTTTTCTTGTTTGGGAAACACTGCCTTAGATCATTCAAATCTTGATAGAAATTTCAATGACTTAAAAAATAAAAGCATATCCCATGTAATTAATGAAATGACAAAATTATAAGATCTAAATATTCTGGACTTATTATGTCTTCCAACTCTGTTCATTGTTTCAATAAACAAAATATACTGGTATAATTGATAATGGCACTCATGCTTTTATTTTATAATTTAAATCTTTATTAATAATAGTACAATCTAAAGCATGGATGAGCAATCTTTTTGAACCACTGGCCACAATGGATTCTTATAAAACGACAAACGACGAAGGGCTGGACCAAGAGGAGATGGTTGGAGTAAAAAAAAAGGAAAGATCCCTTAGCCCTTAAGGTCTATTGGAGCAAATAAAATGTAGAATTCATCTATTTCTGTAGCTTTGGCATATTTAAGAATTGTTTCTATCACTAATCCCAGCCACCTTTACTTCCTCATCTTAAGTAAGGTAACCATTCAGCGATGGGTGGAATTGAGGGGAACATTCCATCCAAAATTCACTATGACCTGGTTCAAACTTTATTTTAAAGAAATAATACAAAGTAAAGGAAATTTGCATAGTTAGGATTTAGTGCATGGGAGCAGATTGAGGGCCAGATCAACTAGCCTGACTGATTGGCCCAATCTGCCATAATTTGCCCTTGTCTGATTTAAGGATTTAGTTATTATTACATATTAATGAAAGTGTATTTTTAAAGATTTTTTATCAATTGGTGTTTTAATACTCAAAATTTTTTTTTTATTTTAAAGATAGAAAAAATGTATAATCTAATTTTGTATTGCCTATTTTGAAAACCACACCATGAAAATTCCTTGTATTTGAGATTTTTTTTTTTTAAATAAAATTTTGTTTTCATTTTATTCAATTCAGCCAGTGTATCGTAAAAGTATACTTGAAGGAACTTACAGTGGCCCATTGAACTTAACAGTCTCTGCATCTGATGGTGACAAAGGGGACTTTGGTGTTGTTCGGTATAAAATGCAAGATCCAAGTGTGACTTTTACTATTAATGATACAACAGTAAGAATATTATTGTTGCAATGAAAAACTAATTATCACAGTCTTAGGATTTCTTGAATTTGGGGTGGTTAAACAAATCTCTATTGTCAACATTAAAAACTTTAACATGTCTGATCAAATATATTTTTACTTTCAGGGTGAAATTTATTTTGTCCCTAATTCTACGTTCGACAGAGAGAAAGATGCTTTTATAAGTTTCCAGGTCTTGGCTGTTGACAGTCCTTTGAACCCAGCATTAAGTAAAAGAAGTTTTGCAACTGTAAGTAGATTGTCTTTATAATGTAATAAACTGAATATGTAATATATTTGATCTGCATATGTATAATGACTATGGCATAGATTACTTTGACCTTAAAGTGGTAAAAATATGCATGCGTTTATGCCCTAAACAAATACAGAAAAATACAAAAACAGACCCTAACAAATTAAAAAAAAAAAGGAATTCCCTGAAGTAAAAAATGTCCAAAAAAATCCTTTTATATTAAAGTTTGGTTTACGTAAATATTTCATTTATTCCATACATCAGAAAATATATTTAGCTGTTATCCATAAGAATGCTAACTACAGCATTACCACATGTCTGTGCATCAGATGTAAACAAGTAAATATCTCTACAATGTTACTTTCTGCCTCTCCTCCCCTATCCAGTACTTCCCCTCCAGTATTCTCCTTTTTATCTCCCTTGATATCCTCCCCTTTGGATTCTCTCCCCTGTTTGTGCCTGTACTGGTGTGTGAAGTTCCTTTAAGGATGAGATGAAATCTCATAGATCCTATAAACCACTAATGGGACGGTTTTTATGGTGTCCTTCTTTCATCCAACCACGGGAGATATATCGGGAACTTGAGCCAAGACCTGAAAAATATCCTTGGTCCTCACCAGAGATCGAACCAGGTACCTTCAGGTCAACAGTTGAGCTCTTTACCACACGACCATCCGTCCCTTTAAAAAAATTAATCGCCCACCTAAATGTCTGCACTGGTAGAACCTGGAGAATCATGTTTTCACGTGAAGCCTGCTCCAGGTGTGTTACCTGGTAGTAACTCATGGTCAGGATATGATGTTCTAACCAATGGTATCGACCAAACAGTGGGGATAAAGGCATGGGGCCCCTGTTTAGAGGGCAATAAGTATTGTCTCTAGTGAGAGACGGATGGCATCAGTGATCGTTTTTTTTTAGTTGGAGTTTGAAGTGTGTTTGAGGGTATATTTTCCAGTGGAATTTCGGTGATGCATTATTTTATATTGTGTTATATTGTTTCAATACTATTCTTCGGAGGGTAAAAAGATTAATTTGGAAAACCTGCCTATGTATTATTTTCTTCTTACGTTGTATTGTTTGTTCTCGGACGTAACAAGAGTGCTAACTACAGCAGCACCACATGTCTGTGCCATTGATTTCATGAAAGAAAACCCTATATTATATTGCTGCATACACTGTCTCACAACCTTTTAAGGGTTTCCTCATATCAAGAAACAAGATTATTCATTCAGTGTCAAATCTTCTAAAAATTCAACAAATATAGAAATTCTAATTTATATAGAGGTACGTTAAATTAAAAAAAAAACTATTTCATTGCTCTCCACACCTTTTGTGAGCAGCTTTTCTTTAAAAAAAAACAATAACAATAGTTGTTAGTTTGTGGTACAGGAAATGGATGTTGAAATAGTCACAAAACTCACTGAACTGTTGTAGCAGACTTTATTCTTGAAAAAGCATTTGTGCTCCAAAATAGTACTTTATCCTCTATGGTACTTGGCTTCAGGTAAATATGAAATAAATTGCTTTGAATTCACAAATCGAATGACACCTGCTGCATCTCTCTCACTTTACCTGTTGGTGAATTGTAACCAAGTGCAATTGAAAATGAACCAAGATTTTTCACAAAAATTCAACCCTAGCAATAACAGTTTCTGACCAGAAGAAGATAAAGCTTTCTTCTCTTTCAGGAGTTTCAGTTTGTGAGCACCATCTGCATACTGTGTTTTATGGGTTCAAATCCCAGGGATTTGGCTGTAGTGAGGATGAAAGAATGGCGCTACAAAAAAACCTTCCCATTATTGGTTCATAGGGTGAAGAGATTAAGCATTTCATAATTACAGGGACTTTATTAATCATTTCTGCAGCGACATATTGCATATTCTATTCCCGGCAACTGGGTGCATTACACCCGTACACTTTTTATATTGAGAAAAAAATTGTTTATGATGATAACACAGCCCAACAAAAAAAAATTTTTTGCGAGTTGCCAAGAATGTTTGAATGAATTTATAGCAATTCATGAGTGCTGATTTCAAAACTGCCATTGCTTTTGCTGAATTGGCTCTAGTTTCTGAGATATTGGACACCCTTGAAAATATGATTGTACCTATTGTGTAAAACAAATGCAATAAGTTTGGTGTCTGTTGTTTAATTTAAATATACCAAGTTATAACTTGGTTTATTTTTTTCTCTTTTATTGCTGCTTTCTAAAGACATCACAAGTTCATCACGAAGATGCTGCAAAAATAATCCGAATGTATTCTGTTACATCTGTGGAGAATACCTGATTGAAAAGCAAAGAAGAAATATAACCGACTTTGTGCAGCAGGCATATTTGGCTTATTTCGGTGTGAAGCTGGGAAACGAAGACAAGTCTTGGGCTCCCCATAAGGTCTGAAAAAACTGTGTGGAGAGCCTACAGCAGTGGACAAATGGTGAGAAGAAAAGTCTAAGTTTGGGTGTACCAATGGTATGGCGAGAGCCGAAAGACCATTTTGGTGATTTTTATTTTTGTATTGTGAATGTTAAAGGCTTCAATCGCCACAAGAAATCTAAGTGGGATTATCCTGATCTTGAATCTGCAAGGAGACCAATTCCACATAGCAGTGAAGTTCCTATATCAGTGTTTACTGGATTATTAGAGCTTTTACCATCAGACTCCGACGAAGGGCAAGATCTGGAGTTTTAGGCAGGTGAAAACAGTGGAAGCGATTATGAAGGAAGTTCTTCAACACCTCAACCATTCAGCCAAGAAGAACCCAATGACCTAATACGAGACCTAAATCTGTCCAAGCAAGCATCTGAGTTTTTAGCATCCAGGCTCAATGAAAGAAATTTTCTCAAACCAGAAGTTAAAATAACATTTTATCGGAAAAGAGAAGAGTTTCTTCTTCCATATTTCAGCCAAGAGGAAGATCTTGTTAACTGTAATGACATCTCTGGACTTCTGCTCCAAATGGGACAGTTCATCAGAAGCTTGAAATGTGTTCTGTTACACAATGGTAACCGTTATGCATCTCTTCCCATTGCTCACTCAACAACACTTAAAGAAGAGTATGAGAATATCAAAACAGTATTGCAGAAAGTCCGTTATTATGAGCATCAGTGGTCAATTGTTGATCTAAAAATAGTAAACTTCTTGCTAGGACAGCAGTCAGGATACACAAAATACCCATGCTTCATGTGCCTTTGGGATAGCAGGGCAAGGCAAGATCTTTGGACAAGAGTGACATGGCCTGCAAGGGAAACCATGAATGTAGGTAAAGAAAATAAGATCATTCTCCCACCGCTTCATATCAAATGAGTTTTAATGAAACAATTTGTTAAGGTTTTGGACAAATCTGGCAATTGCTTCAGGTATATTTGCAGATCATTCCCCGGACTGAGCATGGAGAAGCTGAAACCTGGGATTTTTGACGGTCCTCAGATTCGAAAACTCATCAATGATCAAAATTTTACTAATTTCATTTGGATCACATTGAAGCTTCTTCATGGAACAATTTTGTTTCAGTTGTCAGGAACTTCTTAGGTAATAACAGAACAGAGAATTACGAAGAACTGGGCAAGATATGCTCGCTAACTTCAGAACATTGGAACAAATATGAGCATCAAGGTACATTACCTGCACAGTCATTTAGACAAATTTCCAGGTAACCTTGGGGACTTCAGTGAGGAACAAGGCGAGAGGTTCCATCAGGATATGAGGGTGATGGAGGAGAGATATCAAGGAAGATGGGACATACATATGATGGCTGACTACTGTTGGAGCCTCCAACGCAATTGCACCAACGACACATACAAAAGGAAGTCGAGCAAACAGCGATTTGCTAATGCATTACCATAGACAATTAACAAATTAATTAATTAATTAATTAGACATAATTAGTTTTTCAAATGAAAATGTTTTCTTCTATAACATTATTACACATATTTTTGAACAAATTTCTGAGTGACTATTAACATTTTCACTACTATTTGGTAGTATACTATTATACTTCATGCAATTCTTGACAAATTCCAAATACGGTGCATACATTTTTTAATTAATTTTAATTATCTCGTAAAATAGAGCCAATCTAGCAAAAGCACTTACATATTCTAAATCAGCATCGTTGACTTTGTATAAAATGATTTAAATATCACTG
>JAGDYQ010000026.1:1484510-1544420 GCA_021962125.1 Bulinus truncatus
AATGCTATTAAAATAGAAACAGACAGTAATCACACTTACCTCTCAATTATTTAAAAACACATTTACAGTTAATAAATCACTGAATTGATATTTGTATGTATTCATAAAGTTTGTTATTCCTGTACACTGCTCCTGTTAGGGTAGCAATATTTTAAAAATAAATAAGAGATAAATTTAAATTTTTCATGAAATGTGAAATCTATTACATATAATTTGTTTGATAGAATAATGTTACCATTTTTTTAATAAATGATACTTAGCAATGATGTTAAATAAACAAAAAGTTATTCAAGCAAATATTGATTGCCTTTTGGTCACTTTATGGTCCACACTCAAAGCATTTTACCTGCTGTTTCATATTACATGTATTATTAAAGTCTTTATGTATAGACTGTAACAAAGGAAATTAATTCCAAATTGTTTATTCCCCCCCCCTTACATATTTTCTTTTAAAGCTTTGTCAGTTCTGCATTTATTTAAAACGTTTTTTTTTTTATTATTGTGCTGGCTATTTTCATTGTTTTAATTTTGTTAACATCTTATGTTGGTCAATGTTAATTAAAAAGAAAATATACTAAAGATCATAAAGAGTTTTTTCAACTATTTTAGAATCCTTTTACCATTATCTAAAAAAAGTTGGATAATTAAACACAAAAACTATTTGTAAGCATTTTGGAAGAAATAAGGTCTCTACTTAACTAATTTTAGAACGACACAATTAGTTTTTTATCTGACTGCTTTTCTTTTTCAATTTAAAAAGAATTTTTTAGCAAGATAAATTTTTACTTATAAATTTGGACAATTCTAAATGCTACAGCAAACACTACTATTAATGCATTATCATAGTGCACTATGATAAGTAATAAGAATATGACAGCAAGTGGTTTAATATAATTTTGATATATCAAAGCTGTTTGATGCATGGATTGTTTCTCATTACATATAATATTGAATAATGCTGCCAGTTTAACAATAAAAATTTTTTTTTTGAGTATTTTGCATATTGTTATATTAAACAAGCTTAAATAGCTTATGTTAAAAGAAAAGTTAAAATGTCCATGTCCATGTAAATGTTTACCAATTATGAGATGGCAAAAAAAAGATATTAAGGCATTTTGCATGTTTTCTCCCATTGTATTTGTGGCTTTAAAAAACAGGTTAACTGTCATTCAAAAATGTTATAACTTTATTTATTTCCTTTTAAAATGTGTAAAAATTGTGTTATAGTGTTTTATTTTCCTTTTCTATTTTTACTTTTGCTCACAAGTCTTCTGATTGAAGTTTACATTATGATAATAACTAAAATAAATCTTCATTGCATAAAAAATGTTACATTAAAAAAAAATTGGTTTGAGCCCATTACAATTTTTTTTGCCATATATTTTTCAGAAAACCACTTCACAAGTTAGTTTTTCTACTAATTTTTTGTAAATTTATCCAATTTTGGATGGAGTTACTCTACATTTTTAATGTTTCTTCTTTATTTGTTATATTTTTTTTTTATTAAAAAATACCGAAGTAGAAAATATACTTTTAAACCAATAAAGATGTAATAAGTCAGAAAATAAAATTGCTTCACTTGTCCACATCATGGCAATTTCAAAATAACTTCCTCCAGTAACATTCCATAAGTAAAGGTTTTATTGCAGAAAAGTGCCTGGGTGCATTTCTTCTTTTAAGTTTGAAGTGGAACTTAGTAGATCAGTAACTTTCAAACTAGAAATTTAATTTCATTAGAGTTTGTCATAAAGTTGTAATCTACATAAATTATACAGAAAAGCAGGGATAGTAACCATTGATTAACTGTTATGCACTGAACTGATTTTTATTTAATATTTATAGAAATATTTAGCCTAAAAAAACAAATGTTCTTCAAATCTGTTCTCATTTTGATTGGAATAATAGTTTAGTGATGATGTGCTGATGACAGAAATAAATTTACTTAAAAATTGTTTGCAATTATATTATTTTGTGTTGTAATGCTCACTTTGTTAAAATACCCACTTTAAATAATTAAGCACCAAAGTTTTATACATTATTATTGTGCTTTGGTGCATTATGTAATATCTCAATTCCAAAGGACAAAATGAAATAAGTTGTCAAAGTTTGATTAAATATTGCAGCTTGATTCAATATAGATGAATTTTTTTCAATATCTTTTGTCACTTGTAAAGTTTGCAAGACTGATCCAATTATTTAATAACCATCTTCAAGTATCTAATGATGGGTCCTTAGCCCAGCTGCCTTTACTTCTCCAACTTAAAGCTGGGTGGACTTGTGAGACGACTTTGAAACAAATTTCACCGGGAAAAATTCCTATGGTTCTCACAGAGGATCGAACCCTGGACTGTCAGGTTGACTGTCAAGTATTTACACCACTCGGCCATCCGTCCCACCCAAGTGGATGCTAGAATCAAAAAGACCAATCAAGCCCCTGGATGAAAAAGATTTGACACTAAGCAGCAGTTGGCTCTAGAACAATCTTAAAGTTTATTGAACTATTCCACCAATGCTCTCTGTTCTAATCAAGAAGTCCTGGATAGAGCTTCCTCAACATGTGTTGAAACCATGATCATGATGAGACAGCTTGAATGGTCAGGTCATGTTATTTGTATGGACATGCAAAGAATCACAAGGTCCCAAACTAGGAAGGGGTGTTGAAATAGCAATGATAAATTTGTTTTCACTTTTCAAATCTGGGAGAGGGCGCCACACTAGCTAGCTACGGCTTTTGCATGTATTAGGTGCTCCAAACCAACAAAATCAGAATTTTTTTTTTGCTTTAAAAACAAACTGCTCGATTTCTCTTTAATAGTTCTCAACTAAAAGTTAATATATACCCAAAAGCTCAAAATGTTTTGAAATAAATGTTTAATGTGATACTACGAAAATTAATTTAGAAAAAAATATTATTGTAAAATTAAAATTATTAAAAATAAAAAAAAAATCTCTTTAAAAAAATATTTCATCATATCATACAAGTATTTATATAAATTATCATTACTATTTATTGCTACTTAATTAATGTAAAGGAATATTTAGTTCAGCATGTTGTAATCACTCACACTTTTAATGTATGTGTTCTTTAAAATAGGTTGAGTAAAACAGAAACAAGTTTCATTTGAAAAATTCAAGTACCTACATGCATCATTACATTTTTTGAAGTTTAAATGAATTTATATTTTTTGCTTTATTTGTCTTTAGAAGTGATGGATCATACAGGACAGTATGTTTATAATGAGAGGTTTGTTTTCATTAGTTGTAATTGAAAGGACTGCCCATTGCCTTTCTTTTTATGGGCAAACTGTTGAAAGCCAAAGGTATTTCAATGTACTGTTCCTTTGCTTAGCAGGCCCAGAAAGAATTGTTAAAATTTATGTTTAATTCATTTGACTCAGGGGTCACCAAACTTTGTTCACTTTGTAAATTTTTTTAAATCACCATGTTTTGTGTTTAATGAGTTTTATCAAGACCAATAAACTAATATGCAGGATGGATTCTATCGGTGGGCAGTAGTTATTGAGCCCTGATTTAACTGAATGTAAATTAAGATTTGTAGAAATTTCAACCTGATATAGACCAATTGAATGTTTGTACTTTAAAATATCTTTGAAAGATATTTTAACGCACAAACATTTAATCTATGTGAGAAAGTGTAACATACAATTTTTGATATAAATAAAAGTTCATCTTTAATTTATAAATCATTTTATCAAAATATAGACAAAATTTAAAATATAGTACAGATTCACTAAAAAATGGGTAAAATGATATTGTAAGGCAATTTTAACAGATTACATACCAAATAATTTAAACCAGAACGTAGAAACAATAAATATTACATAAATTGACAACAAGTGTTTGCTGAAATGTGTTAAGTCACAGATTCAGGAACAACCATACTTTCCAAGTTGTATAGGTAGGTGCATTTAGATGTAGTATAAGTTTGATTTAAAATATAGATGCCAGGTTTTTTCTAGAATCAATACAGCAATAATTACCATATTTTTTTCAATTAGATATACTTTTTTCTCACAAAAATGGTTGTGAAGATGAGGGTGCATCTAATATTCAGAATCATGTAGAGCAAGGCTATAGATTTTTTTTTCTTGTTTAATGCTCTAAAGTCTGGGTGAGTTTTATGGTCAGGTGGATCTTAGTCTTTTAAACACGGATGTGAAAATATAAATTTCCTGCCCTGGGAAATGAGTCAAATGACTGGATTCCCTCCTTAAGATTTTTTAAACAATTATTTTGAGGATTTACAAAATGTATATTTTTGTAAATTTAGGTGAAAGTAAAAAAAGGCATTAGTGAATATGATTTTCCAAGATCATAATATTAAAACTATTAGAACATAAATTTACAATTTTTTTTTTAATAACTTGTACTACAAGTATTTATCATAGGTCATGTCAGTATTATTTCTAAATCATTTGTTGCATCTACATTTTTTTGCTTTTTGATTAGATTTTTAAATCAACCTTAGCTATAGTATGTGTAGCTGCACAGTTCAATACAACAAAAAAAAATTCATGAAAAAAATATTGTTAAATGTGAATATACAAGAAGTTTAAGTACATATATTAAAAATGATACAACTTGTAATTAATAACTTGTTACAAACAGTTCTAAGAGTATTTCAAGATGATATGTTGATCTCTATCATTAGACTGTCGTTAATTTCACCTAAGATGTTTTATTCAGATCAGTGATGGAAGTTTTAATAATTTTAACAGCTTTATGTTGTGAATATCCTCTTGAAGTTGGGAAGTCACATTATCTGCCATAAACATTCCTGTACTTGAAATGTTTAGTCTGAATGATGTGAACCACTTTTTCTGCTGCTTGCTGGGCTTGATACTGAGCTACTAGTTGGTGAGTTTCTGATCTCAGTCTCAATTTCACCTTCTACAAATGGAGCTGAGATTAAAAAAAAAAAAGTTAGAAAGAGGGTAATTATTAGTTTTTTAAGTTTGGTATCACTTTTTAATGTTATATTAAATCTGTCAATATTGTAAAATAGATTCAATGACAGCTTAGTTTTAAGTGTGGGACCGATGGCAGAGTGGTGTAGATATTCCTCTGTCGACCTGAGAGTCCTGGGTTCGATCCTCGGTGAGGCCCATGGAATTTTTCCAGCTGAAATTTGGTGCAAAGTCGTCCCACAAGTCCACCCAGCTTTAAATGGGTACCTGACTTAAGTTGGGGAAGTAAAGGCGACTGGGCATTGTGCTAACCACACAATCCCTTCATATTATAGAAACAGTTGAATTCTACACTTCATCTGCCCCGATGGCCCGTTAGGGCTAAGAAGGGAACTTTACTTAGTTTTAAGTGTAATGTTAGTGCAACATTACAAAATTATTAACAACTAATGTTAGTGCAACATTATAGAATCATCAAAAGTTCAATTTTAAGGTCAATGTTAGTAAGTAAGTAAGTAAAGTTCCCTTCTTAGCCCTAACGGGCCATCGGGGCAGATGAAGTGTAGAATTCATCTGTTTCTATAACCTCGGCATATAAAGGGATTGTGTGGTTAGCACAACGCCCAGCCGCCTTTACTTCCCCAACTTAAAGTCAGGTACCCATTTAAAGCTGGGTGGACTTGTGGGACGACTATGCACGAAATTTTACCTGGAAAAATTCCATGGGCCTCACCGGGGATCGAACCCAGGACTCTCAGGTCGACAGTCGAGTATCTACACCACTCGGCCATCCGAGTAATTAATGTAAATCAAAGTTTATGATTAATGGCTACTCCTCATCAACAGCTTAAAGTAACTAAATTATCTTCCTCTCACTTGGTAACTTGTAACAATCAACTACAGTAACCAGAGGTGATATTAGGGAGGAGTGGAGGGGTGGCTTACCCCAGGCAGCATTTACTTTAGCAAGGGGAGGCATTTTCACCACTTTAGTATTTTTTTTTTTGGGCATTAGAATGGAACAGCTTTTCAGAGTCCTACCTGGACGTCACTAACGCTAGTTGCACTGTTGACAGTCTTTATTCAACTCACCTGGTAACTCATTATCATCATCATCATCAACTACGGTCACTATCTTATCTTCATACTCTGGTTCATATGGCTGAACCGGCAACTCTGGGACATATTCATGTAGAGATTCTAATTCTGTCTCAATAACTGGCTCAGGCTCAGTATTCAAATAACCTCTGAATGGCTGGGAATGATTTAAAACATTTAGTCTTCATGGGTATTAGAATGGCTGGGAATGATTTAAAACATTTAGTCTTCATGGGTATTAGAATGGCTAGGAATGATTTAAAACATTTAGTCTTCATGGGTATTAGAATGGCTGGGAATGATTTAAAACATTTAGTCTTCATGGGTATTAGAATGGCTGGGAATGATTTAAAACATTTAGTCTTCATGGGTATTATTAAAAAGTGAGATTTTGATCTTTTACTCTCATACCATGAAAATAACACTAAATGGTTTTGTACATTAAAAGACAATGTTTGTGTGCGCAAGAGATATATCACCTCTGGAGGTGGAATATAAGATGGTTCCGCCAATGCTGGAGATTCCACTTCCAGTCCATACTGTTCTGAATGTATTGGCTTCTTCTTTGGTAGGGTATAAACATCTTCTTCTTCGTGAGGACTTCTGAACACAGGATTAGAACTAGGCTCCAAGGGCTGCAAAGAACAGAATCACTAAGTGACTGATTGATGTCAAAAAACCTACTGTGTGTAATTTCAATTGAATTTAATTATTCAAGATTTATTGTTTCTTCATTGTTTATTTCTGTTGAAGTTGTTTTATGTAACTCCTATATGTAACTGAGTTTCAGTTCACCCAATGCAGATTCTATTGTTAATATTAAAAAAAAAAATGTCTAGCTTATTATTACAACAGTTTAAAAAAAATGTACACATATTATATTAAAGTTCAGCATAAAATGAAGAAACAAATTCAAGTTAATAAGATAAAACTTGATCATTAATGCTATTTTAAACATTTTTTATTTCTGAAAAAAATTGTTCTAGATCAGCAGACATTTCCTGTGCATCTTGGCAGTTTGTGACTTACATGTATTTAAAAAACAACAGAAGACAGTAAAGAAAGAACAAAAGATATCCTTTTATATAAAATTTTTTCTATATGATAGGAAGAGTAGATCTTGGCAATGGGGACAATATTCTAGTTTATATTAACATGAAGACTTTTTTTTAAAATGGTAATATGCATCGACTAAAAATATGTTTTGAAATAAAATAACATATATAAATGTATGTAAAACAAGAGATATACTTCTGAAATCATCTAAATCACAGAAAATAAGAATTCACAATGTATAAATTAGCATACAGTCAACCTCAGTTTACAAGTAACTGGGTTTTGCAAGACGAGCACAATTTTTCTTTGATATACAAGCAATCTTGCAAGATGAGCACATAATACGATGAGCTAACAGCAAAAGTTCTCTTGTTAATAGTTTTAGATGTCATGTAAATTGATTCAATTTGATCACGTAATATAATTGAAAAATAAAAATCATAATGTGTTCTTTACTATGCATGAGAGAAATTTTAGTTTTCTGCAACCAATCACCCGAGTTTACATTTTTTCATAAAGAGAAATCTGCTTGATTGTACAAGTGTTTAGGATTATGCCAGTGAATCGAGGTTTGACTGTATTTGAAGCTTTAAAGTAAAAAAACTTAGGATAGTATAATTATAATTAATTCTTTTATTTTCAATTGTACATAACAGATGACTAACCTGTGGAGCCAACACTGTAGACTTTGAATGATAGGTTTTAGTTTTCTTTTTTTTTCTAAATGAAGACAAGACAAACAACATGTTTACCAATTGAAACAAACTAAACAGACTGACATAAATGTAATTAAGTGAAAGTAGGAGATTAATAAAATCATTCATGTCAGTAAGTGAAAATATGGGATTAATAAAATCATTCATGTCAGTAAGTGAAAGTATGGGATTAATAAAATCATTCATGCCAGTAGTGAAAGTATGGGATTAATAAAATCATTCATGCCAGTAAGTGAAAGTATGGGATTAATAAAATCATTCATGCCAGTAAGTGAAAGTATGGGATTAATAAAATCATTCATGCCAGTAAGTGAAAGTATGGGATTAATAAAATCATTCAGGTCAGTAAGTGAAAGTATGGGATTAATAAAATCATTAATGACAGAAGTAGGGGATTAATTAAACATATTACTTACGAGCGTCTAATACACAAGCAGGCAATGATGAACAGTATGATGGCAAGGAAAATAAGTAAAATTGTGATGATAAGAATGGCCAAAACTGCATCTTCTGATAAACTAAATTCATCCTTTTTCTGGTATTCCTGTGATTCAATAAGAACAGTAATACAAAAAATAATTGATCCCCAAAAGTGTTCAAAAAGGTTTTCTTTAAATACAACAAATGAATGAAATCATTTTTATTGAGATAACTGTAGTACATGTATTGAGATAACTGTATTACATGTATTGAGATAGCTGTAGTACATGTATTGAGATAGCTGTAGTACATGTATTGAGATAGCTGTAGTACATGTACTGAGATAGCTGTAGTACATGTACTGAGATAGCTGTAGTACATGTACTGAGATAGCTGTAGTACATGTACTGAGATAGCTGTAGTACATGTACTGAGATAGCTGTAGTACATGTACTGAGATAGCTGTAGTACATGTACTGAGATAACTGTAGTACATGTATTGAGATAACTGTAGTACATGTATTGAGATAACTGTAGTACATGTATTGAGATAGCTGTAGTACATGTATTGAGATAGCTGTAGTACATGTATTGAGATAGCTGTAGTACATGTACTGAGATAGCTGTAGTACATGTACTGAGATAACTGTAGTACATGTACTGAGATAACTGTAGTACATGTACTGAGATAACTGTAGTACATGTACTGAGATAACTGTAGTACATGTACTGAGATAACTGTAGTACATGTACTGAGATAACTGTAGTACATGTACTGAGATAACTGTATTACATGTACTGAGATAACTGTAGTACATGTACTGAGATAACTGTAGTACATGTACTGAGATAACTGTAGTACATGTACTGAGATAACTGTAGTACATGTATTGAGATAACTGTAGTACATGTACTGAGATAACTGTAGTACATGTACTGAGATAACTGTAGTACATGTATTGAGATAACTGTAGTACATGTACTGAGATAACTGTAGTACATGTATTGAGATAGCTGTAGTACATGTATTGAGATAGCTGTAGTACATGTATTGAGATAGCTGTAGTACATGTATTGAGATAGCTGTAGTACATGTATTGAGATAGCTGTAGTACATGTACTGAGATAGCTGTAGTACATGTACTGAGATAGCTGTAGTACATGTACTGAGATAGCTGTAGTACATGTACTGAGATAGCTGTAGTACATGTATTGAGATAGCTGTAGTACATGTACTGAGATAGCTGTAGTACATGTACTGAGATAGCTGTAGTACATGTACTGAGATAGCTGTAGTACATGTACTGAGATAGCTGTAGTACATGTACTGAGATAGCTGTAGTACATGTATTGAGATAACTGTAGTACATGTATTGAGATAACTGTAGTACATGTACTGAGATAACTGTAGTACATGTACTGAGATAACTGTATTACATGTACTGAGATAACTGTAGTACATGTACTGAGATAACTGTAGTACATGTACTGAGATAACTGTAGTACATGTACTGAGATAACTGTAGTACATGTACTGAGATAACTGTATTACATGTATTGAGATAACTGCAGTACATGTATTAGAACTAGAAGTATGTGAAAAAAAAGTGTCATGTATACTCTACAGTGAGTGGGATGGATGGCCGAGCAGTGTAGATACTCAACTGTCAACCTGAGAGTTCTGGGTTCAATCCTCAATCAGAACCATGGAAACGTTTCCAGGTAAATATGGTGTTAAGTCCCACAAGTCCACCCAGCTTTAAATGGGTAACTGACTGCGTTTGGGGACGTAAATGCCACAGGGCAGGGCATTGTGCTAACCACACAATCCCTTTATATGCAGAGGTTTTAGAAACATGAATTCTACACTTCATCTGCTCCGATGGCCCCTAGAGATAAGGGAATTTTACTTATACTCTATAGTGGTAAAAACCCTTGATGATCCTCATTTTACATAAATCTAGATAAAGTAAACTAGGCAGCATTTCTTAATATTTTTTACCTTTACATTGGTAACATAGACAGCATTATACACAGAATTCTTTTGATTTCTTTCCTTTTCAATGAGAGAAACTAAATCTGGAGATGTGTAGAGTTGTCCAGTTGATGCACTGACAGCTGCAACTGAAATATCAGTTCTGAAAAAAAAAAATGAAAATGAAATTATGAAATGTAAATTATCAAATTATTTGCAAGTGAATCAGAAAAAAACATTTTCACTTAAAAAACTTAAGAGATAAAAATTTATAAATAAGTATATAGATTTATTACAAATATCTTTGAGAGATGTATAAAAAAAGTATACAGATTTATAATAATAGATCGCTTAGACAGATGTATTAATAAGTATACAGATTCATTATAAATCGTACGCTTGAGAATTCAGCATTCCATCATCCTCTACATGAGTTTTCGTGTCAATGATGCATGCAAATTTTATGTTGGCAGTATCAGACTTTTGGATTGACCTGGGAAAAAAAGAAAAGAATTTTTTTTATATTTACTTTTAATAAATAAATACATCAGCAGAGGTAGTGAGACAATTAACTACTTTGAAGACTTACTGAGCAATCTGTTGTTTAAATGGCTCCACATCATACAAAGGTCTGTTTATTTTCATATAAACTAGGTTTGAAGGGGACACAACAAATATCTGGTCAGCAGAAAAAAATAAATGAGTCAAAGTTTAAAGTGCAAGTCAACAGAAGGCTTAGCCTACAGTGGTAGACATAGGTAACTGGTTTTAACTCATACCCTCATTGGTGAATGAATTAATCACAGTTTATTTAGCATTAATGAATTAATCACTAGTATAAATTGTGTACTTAGAAATTTAAGCATTTTATTAGCTTGGAAATTATTTTGGAACTTAATGTAGTACTATGACATCATATTTATTGATGCAATAATTTAGAATTTAATATATCAATGATATACAAGTTATAATTGTGAAATCAGATGTATTAATGTGGTGATTTAGACCTTAATATATTATTGTGACATAAGATGCAGTATTGTTACCATTTAGCACTTTTAATACATTATCATGATATTGAATGTATTATTGTAGCAATTTACAGCTTAAATCTCAACCATTGTTCATTTTCAGCCATTTTTTAAGCTGATTGCAGGGTGTTTTGTAAAACTAAACATTTTTCATTATCTTATAAGCTACCTAGTGATGTTATACATCACTGAATTCAGAAATGAATAAGCTATTTAATGATATAAAACTTTTTATATTATAGAAATTTTTAATTTTGTAAAATTATAGTGTAAATGATTTTTTTATTATTTTTTTTAACTAAAAATACAAATACATCACAAACAGTAAGAATAAAAAAAAAAAGTATGAAGAATTTAAACAAAATCTTTATTATTTACATAAACATTATTCATTTATACAACACATAAACAAATTTGGACTAAAAATTTTGACAATTTTTTTTTTATTCCACTATAAATGATACTATAGAAAATGGAAAAAATAAAAAAAAATAAGGACTGATGCCTCTAGTGTGAAAAAAAGACATATAATTCTCACACAATAAGTACAATGTTAGACTAGACAAAATTGATCATTAAAATGTATATATTATTATTATAAGTGACAGGAAACACATTTAAATGAATTGATAATTACTTTAAATGTTATTTATGATAAAGTAAAAGACAATTTCTGTCATCTTGAAAACATAAGAAAGTATCACATGCAGAACATTTAGTTCTTGTTTTTCTTTCAAGTTTATAAAGAGAATAACATAATTTACAGTTTTTTCTTTCCTTTGAAGGAACCATTACAGGTAAAATAGGATGATTAGTTTTTATTTTATATGCTGTCGCTGTCGGAACCTCATCTAAGTCATCAATCTTTCCTAACTGTCTAATTAACTCTATTGTGTAATCTAACTGACTATATCTTGCTGGTCTATTTAATTCAATAATATCTGGATTTTGTTTCCTGCAGTCTTGAAAAAGAATATAACTATTTACCCTAGCAATATCAACAAAATGAAAAAATAAAGTTTTCCACCATTTATTTGTTTTTCTAAGCATATTATATTTATTTAAAAGTTGATCACTTTTGTCTACCCCTCCCATATTAATATTATAATCCTTGACTAAAAGTGGTTGTCTTACTTCTAATTTTTCAAAAGTCCCATTTTTTTTATTTCTTCTCATGACTGAATTAAAAGAATTAGCTTTATGCATTGTAGAAACCAAAGATACTGTTTTGTTATCCCTCCACTGCATTGTTAAAGTTTCCTCTTTCCTAACCCATCTCATATCACCCCTCTTTGAAGTCTTTTCCCATTGTTTTACATTTTTTAATTCAGTAGGAAATCCTTTTCTAGTAGTCAAAATGGTACCACAGGCTAATACACCTTTTTTTAACAAATCTTTTACTAAAACAAAACTAGTATAAAAATTGTCGAAAAACAAACGATAGCCTTGGTTAACAATGGAAGATATTAAATTCATTACAACCCCATAAGCTAATCCAAATGGTGATAAAGTTTCAGACTTACCCAAATAAACATCAAAATCATATGTATATCCAGTAACAGAATCCGCGAGCACCCATAATTTCATCCCCCACTTAGTTGGTTTATCTCTAATATACTGACGAAATGAATATCTTCCTTTGTTTCTAACCATTCGTTCATCAATTGAAATATTAGGTCCAGGCTGGTATAATTTCATGCATTTTCTTCTAATGAAATCAAATAAAAACCTAACTTTAGTCAATTTATCCTCTGCCTTTTCGGTGTTTCGGTTTGAAACTTTCAAAAAACTAAGTATTTGTTCAAAACGTGGCCTGGTCATAAAGGCTCTTGCCCATAGTCCATTGAATAAACTTTTTTTTGTTCCAGTAAGACTGAACATTTGGAGCTTGTATCATTCCCATGTACATTAAAAGTCCAATAAAGCTCATAAATTCTTCTTCACCTACATCTGTCCAGTTTTTGTACATGGCTGGTTTAGTTGGTCCAATAAATGCAGCATTCTGATTAGTCGTGTTGCATAGTTCTCTGACCAAAGTTGAAGTAAAAAACAGAGAAAAAATGGACAGAGGAGTCAGATACTTTTTTCTGTCTTGTCTTGTAAATGACTCTGGAAAATGAGCTCCAGGAGTTCTCTCAGGTTTGAAGGGTGGCAAAGCATCAGGAGGTCCAGAATCTTGGTCATCATAACTGAAGATAAAAAGATGTAGTAACATTAGAAAATTTTTTTTTAAAATGAAACAATGATATTTTGTTAAAAATTTATTCAACAAAATATTCAGTAATAAATTAGCCATATAAAATTGTTGAATTATTTCTTTTGTTTTGTTCAAATGTGAAAAAAAAGATACGTTACCAATGTAAACAAAATAAAGTTACATTTACTATGGCCCTAAACAAATATGAATTATAAATGAATGAGTGGAAAATGTACCTTTAATTATATAAATAGTTAAACTAACATAATTTTTGTAAATGTTTTGATACCTATAAATATCTACTAATGAATATACAATTAACAAAATAAAAAAAAAATTGGAAAAAATTGCCATGTGCGTTTCGGCTTTGCCACTAAGACTAATGTTTACCTTCCATTGTTGACATGTTTAGTGGAAAATCGATGTATATTTTCAGTTTCACTGACTTCTTCTTCTTCCTCTTCAAGCCAAACTTCATCCTCACTTGAAATATAGTCATTTTCATCGTCGGAAGATGAATTTATATCCATAATTCTTTAAAAAATTGAGACGCTAATAAAAACAGGACTGTCGTAAAAGTGACAAAATGGCGTCCATCATCCCGGAAGTTTGTGACGTAAACACGAGACTTTTATTTAATATTTTTTTTATTTAAAATGTAAAAAATGTGTAAAATGTTGTATTTTTTGCTAAAATATTCATTTTTTTATAACAAAACATAAAATAAATTGATCAAAAGTAAAAATATAAAGAATTATAACATAAAAAAATCGTCGATCACCGGTGATCGAAAAGCCAATGCTACGATGGTTGAGAGTTAATAATAAATTACTACAACATCAGATTATTTTGCTGTAATTTAAAAGTTAATATTTACTGTGTCATTAAATGAAGTATTGTAGCAATCTAGAATTTAATATATTACAGTGACATCAAATCTAGTGCTGAAACTATTTAAAACTTAAGAATTTACCGTGACATTAGTAGTATTAGTGTTGACTCCATCAGTGGCATTTACATTAAACGTGTAGCTTGGAGGGACATTAGGTGTGTATTGAAATGAGATAATATTTGAAATGATGCCAAGAGTTGAATCAATCACAAAAGCATCTTTATTAGAAATAGCATATGATACACTGCTTGCAGTATCCGTATCTGTAGCAGATACCTCCAAAATATTTTGCCTGTATGGTGCATCAGCTGCAACACCTTAAATTTTGATTTGGGACAAAAATATCTGAGTTAATTATAAATATTTGTAACCAAATTAATCTGTTTAATATAACATCTAGATCTATCAGTCTATCTATAAATATGTAATTTTACTAAAAGCTTTTTAGAGAAGTTTTTAAAGGCAAAACTTTTTTTTAGAAAAATTAGCAAAAAAAATACTTTCAAACAAAAGAAACATAAATGTTTTTAGCAGTAAAAGATATAAAAACTATACAAAGGGCAGGTAAATAGGAAACACTGTGGAGCATTTTCCATAAGTAAATATTAGCCAACAACATAAACAGATTCATTTATTGTTGAATCAATAATTAAAATATAAATGTGTAAAAGATTTAGGGTTGTGCCAGACTTTAATAAAAAACATATACCTAATTAAAATGTATACAAAGTATCTTTGCCCATAATAACAGCAGATAAATTAAAATGTGGCTTTGAAACAAATATCAAGACAAGTTAACAGCATTTATATTACAATGACAACTGTATTATAGTGTTACCTCCATCTTGTGTGACAGACCTGGCACAGGAGGTACCATGATCAATAAGGTGGTCCTTCTTAGCCAGGCTATCCGGGTCTGGGAGACATAACATGGTCTATGGGGGAAAAATCATTGGGGTTCTCCTAGCCAGGAAAAAAACCTTTTGCGATGGTGGTGGTACTGTGGTCAATGAGGACTATCCAAGACCATAGCATTCACAGCTTGCGATGGTGACAGATGCGGTCAGCACACAACACCCTTCCACTCTGTCCCACTCGAGCACAGCTTCACAGCCTGCCATTTCGGGCGTGAGGTTCAGGCACATTACTACACCTTCCCCTCAGTCCTTGCCTTGCCATTCCGGCCGATCAGCAGTACACACCCCCTGCTGGTCTGGCCAGTCTGAGCAGGTCTTGAAACACTTTTTTTTTGTCATACCGGCAGATGTTAGCTGGCACACTCACCCCACCGCTCTGTAGGCATGGCAGACATGCATAAGCGCTGCCAACAATGCTGATGTGGTAGGCACACTACACCCTATCATGCGAGCAATGGCGACGTAAAAAAAAACAACAAAAAAAAAACTGTATTATAATCATTAATTTAATGACTTTTCTAGTCCTGACATTGGTTGAATCTGATATTTAAATGTACTTCCCTATCATTGATAAAAAATTTGAGATAATTTCTATTTTTGCCCAGCTGTCATTACAAACAAATGTTCAGTTACTTACATTCATAATAGGGATATTGGGAGAATTTCGGTGCATTGTCGTTGCTATCTTTAATTCTGATAATAACAGGCAGTATGCTTGGATCAACCTCTCGTTTATTTCGAATAACTCTGTCATTGTTATTATCATTGTAAGCATAAATGTCAAAACGCAGCTCTGGTGATGTTTCAAAATCTGGTTTTTTAATAAGAAATATTTCACAAGTGATGTTGTTCACACGTATGTAGTCTGTGATGCTAGGTTGGTCACCTATATTAGACAAATTTGAATTTTTTTTTAGTTTTTAGCAACAATTAAACAAAAATTAACACAATTTTCCTAGGTAGTTAAATTTGTACTTAAAATTTACAACTGAATATGCAGACTCACTTAAAAGTTTGTAAAAAATGCGATTGTTAGCCGTGTCAGAATCAGCGTCAGAGGCATTACATGTTCCCAGTTTTAAGCCACCATTCGGAATAACAACATTTTCAGTAATCTCATTGGAAGAATCAGGCAAAATAAGTGGAATAACAACCCCGTTCTGATTTTCAAACAAAGAATGGAAGTATTTTAATTAATTGTAACATGGTACAGTACATACTGTAAGTCTTTTATTTTACAAAGTATATTTATTTATAAGAGCAACCATTTATATTCATCCTACACTAAAATGTTATCACCTGAGGTGTTCACTATTAACATCTGAGTAATAATAT
The DNA here is from genome assembly GCA_021962125.1 of Bulinus truncatus. NCBI lineage: Eukaryota > Metazoa > Mollusca > Gastropoda > Planorbidae > Bulinus > Bulinus truncatus. The sequence continues at coordinate 1,501,076 of JAGDYQ010000026.1, forward strand.
CAGATATTATGATTTAGTGTTAAAATAACATTCACTTACTTTTGTTGCAAACACTGGACGATTATCATCAACATCTAATATTATAACTGTAAGAGTTGTCTCAGACGAGGCTGCAGGTGTTCCTCTATCTTTAGCCATCAAGGTCAGCTACAGTAAATAAATAACTTGAAAAATCATTATTTTTGTATAGGTGTGACAAATATCTCATTAAAAAAATTCGGCAATGTATCTTGAATAAATATAAAACAATCTATTTTAAAATATATTAAAATTATGTTTAAAACTGACAATGCTCAAAATATTAAAAAAGTGCGGTAAAAACCAGAAATACATTTGTGTATGAAAGTTGACAAAAAATGTGTGTGAATTCTATATCAATGAAAATACTTACAAAGTAGCGGTCTCTTTGTTCTCTATCGTAAACTATTTCAGCTCGGATGACCCCAGTAATCTGATTAATGCGAAATTCTGAAGTGTTGGATACCAGATAATTTCTGTTGACTACAAAATAGTAGTCAACAATACCATTTGCACCAGTATTGTTATCGACAGCTTTTGCTCCATAAACTAACATCCCATCATATTGGCTCTAGGATATCAAATAGTTTCCTAGTTAAATTTTATTTTTGATGAATTCACTTATTAATAGTCATACTAAAAGTGAGATGTAATCAACTTGTTTATTACATATTTTACTAGAAGTAAATAATACCAAGTGGATTGTAAGTTAATGATTTCTTCTATAAAAAATACAATACTGTTCTATATGTTACCTCAAGAACATAAATTACAAAGTCTCTGTTTGGTGGTTTTAGCCAAACTGGGGCATCATTTAATGACACTTGTATCTCAATCTCTACAGGGACCTCTGTGGTGCATGGGGAAGTTAAACTGTGATCCCTTGCTGTGACATTGAAATTATACACACCAGCTTTGGCTCTCAGGCTGTTTGACACTACGATACGACCATTATTGGATACAGCAAACAATGACATTCCACCTATAAAGAAGCAAAATAAAAATAAATAAATGATTTAATGAATTTTCCTATCAGGATGAGATTTTAGAAGAAATCTTAAAACCAGGGCTCAGTATGCAGTGACCAAAGCATATGTTTACCATAAGTTAGGATGAAGTGACCAAAGCATATGTTTGCCATAAGTTAGGATGAAGACAGAAGATACGAATGGTGTCACTAAAATTTAAATCTAACACAGTAACAGCTGGGTTTACTAAATCATCTGAATACAATGAGTATCTTTTCTGCTTTGGTAAAAAATTAATTATCTGTTTATGGATATTCATTATATCATATCGAAGGGTACCCTTAAGGAAGCGGTAAAGAAAGGCTGCCCTATAAAGAATTAGATTGCAAACATTAATGAATGGACTGGTCATAATATAGCCTCTTTAATCAAAACCACAACAGTATTTTTTTAAGTCCTACCAATGACGGAATATGGTAAGGGACATATGAATGATGATTAGAAATGTAAACATTATCAAAACTTAATTATTTTTTTCAATATTCTTTAATTATTAATTTAATTTAGAATATGTTTAATGATCATTTTGAATATCAAAAGAATATAGCTGAAAATAAACTCACTTGCAGGATTAAAACTGCCTTGTTTTATATCAAGACTGATCTCAGCATTAGATCCTTCATCAGCATCAGTAACTATAAGGTCAATGATATTTGTATTAGGTCCTGCACTTTCTGGCACTTTACCTTGATAGTATAGTTTGTTAAAAACTGGACAGTGGTCATTGATATCTTCAATGGTGACATAGACCTGGCACAGGATATACAAGGAATCATTACAAAAAATATCCATGGTAGAAATTAATGTGACATATGTCCCTCATTCTGGTTAACCCATTTCTAGGATCTTCGAGTCAGACAACATTGTGTATTGTATATTTAATAAAATAAATACATGTATCTGCTCTATCACTGATTAATTCTAAAAAATTCAACCAAAGGAAATTATTTGCAGCGTTTTAAAGAAACTGAAAATTTTAAAAAGGCTATTGTAATTTTTCTAAAATGACAAAGGCATATTTTTTCAAACATACTATTAAGTAACAATAAGAAATGCATTCAAGTGTTTTTAACATTCTATTGGGTGTTTAACAACTACATGTACTAGTACTAGCTGTAAGTATCTTTCGACTTTTGAACAATTATATCCTATTTCTTTTTTTTACCAAGTTCTAAGCAATGCAGAAAAAGATTATGCATTATACATGTATTGTTAGATAGTGTAATTTATTTTGAAATACTGAAAAAAATCATTATAGGATAAAATATGAATTATTTAAAACATGATCATTATATTAATCATAATGTACTAACCAACCTTTTCTCAACACGCAGGATTAGATATAGATAAAAATATAATTTATCATGAAACTAACTAAATGAACCAAAATACAAATGCGTTCTGATCAAATGTGAGCTGAATTGAAGAAACAAATAAAGGTAGAAAGGTTTCTAAGCTGAACTGTCGAATGTATTATCAATAATGATCTTATACTTCCGCCTCGACTGGGTGGAACACACCCGGAGACCACATATTATTGTTGATAACTCTTGTCTCCTTTTGAATATTTTTACAATTTTAGTAACCATCTATAACATGGTTGAAATGAACACATTGAATGATTCAATTTTACAAAACATGTCATAGTAACTTTTTTGTGTGGGGTTGAATATTTTTTCTACTGTCCCTGGCAACTGGGTGTAACACGCCCGTACACTTTTTTAGATAGAAGAACTGCGACTAAACTAACTTTGTAACATTTTTTTTGTTAATTTAAAACTGTTTTGTGTCATCCATAAAAAAAATTTGAAACTTTTAACAATACTTAAATAATCTGAAGGCATTGGGATATCAAAAATATTAAAATGTATTCAACCTGACATTCTACATTTCAAAGTAGAATAGTTACCATTTCAAAGTAGAATAGTTACATGTAGTATGCACACGAGAACTGCAGCACAGCGGGCTTTGCATATCAGCATGCACAGTTTGATGTGAAAGAACAATTTTCTTTGCTAATATGTCTACTACACTTGCTGCATTAAAATTTGATGTATATTTGTTTGTTTCACATTATGCAACTTTTCAGCCATTTGACTGAAGTATGAAAGACACCAATTGTTCTTTCACTCTCTGCAGGAGATGAGTCTATTGTCTCCATGAGACAGTGAGTAGGTTGAATATCTAGTTTTGAATAAATACTGAGGTACCATTCTAGTTGCCATTGATTCCAAGTTGACCATATTGAAAAACATAACCAAGGGCCACTTTTTAGTTTCGCAGTGAATATCTTCGTCATTAGGACTATCATTAGGTCTATATTGTCACATGGTTTTGTTGTGGTATAAAACAATCTCTAGTTTCTTGCATTCTGTTTCACTTTTCTTTGTCAAGATGATTGTGCAATTACTGCCAACAAATTGGTAAAGAAATTAAGCAGTTGAGAAGTGTATCTGGACTGAACAAAAACTTGTTGATTAAGTTGAGGGGCAAAGCCTTTTTTCTGGAAATCTTTAGGTACAGCGGCTTGATGACTTGTTTTCTTTATTGTTCAGAAATACCTGGGAAATTGAAACTTTTCTTGGTCATTAACTTTGCATGCTGCAGGTTAGTGAAATAATTGTGTGTCACTTCCACGCTGGTCTCTTGTAAGAGTAAATATAGTGTAATCCAATAATTAATTTTCAGGCTAGGCACTTGCATTTTATTTACCAAGATATGGGCAGCCTCTATTAAGATATGGGCAGTCTCTCATGTGTTAGTTTGAAGATGATTCTCAAGCCCAGAAGAGATTTGAATTTTGTGCTGTCACACATGGCTTTGTATTATATAAACAAATCTATAACAACACTCAAGTTGCTCCATGTTCCTGAATGTTCTCTCTACCATAATATGCCAGGGAACGGCAGAGTGTTGTAAATAATAACACAACAAGTCACTCAGCCAGACTGTACAACTCTTCGTCGTGTAGCTTTACAAATCAGACAACATTGTGTATTGTACTTAATAAAAGTCAGACAAATATTGTGTATTGTTTATGTCAGACAATCATTGTATTGTAATTTAATAAAACAGATATCATTGTGTATTTTTGTATTTAATAAAGTCAGACAACATTGTTGTATTGCGTAGTTTAATAAGTCAGACAACATTGTGTATTGTATATTTAATAAAATAAATACATGTGCTCCGCCTCGCTGCTTAAAATGAAAATTTAAAAGGCTATTGTAATTTTTCTAAAATGACAAAGGCATATTTTTTTTCAAACATTCATTAAGTAAATAAACAAAAAAATGCATTCAAGTGTTTTAACATTTATTGCGTTTAACAACTACATAAAAATTAGATGTAACTATCTTTTGATTTTTGGAACACTCATCCTATTTTTACCAGTTCTAGCAATGCAGTAAAGATTATGCATTATACATGGTTGTTAGGATAAGTGCGATTTGTTTTGAATACTGAAAAATATTATGGATAAAATATGAATTATAAAATATATAATCATCTGCTACAACACGTTAGTATGGATATGATAAAAAATATAATTTAACCAAAAAATACAAATGCGCCGATCACGTGTAATGAATTTAGAAAACAGTCAAAAGCAGTAGAAAGGTTTTCTGTATTAGAACTGTCTAAATGTACACACACGATTTTCTGCCGAGATGACTGCAGAATACAAACAGACCATATATACATTGCTAACTTGTCTCCTTTGAATATTTTTGCTAATTTAGTAACCATCTATGGTTCGAAATGAACCGTTGAATGATCTAATTTTTACAAAACATTTTGTGTAGGGCTGAATATTTGAAACTTTGTAATCGGAAAATTTTTTTGTGAATTTTTTGAACTGTTTTATTATTAAATTCAATCTTTTGTAAATTTTTTTTGTTAATTTAAAACTGTTTTGTTCATAAAATTTGAAACTTTCATCACTTTAAATACCTGAGTACACATTATCAAAATATTAAAATACTCAATCGATATTATTTTTAAAAAGTATATTTAGTTATTTATTCAAAGTAGTATATAACACGGTAGAACCAAAAAGACAAGGGCTTGTCAGCATGTGAAAGAATAATTTTCTTTTTGCTTACGCAAAATTATTACATTTGCTGCAATTGTTGATGTATATTTGTTTGTTCACATATTATTATTTGACTGAAGTAGAAAGACACTCACTGTTTTTCACTTCTCTGCAGGAGACAAGTTTTGTTGTTCCCATGAGATATGAGTAGGTTGAATATCAGTTTTGAATAAATATTGAGGTACCATTTAGTTGCCATTGATTCCAAAGCTGACTATAGTTGGCATGGAATAAGCGCTTCCACTTTTTAGTTTCGCAGTGAATATCTCGTTACATCATCACATGTTTTGTTGTAGTATAAAACAGTCCTAAGGTTTCTCTTTGTCACATGACAGTATTCACGCGTTAACAAAATTGCAAAGAAATTAAGCAGTTGAGAAGTGTGAGCCTGACGGAACAACACTGATTCGTTGAGGGCGTCCTTCGTAGCTAAACGCACTGTTTTCTTCTTTTATTATTCAAAATATCGTATTTGCTTTTCGGTCATTGCATGCTGTAGTGTTGCGAAATTGCGTCATTTCACGCTTTGCAAGAAAGTAGTTAATCAATAATTTTCAGGTTAGGCACTTCTGCATTTTTTATTTGCTAAAGATAAAGGCCTGCCAGACAGGCAGGTTCTCTCGTTAAATTTTCGCGCCTCGCGAAGAGACTGAATTTTGTGAATACACATGTTATTATACTCAACAAATCTACTCAGAGTTAGTTGTAAGTACCCTGAATGTTCCTTCTGGGAACGGCAAGTGCTGTAAATAATAACACAACAGTCACTCAGCCTAAAGGCAATAGCTAAAATAATTTACGCCGCTTAATTAGACCTAACATCTCAAGATTTTTCTTTTTTCTTTCCTTTCATTGTCCTACGTTCGGACTCCTAAATATGACTCCAACTTCTAGTTTTCCAGCTCCTGACCAAAAAACCTATTATTATCATCATAAACAACTTGCAAATTCCAGTTGCCAGGAATAGATATAATATAAAACGCGCGTGAAAGGGTTAATTTGTTTGTCCCTGTATTATACGCTTAATTTCTTTTGATCCTATGAACCATTCATCAATTTTGTGCTTCATTCTTCATCTCCTCACTACAGCCAACCACAGTGAAGTGAATACTTCTACCAATCCCATACTACAAAGTATGCAGATGGCGCCAACTTCCCTGAAAGAGAAGACAGCTTATCTCTCTCTTTTTCTAAACAGAAACTGTTATTGCTAGAGCCATTTTAAAGTGAAACCTTGTTCATTTTCAATAGATTTCTTGCTCGCCCACAATTGTGTAGCGAGAGAGAGGCAGGTGTCATTAATTTTGTGAATTAGCAATTTATTTTATATTTACTTGAAGCCAAAAAACATGAGGATAAAAATACTATATTTTGGAGCACAAATACTTTTCAAGAATAAAAAGCCTGTTATTTCAGTCTGAGTTTTGTGACTATTTCAACATCCATTTCTGTAACTATACGCTTTTGCAGCTGCCACAACCTTTTTTAACACATAACACAATATAAACTAATATTAGACACAAAAGTCCACTGGAGTACTCAACACAAACTCCAACCAAAAAAATCTACACTACCAATTTTCACTAGAGACACATACGTCGGGCCCCATGCTGTCCTCACGTTTGGTCAATAAATAGGTCAGAACATCACACACGAGTTGACCAACCGAAGAAAGTGAGAACAACTGCTCGAATTCCGGAGCAGGCTCCACGCGATCGCTCTCCAGGCCTGTAGCGGTGGATCTATTTGGGGAGGATGGAAACGTAGTAAGAGCTCAACTCGTTATCTGAGCAGTACTGGTTCCCTCGGTATCTCTCGGTGACCAAGGATATTCTTTCACCTTGCTCAAGCCTCCTGATGACTTGCTTGATATATGTAATATAAATCAGCTCATTAGTAAATTGTTGAGATCATAGATTTGTCCCACTTTTAAAGGAACTACCACAATGCGGCACAAACACTAGAGAACTCCAGTGGCATATCAAGGAGATAAAAAGAATATCTGCAGGGGAAGCTGAGTATGGCAACACTGTTGAGATATTTACTTGTTTACATCTGATGCACAGACATGGTAATGCTAATTCTCTATGGACAGCTTGCATATTCTGACGCATGGAATAAATGAAATATTTAAACCGTGGTCGTGCTATTTTTTTGACATTTTACTAGGAATTCCTTTTTTAATTTGTTAGCTTACTTTTCTGTATACTTATATAACGCATTTACATACTTGCCGCTTTTGTCAAAGTAATCTAAAGTTATAGTCATATTGCATATTTATTACATTATAAAGACACCTACTTACAGTTACAAAACTGCTTTTTACTTACGTTAAAGTCAAGATAGTCAATAGCCAAATATCTGAAACTTATGCTATCTTTCTCTCTGTCGAACGCACTACATCGTCATATTTTATCAGACATGCTCCTAATGTTGACAATATAGAGTTGTTTAACAACTCCAGTTCTATGATCAGATAATTTTTCATCGCAAATACTTACGTTAATATTAATAAATATCTTTATATACGTAACAACACCAAAGTCTCTCTTGTCACCATCAGATGTAGACTGCGTTGTAAGCCACTGTATTTTTATATTTTTTGCCGAAATACTTGCGCTGAATTGAATAAAATGAATACAAATTTTATTTAAAAAAATCTCAAATACAAGGAATTTTCATGAAAATAGCAACATACCAAAATTGTGGATCATACATTTTTCTATCTTTTAAATAATAAAAATTTTGAGTAGTTAAAACACAATTTATAAAATCTTAAAATACACTCATTAATATAATAATAATTAAACTTAAAATAGACATATTATAGATCAGTCAGCTAGCTGCTTGGCCTCACTCTTGCTCCCACGCCATTAACTTATCATCGCAGATTTCTTTAATTTGTATTATTTCTTAAACGCTTGAACTAGGTCATAGTGAATATTGGATGGATTCTATCGCTGAATGGTTACCTACTTAAGATGAGGAAGTAAGGTGGCTGGGATGATAGAAACAATTCTCTAAGGCTACAGAAATAGATGAATTTACATTTTATTTGTTTCCTTAATAGATTTTAGGCTACTTTTTTTGTTCCAAATCATCTTCTATCCAGTTCTTCATCATTTATAAGAACCCATTGTATACAAAGGAACAAAAGATTGCCACCCATGTTTTTGATTGTACTTTCCAGTGTAATAAGATTTAAATTCTAAAGAAAAAGATGAGTGCTATCACTATACCAGTATAGTTTTTTGTTTATTGAAATAATGATCAGCTATTAATACAAGTAGATGTTATAATTTTACTATTACATATATATAAACGTAAAAGTATGCTTTATTTTTAAATATTGATTATTTCTACATTTATCGATCTACAGCAGTGTTTCAAACAAGAAAAACTATTATGAAAAAATGACCCTCATTAATTGTATACATAGATCTCTTACTTGCAGATTTACAAACCTTTATAGATTCTCGATCCTTAACTATAAATTAAATTATTGTCAGGACCCACTTAAATTAATTCATACTAGGGACATACTACGAGCCACAAGATTTAAGGAATTATTTTTTTTTACTATAATACATTTTTAATAAAAGCGTATACATTTTTTTTTTAAATACTTGTAAGTCTTAAAAGTGTTTCACTTGCTTTTATTAGTTAAGGCAATATAAACTGGCGAAATTAAGTGGTGTACATCGTGTGAAATATGAAAACTTTTTATAAATATAAATATTTATAATTTATACTTTTTAGTGTTGAAATAATTTATAGTGTTTATAATATTAACACATGCAAGAATAAAATTGATTTAGCAGCTGTAGCTGACAGTAGTCTCCTTATAGATAATATCAAAAAAAGGGTTTCAATTAATTGACTGAAACATTTTAAAAATAGTGTACTGTCTACGAACATGTTCAAAAAATTTAAATCAAATCGGATTCTCGAAAGCACAACTATCTTCCACATTAAAGCCAATCCAGAACAAGTTAATAGAAGTGAGTAAAATTCCAAAGTTAATTGATCTTTGTCATAAAGTACAGAAAAAAAATGACATGAATGTATTCATAATTTGAGAAAGTTGTTAACTCTCAGCAATTTATTCGGCACCGAAAATATAAAAATCCTTTACTATCAAATGTTTTATTTATAGGCATTAAAAAAAACCACTCATTTAAAAAATGAATACCTGTCGAAAAGTTGGAATATTGTCATTAATGTTTATTACATTAACAATTACTTTGGTAGTATTAGACAGCTGTGGCTGCCCACTTGTGCGCAATCAGCTCAATTTTTCAATTTGCTCAAAGTCATGCGTTCATTTACAATCATTGCACCTGTGAACATTGAAATTATTGTAAATATTGAAATATTCTGGGATAGACAGAAATACAAAATGTTGTTCGCTACATATTTTATTATTTGAAATCTGGTAAAATAAATAAATAAAAAATTAATAAAATAATTAATGAATATTAATACTGTAAAGTAATGAAGTAATTAATGAACATTAATACTGTAAAGTAATGGTAGTACATGAACATTAATACCGTGTAACGAAAGTAATTAATAAACATTAATACTGTAAAGTAATGAAGTAATTAATGAACATTAATACTGTAAAGTAATGAAGTAATTAATGAACATTAATACGTAGTGAACAGTTTCATTTCTATATCATCACCTACAAATAAAATTGATAAATACAATACATGTTATAACATATAAAAAAATTTTCCCACGTTAATGATGAATCACCCTAATGTTATATACATTGCTAATAAAAAACACTGTAATTTTCTAATTTTGATAAATACCCAGAATTATCATTTTCTTTTAAAGAGAAATAATATTGAAAATAAGCTTAATACAAATATTTTAACTGCAATATTTATAAATCATGGGATGATGCAAGAATTTCTAAGTATGCCTATTCGATTCAGTCTCTTGTATTAAATATCAATTTCCAATTTATGATGTCATAGTTTCTATAAAATAGTATAACCTTTTTTTCATTAATGACTCATACTTTGTAACTATACGTTTTGGATAGTAGTATTCAGCTATAAATGAAGATTTTTTTTTTTACAAAGAATCAGGAAAACTGTTATTATGACCAATAGATCTAAAAGTTTATTGGCATACAATTTGAACCGTTCAGTGTCTTGATTATATTGAAGAATGTTATTAGAAAGTTTTAAAAGTTGTTTATTACATAAGGTATATTCATGACAACTGTTCATTGAAGAAACTATCATACATTAGTGTAAGCAGAAACTTTCACAGACATGTACACAAATATCTACTTGTCAGGAAAGACAAATCTATACACAGATTCACCAACGCAAACACATCTATTGACAGGTAGCACACAATCTCATGTCAGGAGTTACATAAAGCACTCACGATAACAAAAATGACAGAAAACACATTCATTGATAGGAGATATGCACATACTAACTGAAACTATTGACAAGAGAGTCACTGGTACATACACACGACGGATTAGAGATACATAGTAAGTGACCAATTGACATTAGCCATCTATTGACAGCAAATAAAACATACTAATGACACATTCTACATTATTGTCAGGAGTCGACAAAATTTCAACTATGATAACAAATGACATCATATTTGACACATGTACAAGTGGTAAAAATGGAAATTTGAGATAAATGCCACTCCTATACATGCATACTCAGGTATAGCGCACATCACTTTACAGTGTGGATAAATGTATTTGCCCTATCACCAATGCGGCAATTTCATCGTCGAAAATGCCTGTAGCTCGTGCAAATTCCGAAAATTCATAGTGAGGTGAAAAGTAACGATTTGCCAGTTCACACATTATATGGAAATGTTGAGATTGTGGTTTTATACTATGTCAGGAATTCGAAGCAACTTGAGATGCGGAGAGAGGAATGGAGGAGAGAGAGTTTTGTTTTGTTTTGAGATCAAAAAAAAATCTTTCACGCATTACAGTTTTTTTATAGATGTTTGTTTTAAAAAATTGTATCAGCCAAGGCCAGTGTACTCAATCTAAATGTCTCTTATGACAACATATATTTGATGGGGACAACCCCCCGTGAGGGTGGGTGGGGAGCGGGGAAAACAGACAGCCAACCTGTTGGCCAGTCTATATGATGACCCCGCTTGATGATTGAATTGGGAAGAAGCAAAAAGGTTTTAGAATGATTAGTTTTATAAAGATATCCCTTGGAGAGTTGAAGACAATAAAACACAGAAACATCTTATCAAAGTTGAGTGGTGAAAAAATTCACTCTTCCATTCAACTTTGATAAAGATGTTTCTGTGTTTTATTGTCTTCAACTCTCCAAGGGATATCTTTATAAAACTAATCATTCCTAAAACATTTTTGCTTCTTCCCAATTCCAATCATCAAAGCCAGAGTCGTCCTTATAGACTGGCCAACAGTGACAAACTGTCTAGTACCCCCTCCCCACCCACATCCACAGTGAGCAGGTTGTCCCATCAAATATGTTGTCATAAGGGATATTTAAAAAGATTGGTACACACTGGCCTTGGCTGATACAATTTTTTTTTAAACAAACATCTATAAAAACAGCAATGCATTAGATGTTTACATGCTCCAAAAACAAAACAATAGAGCCCATTTCCTCCATTCCCTCTTCCTCCACATCTCAAGTTGCTCGGCCATGGCATGTCAGGCCACAATGTAACACATTTCCATGTGTAATTAGACTGAAGCAGAATCGTTTACTTTCTATTCACACACTCACGCTATAGTCTTCGGAATTTTGCACATTACAGGCATTTTCATTGAAGGGAAATACGTGTATTCTTGACACGATGTGATAGGATGATTTAAGTACATTTATCCACACTGTGTAAAGTGATCAACATTACCATAAGTATGCATGTATACAAGTGGCATTTTGTCTCAAATTTCCATTTTTATACTGTACATGGTGTTGTCCATATGATGTCATTTGTTATCATAGTTGTGAAATTTTGATGTCACCTGACTCCTGACAATAGATATGTAAATGTGTCATTGAGTATGTTTTATTTCTTGTCAATAGATGTGTATGTGTCAGTGAGTCACTTACTATGTATCTCCTGTCAATAGATGTGTGTATGTACCAGTGACTCTCTTGTCAATAGTTTCAGTTAGTATGTGCATATCTCCTATCAATGAATGTGTTTCCTGTCATTTTTTTGTGTATGAATCAGTGAGTCTTTGTGTAACTCCTGACATGAGATGTGTGCTACCTGTCAATAGATGTGTTTGCGTTGGTGAATCTGTGTATATCTCCTTTCAATAGATTTGTCTTTCCTGACAAGTAGATATTTGTGTACATGTCTGTGAAAGTTTCTGCTTACACTAATGTATGATAGTTTCTTCAATGAACAGTTGTCATGAATATACCTTATGTAATAAACAACTTTTAAAACTTTCTAATAACATTCTTCAATATAATCAAGACACTGAACGGTTCAAATTGTATGCCAATAAACTTTTAGATCAATTGCACTCATTGTGGTCAGGATTATGTAGCAGTTTCCCTGTTCTTTGTAAAAAAAAAAAAAATCTTCATTTATAGCTGAATACTACTTCTATCAAAACGTATAGTTACAAAGTATGAGTCATTAATGAAAAAAAGGTTAGGCCATACTATTTTATAGAAACTATGACATCATAAATTGGAAATTGATATTTAATACAAGAGACTGAATCGAATAGGCATACTTAGAAATTCTTGCATCATCCCATGATTTATAAATATTGCAGTTAAAATATTTGTATTAAGCTTATTTTCAATATTATTTCTCTTTAAAAGAAAATGATAATTCTGGGTATTTATCAAAATTAGAAAATTACAGTGTTTTTTATTAGCAATGTATATAACATTAGGGTGATTCATCATTGCGTGGGAAAATTTTTTTTTATATGTTATAACATGTATTGTCCTTTTGTTTATCAATTTTATTTGTAGGTGATGATATAAGAAATGAAACTGTTCATTACTTTACAGTATTAATGTTCATTAATTACTTCATTACTTTACAGTATTAATGTTCATTAATTACTTCATTACTTTACAGTATTAATGTTTATTAATTACTTCATTACTTTACAGTATTAATGTTCATTAATTATTTCATTACTTTACAGTATTAATGTTCATTAATTACTTCATTACTTTACAGTATTAATATTCATTAATTATTTTATTAATTTTTTATTTATTTATTTTTACCAGATTTCAAATAATAAAATATGTAATAGAAATTTAACATTTTGTATTTCTGTCTATCCCAGAATATTTCAATATTTACAATAATTTCAATGTTCACAGGTGCAATGATTGTAAATGAACGCATAGACTTTGAGCAAATTGAAAAAATTGAGCTGATTGCAAGATGCACAGATTCTGGGCAGCCACAGCTGTCTAATACTACCAGAGTAATTGTTAATGTAATAAACATTAATGACAATATTCCAACTTTTCGACAGGTATTCATTTTTTAAATGAGTGGTTTTTTTTAATGCCTATAAATAAAACATTTGATAGTAAAAAGGATTTTACATGTTTCATTTAGCCGAGGCATGGAATGCTTGGTTGGCAGCAGAGAGTTTATACAACTTTCTCCAACTTATGAATACATTCATGTCATTTTTTTTTTTCTGTACTTTATGACAAAGATCAATTAACATGGAATTTTACTCACTTCTATTTAACTTGTTCTGGTTGGCTTTTGTGGTCTTTGTTGCGTTTTGGGAGATTAGTTATCACCAGCTGCTCGAGGTCCATTTGATTTTAAATTTTGAACATGTTCGTAGACAGTACACTATTTTAAAATGTTTCAGTCAATTAATTGAAACCCTTTTTTTGATAGTATCTATATAAGGGAGACTACTGTCAAGTACAGCTGCTAAATCAATTTTATTCTTGCATGCTGTTTTTAGTATTATAAACTTTACCAACTAAAGTAAATTATTTCAACACTAAAAAGTATAAATTATAAATATTTATATTTATAAAAAGTTTTCATATTTCACACGATGTACACCACTTAATTTCGCCAGTTTATATTGCCTTAACTAATAAAAGCAAGTGAAACACTTTTAAGACTTACAAGTATTTAAAAAAAAAATGTATACGCTTTTATTAAAAATGTATTATGAAGTAAAAAAATAATTCCTTAAATCTTGTGGCTCTCAAAATGTGTGTCACGGCCCACTAGTATGAATTAACGAATTTAAGTGGGTCCTGACAATAATTTAATTTATAGTTAAAGGATCGAGAATCTATAAAGGTTTGTAAATCTGCAAAGTAAAAAGAGATCTATGTATACAATTAATGAGGGTCATTTTTTTCTTTTATAATAGTTTTTTCTTGTTTGGGAAACACTGCCTTAGATCATTCAAATATTGATAGAAATGTCAATGACTAAAAAAATAAAAGCACAAACACCAGTTTGTATCCTATGTAATTAATGAAATGACAAAATTATAACATCTAAATATTCTGGACTTAGTATGTCTTCCAACTCTGTTCATTGTTTCAATAAACAAAATATACTGGTATAATTGATAATGGCACTCATGCTTTTTCTTTATAATTTAAATCTTTATTACTAGTAGTACAATCTAAAGCATGGGTGAGCAATCTTTTTGAACCGCTGGCCACAATGGGTTCTTATAAATGATGAAGGGCTGGACCAAGAGGAGATGGTTGGAGTAAAAAAAGGAAAGTTCCCTTAGCCCTTAAGGTCTATTGGAGCAAATAAAATGTAGAATTCATCTATTTCTGTAGCCTTGACATATTTAAGAATTGTTTCTATCACTAATCCCAGCCACCTTTACTTCCTCATCTTAAGTAAGGTAACCATTCAGCGATGGGTGGAATTGAGGGAACATTCCATCCAATATTCACTATGACCTGGTTCAAACGTTTATTTTAAAGAAATAATACAAATTAAAGGAAATCTGCATTGATAGGATTGAGTGCGTGGGAGCAGAGTGAGGGCCAGATCAACTAGCCTGACTGATTGGCCCATCTGCCATAATTTGCCCATGTCTGTTTTAAGGATTTAGTTATTATTACATATTAATGAAAGTGTATTTTTAAAGATTTTTTTATAAATTGGTGTTTTAATACTCAAAATTTTTTATTATTTTAAAGATAGAAAAAATGTATGATCTAATTTTGTGTTGCCTATTTTGAAAACCACACCATGAAAATTCCTTGTATTTGAGATTTTTTTTTTTTAAATAAAATTTTGTATTCATTTTATTCAATTCAGCAAGTGTATCGTAAAAATATACTTGAAGGAACTTACAGTGGCCCTTTGAACTTAACAGTCTCTGCATCTGATGGTGACAAAGAGGACTTTGGTGTTGTTCGATATAAAATGCAAGATCCAAGGGAGTATGATCTGACTGTATTGGGAGTATGATCTGACTGTATTGGGACTATGATCTGACTGTATTGGGAGTATGAGCTGACTGTATTTGGAGTATGATCTGACTGTATTGGGAGTATGAGCTGACTGTATTGGGAGTATGATCTGACTGTATTGAGAGTATGATCTTACTGTATTAGAAGTATGATCTGACAGTATTGGGAGTATAATCTAACTGTATTGGGAGTATGATCTGACTGTATTGGGAGTATGATCGGACTGTATTGGGAGTATTATCTGACTATATTGGGAGTATTATCTGACTGTATTGGGAGTTTGAGCTGACTGTATTGAGACTATGATCTGACTGTATTGGGAGTATGATCTGACTGTACTGGGACTATGATCTGACTGTATTGAGAGTATGAAGTGACTGTTTTGCGACTATAATCTGACTATATTGGGAATATGAACTGACTGTATTGGGAGTATGATCTGACTATATTGGAAGTATGATCTGACTGTTATGGGAATATGATCTATTTGGACTATGATCTGACTACATTAGGAGTAAGCGCTGACTGTTTTGCGACTATGATCTGACTGTATTGGGAGTATGATCTGACTGTATTAAGAGTATAATGACTGTATTTGAAGTATGATCTGACTGTATTTGGAGTATGAGCTGACTGTATTGGGAGTATGATCTGACTGTATTGGGACTATGATCTGACTGTAATGGGAGTATGAGATGAATGTATTGAGAGTATGATCTGACTGTATTGGGAGTATGATCTGACTGTATTGAGAGTATGATCTGATTGTATTGAT
Organism: Bulinus truncatus; assembly: GCA_021962125.1. NCBI lineage: Eukaryota > Metazoa > Mollusca > Gastropoda > Planorbidae > Bulinus > Bulinus truncatus. The sequence continues at coordinate 1,517,444 of JAGDYQ010000026.1, forward strand.
ACTATGATCTGACTGTATTGGGAGTATGAGCTGACTGTATTGGGAGTATGATCTTACTGTATTGAGAGTATGATCTGACAGTATTGGGAGTATGATCTGACAGTATTGGGAGTATGAGCTGACTGTATTGGGACTATGATCTGACTGTATTGGGAGTATGATCTGACTGTATTGGGATTTTGAGCTGTCTGTATTGGGAGTATGATCTGACTGTATTGAGAGTATGAGCTGACTGTATTGGGAGTATGATCTGACTGTATTGGGACTATGATCTGACTGTATTGGGAGTATGAGCTGACTGTATTGGGAGTATGATCTGACTGTATTGAGAGTATGATCTGACTGTATTGGGACTATGATATGACTGTATTGGGAGTATGATCTGACTGTATTGGGAATATGATCAGACTGTATTGGGACTATGATATGACTGTCTTGGGAGTATGAGCTGACTGTTTTGCGACTATGATCTGACTATATTGGGAGTATGAACTGACTGTATTGGGAGTATGATCTGACTGTATTGGGAGTATGATCTGACTGTATTGGGAGTATGATCTGACTGTATTGGGAGTATGATCTGACTGTATTGGAATTATGATCTGACTGTGTTTGGACTATGATCTAACTGTATTGAGAATATGAGCTGACTGTATTGGGAGTATGAGCTGACTGTATTGGGATTATGAGCTGACTGTATTGAGAGTATGATCTGACTGTATTGGGACTATGATCTGACTGTATTGGGAGTATTATCAGACTGTATTGGTACTATGAGCTGACTGTATTGGGAGTATGAGCTGACTGTATTGGGAGTATGAGCTGACTTTATTTAGAGTATGATCTGACTGTATTTGTAGTATAATGACTGTATTTGAAGTATGATCTGACTGTATTAGGAGTATGATCTGACTGTATTGGGATTATGAGCTGACTGTATTGGGAGTATGATCTGACTGTATTGAGAGTATGATCTGACTGTATTGGGACTATGATCTGACTGTATTGGGAGTATGAGCTGACTGTATTTGGAGTATGATCTGACTGTATTGGGAGTATGATCTGACTGTATTGGGACTATGATATGACTGTATTGGGAGTATGAGCTGACTGTATTGGGAGTATGATCTGACTGTATTGGGAGTATGATCTGACTGTATTGGGAGTATGATCTGACTGTATTGGGAGTATGATCTGACTGTATTGGGAGTATGATCTGACTGTATTGGGAGTATGATCTGACTGTATTGGAATTATGATCTGACTGTGTTTGGACTATGATCTAACTGTATTGAGAATATGAGCTGACTGTATTGGGAGTATGAGCTGACTGTATTGGGATTATGAGCTGACTGTATTGAGAGTATGATCTGACTGTATTGGGACTATGATCTGACTGTATTGGGAGTATGATCAGACTGTATTGGTACTATGAGCTGACTGTATTGGGAGTATGAGCTGACTGTATTGGGAGTATGAGCTGACTGTATTTAGAGTATGATCTGACTGTATTGGGAGTATAATGACTGTATTTGAAGTATGATCTGACTGTATTTGGAGTATGAGCTGACTGTATTGGGAGTATGATCTGACTGTATTGGGACTATGATCTGACTGTAATGGGAGTATGAGCTGACTGTATTGAGAGTATGATCTGACTGTATTGGGAGTATGAGATGACTGTATTGGGAGTATGAGCTGACTGTATTGGGAGTATGATCTGACTGTATTGAGAGTATGATCTTACTGTATTGGAAGTATGATCTGACAGTATTGGGAGTATAATCTAACTGTATTGGGAGTATGATCTGACTGTATTGGGAGTATGATCGGACTGTATTGGGAGTATTATCTGACTATATTGGGAGTATTATCTGACTGTATTGGGAGTTTGAGCTGACTGTATTGAGACTATGATCTGACTGTATTGGGAGTATGATCTGACTGTACTGGGACTATGATCTGACTGTATTGAGAGTATGAAGTGACTGTTTTGCGACTATAATCTGACTATATTGGGAGTATGAACTGACTGTATTGGGAGTATGATCTGACTATATTGGAAGTATGATCTGACTGTTATGGGAATATGATCTGACTATTTGGACTATGATCTGACTACATTAGGAGTAAGCGCTGACTGTTTTGCGACTATGATCTGACTGTATTGGGAGTATGATCTGACTGTATTAAGAGTATAATGACTGTATTTGAAGTATGATCTGACTGTATTTGGAGTATGAGCTGACTGTATTGGGAGTATGATCTGACTGTATTGGGACTATGATCTGACTGTAATGGGAGTATGATCTGACTGTATTGAGAGTATGATCTGACTGTATTGGGAGTATGATCTGACTGTATTGAGAGTATGATCTGACTGTATTGATACTATGATCTGACTGTATTGGGAGTATGAGCTGACTGTATTGGGAGTATGATCTGACTGTATTGAGAGTATGATCTGACAGTATTGGGAGTATGATCTGACAGTATTGGGAGTATGAGCTAACTGTATTGGGAATATGATCTGACTGTATTGGGAGTATGATCTGACTGTATTGGGATTTTGAGCTGTCTGTATTGGGAGTATGATCTGACTGTATTGAGAGTATGAGCTGACTGTATTGGGAGTATGATCTGACTGTATTGGGACTATGATCTGACTGTATTGGGAGTATGAGCTGACTGTATTAGGAGTATGATCTGACTGTATTGAGAGTGTGATCTGACTGTATTGGGACTATGATATGACTGTCTTGGGAGTATGATCTGACTGTATTGGGAATATGATCAGACTGTATTGGGACTATGATATGACTGTCTTGGGAGTATGAGCTGACTGTTTTGCGACTATGATCTGACTATATTGGGAGTATGAACTGACTGTATTGGGAGTATGATCTGACTATATTGGGAGTATGATCTGACTGTATTGGGAGTATGATCTGACTGTATTGGGAGTATGATCTGACTGTATTGGAATTATGATCTGACTGTGTTTGGACTATGATCTAACTGTATTGGGAATATGAGCTGACTGAATCGGGAGTATGAGCTGACTGTATTGGGATTATGAGCTGACTGTATTGAGAGTATGATCTGACTGTATTTGGACTATGATCTGACTGTATTGGGAGTATTATCAGACTGTATTGGTACTATGAGCTGACTGTATTGGGAGTATGAGCTGACTATATTGGGAGTATGAGCTGACTTTATTTAGAGTATGATCTGACTGTATTTGTAGTATAATGACTGTATTTGAAGTATGATCTGACTGTATTAGGAGTATGATCTGACTGTATTGGGATTTTGAGCTGTCTGTATTGGGAGTATAATCTGACTGTATTGAGAGTATGACCTGACTGTATTGGGACTATGATCTGACTTTATTGGGAGTATGAGCTGACTGTATTAGGAGTATGATCTGACTGTATTGAGAGTATGATCTGACTGTATTGGGACTATGATATGACTGTATTGGGAGTATGATCTGACTGTATTGGGAATATGATCAGACTGTATTGGGACTATGATATGACTGTCTTGGGAGTATGATATGACTGTCTTGGGAGTATGAGCTGACTGTTTTGCGACTATGATCTGACTATATTGCGAGTATGAACTGACTGTATTGGGAGTATGATCTGACTTTATTGGGAGTATGAGCTGACTGTATTAGGAGTATGATCTGACTGTATTAGGAGTATGATCTGACTGTATTGAGAGTGTGATCTGACTGTATTGGGACTATGATATGACTGTCTTGGGAGTATGATCTGACTGTATTGGGAATATGATCAGACTGTATTGGGACTATGATATGACTGTCTTGGGAGTATGAGCTGACAGTTTTGCGACTATGATCTGACTATATTGCGAGTATGAACTGACTGTATTGGGAGTATGATCTGACTATATTGGGAGTATGATCTGACTGTATGGGAAGTATGATCTGACTGTATTGGGAGTATGATCTGACTGTATTGGAATTATGATCTGACTGTGTTTGGACTATGATCTAACTGTATTGGGAATATGAGCTGACTGAATCGGGAGTATGAGCTGACTGTATTGGGATTATGAGCTTACTGTATTGAGAGTATGATCTGACTGTATTTGGACTATGATCTGACTGTATTGGGAGTATTATCAGACTGTATTGGTACTATGAGCTGACTGTATTGGGAGTATGAGCTGACTATATTGGGAGTATGAGCTGACTGTATTTAGAGTATGATCTGACTGTATTTGTAGTATAATGACTGTATTTGAAGTATGTCTGACTTATTAAATACACAATACACAATGTTGTCTGACTTTATTAAATATACAATACACAATGTTGTCTGACTTTATTAAATATACAATACACAATGTTGTCTGACTTTTAAATACACAATACACAATCTTTATTAAATACACACAATACACAATGTTGTCTGACTTTATTAAATACACAATACACAATGTTGTCTGACTTTATTAAATACACAATACACAATGTTGTCTGACTTTATTAAATACTCAATACACAATGTTGTCTGACTTTATTAAATACACAATACACAATGTTGTCTGACATTATTAAATACACAATACACAATGTTGTCTGACTTTATTAAATACACAATACACAATGTTGTCTGACTTTATTAAATATACAATACACAATGTTGTCTGACTTTATTAAATACACAATACACAATGTTGTCTGACTTTATTAAATACACAATACACAATGTTGTCTGACTTTATTAAATACACAATACACAATGTTGTCTGACTTTATTAAGTACACAATACACAATGTTGTCTGACTTTATTAAGTATACAATACACAATGTTGTCTGACTTTATTAAATATACAATACACAATGTTGTCTGACTTTATTAAATATACAATACACAATGTTGTCTGACTTTATTAAATATACAATACACAATGTTGTCTGACTTTATTAAATATACAATACACAATGTTCTCTGACTTTAATAAATACACAATACACAATGTTGTCTGACTTTATTAAATACACAATACACAATGTTGTCTGACTTAATTAAATACACAATACACAATGTTGTCTGACTTTATTAAATACACAATACACAATGTTGTCTGACTTTATTAAATACTCAATACACAATGTTGTCTGACTTTATTAAATACACAATACACAATGTTGTCTGACATTATTAAATACACAATACACAATGTTGTCTGACTTTATTAAATACACAATACACAATGTTGTCTGACTTTATTAAATACACAATACACAATGTTGTCTGACTTTATTAAATACACAATACACAATGTTGTCTGACTTTATTAAATATACAATACACAATGTTGTCTGACTTTATTAAATATACAATACACAATGTTGTCTGACTTTATTAAATATACAATACACAATGTTGTCTGACTTTATTAAATATACAATACACAATGTTGTCTGACTTTATTAAATACACAATACACAATGTTGTCTGACTTTATTAAATACACAATGTTGTCTGACATTATTAAATACACAATACACAATGTTGTCTGACTTTATTAAATACACAATACACAATGTTGTCTGACTTTATTAAATACACAATACACAATGTTGTCTGACTTTATTAAATACACAATACACAATGTTGTCTGACTTTATTAAATATACAATACACAATGTTGTCTGACTTTATTAAATATACAATACACAATGTTGTCTGACTTTATTAAATATACAATACACAATGTTGTCTGACTTTATTAAATGCACAATACACAATGTTGTCTGACTTTATTAAATGCACAATACACAATGTTGTCTGACTTTATTAAATGCACAATACACAATGTTGTCTGACTTTATTAAATGCACAATACACAATGTTGTCTGACTTTATTAAATGCACAATACACAATGTTGTCTGACTTTATTAAATGCACAATATACAATGTTGTCTGACTTTATTAAATATACAATACACAATGTTGTCTGACTTTATTAAATATACAATACACAATGTTGTCTGACTTTATTAAATATACAATACACAATGTTGTCTGACTTTATTAAATATACAATACACTATGTTGTCTGACTTTATTAAATATACAATACACAATGTTCTCTGACTTTATTAAATATACAATACACAATGTTGTCTGATTGGAAGATCCTAGAAATGGGTTAGTCAGAATGAGGGACACGTGTCACATTAATTTCTACCATGGATATTATTATTTTTTAATGATTCCTTGTGTATCCTGTTCCAGGTCTATGTCACCATTGAAGATATCAATGACCACTGTCCAGTTTTTAACAAACTATATTATCAAGGTAAAGTGCCAGAAAGTGCAGGACCTAATACAAATATCATTGACCTTATAATTACTGATGCTGATGAAGGAGCTAATGCTGAGATCATTCTTGATATAAAACAAGGCAGTTTTAATCCTGCAAGTGAGTTTTTTTTATCTTCAGCTATGTTCTTTTGATATTCAAAATTATCATTAAACATATTCTAAATTAAATTAATAATTAATGAATATTGAACAAAATAATTTAGTTTTGATCATGTTTACATTTCTAATCATCATTAATTTGTCCCGTCATTGGTAGGACTTAAAAAAACACTGTTGTGGTTTTGATTAAAGAGGCTATATTATGACCAGCCCATTTATTAATGTTTGCAATCTAATTCTTTATAGGGCGGCCTTTCTTTACCACTCCCTTAAGGGTTCCCTTCGATATGATATAATGAATATCCACTAACAGAAAATTAATGTTTTACTAAAGCAGAAAAGATACTCATTGTATATAGATAATTTAGTAAACCCAGCTGTTACTGTGTTAGATTTAAATTTTAGTGACACCATTCATATCTTCTGTCTTCATCCTAACTTATGGTAAACATATGCTTTGGTCACTTCATCCTAACTTATGGTAAACATATGCTTTGGTCACTTCATCCTAACTTATGGTAAACATATGCTTTGGTCACTTCATCCTAACTTATGGTAAACATATGCTTTGGTCACTTCATCCTAACTTATGGTAAACATATGCTTTGGTCACTTCATCCTAACTTATGGTAAACATATGCTTTGGTCACTTCATCCTAACTTATGGTAAACATATGCTTTGGTCACTTCATCCTAACTTATGGTAAACATATGCTTTGGTCACTTCTTCCTAACTTATGGTAAACATATGCTTTGGTCACTTCATCCTAACTTATGGTAAACATATGCTTTGGTCACTTCATCCTAACTTATGGTAAACATATGCTTTGGTCACTTCATCCTAACTTATGGTAAACATATGCTTTGGTCACTTCATCCTAACTTATGGTAAACATATGCTTTGGTCACTTCATCCTAACTTATGGTAAACATATGCTTTGGTCACTTCATCCTAACTTATGGTAAACATATGCTTTGGTCACTGCATACTGAGCCCTGGTTTTAAGACTTCTTCTAAAATCTCATCCTGATAGGAAAATTCATTAAATCATTCATTTATTTTTATTTTGCTTCTTTATAGGTGGAATGTCATTGTTTGCTGTATCCAATAATGGTCATATCGTAGTGTCAAACAGCCTGAGAGCCAAAGCTGGTGTATATAATTTCAATGTCACAGCAAGTGATCGCAGTTTAACTTCCCCATGCACCACAGAGGTCCCTGTGGAGATTGAGATACAAGTGTCATTAAATGATGCCCCAGTTTGGCTAAAACCACCAAACAGAGACTTTGTAATTTACGTTCTTGAGGTAACATATAGAACAGTATTGTATTTTTTATAGAAGAAATCATTAACTTACAATCCACTTGGTATCATTTACTTCTAGTAAAATATGTAATAAACAAGTTGATTACATCTCACTTTTAGTATGACTATTAATAAGTGAATTCATCAAAAATAAAATTTAACTACGGAAACTATTTGATATCCTAGAGCCAATATGATGGGATGTTAGTTTATGGAGCAAAAGCTGTCGATAACAATACTGGTGCAAATGGTATTGTTGACTACTATTTTGTAGCCAACAGAAATTATCTGGTATCCAACACTTCAGAATTTCGCATTAATCAGATTACTGGGGTCATCCGAGCTGAAATAGTTTACGATAGAGAACAAAGAGACCGCTACTTTGTAAGTATTTTCATTGATTTAGAATTCACACACATTTTTTGTCAACTGTCATACACAAATGTATTTCTGGGTTTTTACCACACTTTTTTAATATTTTGAGCATTGTCAGTTTTAAACATAATTTTAATATATTTTAAATTAGATTGTTTTATATTTTTTCAAGATACATTGCCGAATTTTTTTAATGAGATATTTGTCACACCTATATAAAAATAATGATTTTTCAAGTTATTTATTTACTGTAGCTGACCTTGATGGCTAAAGATAGAGGAACACCTGCAGCCTCGTCTGAGACAACTCTTACAGTTATAATATTAGATGTTGATGATAATCGTCCAGTGTTTGCAACAAAAGTAAGTGAATGTTATTTTAACACTAAATCATAATATCTGATATTATTACTCAGATGTTAATAGTGAACACCTCAGGTGATAACATTTTAGTGTAGGATGAATAAAAATGGTTGCTCTTATAAATAAATATACTTTGTAAAATAAAAGACTTACAGTATGTACTGTACCATGTTACAATTAATTAAAATGCTTCCATTCTTTGTTTGAAAATCAGAATGGGGTTGTTATTCCACTTATTTTGCCTGATTCTTCCAATGAGATTACTGAAAATGTTGTTATTCCAAATGGTGGCTTAAAACTGGGAGCATGTAATGCCTCTGACGCTGATTCTGACACGGCTAACAATCGCATTTTTTACAAACTTTTAAGTGAGTCTGCATATTCAGTTGTAAATTTTAAGTAAAAATTTAACTACCTAGGAAAATTGTGTTAAATTTTGTTTAATTGTTGCTAAAAACTAAAAAAAAATTTCAAATTTGTCTAATATAGGTGACCAACCCAGCATCACAGACTACATACGTGTGAACAACATCACTTGTGAAATATTTCTTATTAAAAAACCAGATTTCGAAACATCACCAGAGCTGCGTTTTGACATTTATGCTTACAATGATAATAACAATGACAGAGTTATTCGAAATAAACGACAGGTTGATCCAAGCATACTGCCTGTTATTATCAGAATTAAAGATAGCAACGACAATGCACCGAAATTCTCCCAATATCCCTATTATGAATGTAAGTAACTGAACATTTGTTTGTAATGACAGCTGGGCAAAAATAGAAATTATCTCTAATTTTTTATCAATGATAGGGAAGTACATTTAAATATCAGATTCAACCAATGTCAGGACTAGAAAAGTCATTAAATTAATGATTATAATACAGTTTTTTTTTTTGTTGTTTTTTTTTTTTACGCCGCCATTGCCTACCACACCAGCATTGTTGGCAGCACTGATACATGTCTGCCATGCCTACAAAGCGGTGGGGTGAGTGTGCCAGCTAACATCTGCCGGTATGACAAAAAAAGTGTTTCAAGACCTGCTCAGACTGGCCAGACCAGCAGGGGGTGTGTACTGCTGATTGGCCGGAATGGCAAGGCAAGGGTTTTTTTCCTGCCAATCGGACTGAGGGGAAGGTGTAGTAATGTGCCTGAACCTCACGCCCAAAATGGCAGGCTGTGAAGCTGTGCTTGAGTGGGACAGAGTGGAAGGGTGTTGTGTGCTGACCGCATCTGTCACCACCGCAAGCTGTGAATGCTATGGTCTTGGATAGTCCTCATTGACCACAGTACCACCACCATGGCAAAAGGTTTTTTTTCCTGGCTAGGAGAACCCCAATGATTTTTCCCCCATAGACCATGTTATGTCTCCCAGACCAGGATAGCCGGGCTAAGAAGGACCACCTTATTGATCATGGTACCTCCTGTGTCAGGTCTGTCACACAAGATGGAGGCAACACTATAATACAGTTGTCATTGTAATATAAATGCTGTTAACTTGTCTTGACATTTGTTTCAAAGCCACATTTTAATTTATCTGCTGTTATTATGGGCAAAGATACTTTGTATACATTTTAATTAGGTATATGTTTTTTTATTAAAATCTGGCACAACCCTGAATCTGTTACACATTTATATTTTAATCATTGATTCAACAATAAATGAATCTTTTTATGTTGTTGTCTAATATTTACTTATAGAAAATGCTCCACAGTGTTTCTCATTTACCTGTCCTTTGTATAGTTTTTATATCTTTTACTGCTAAAAACATTTATGTTTCTTTTGTTTGAAAGTATTTTTTTTTGGCTAATTTTTCTAAAAAAAAGTTTATCATGCCTTTAAGAACTTCTCTAAAGAGCTTTTAGTGAAATTACATACTTATAGATAGACTGATAGATCTAGATGTTATACTAAACAGATTAATTTGGTTGCAAATATTTATAATTTACTCAGATATTTTTGTCCCGAATCAAAATTTAAGGTGTTGCAGCTGATGCACCATACAGGCAAAATATTTTGGAGGTATCTGCTACAGATACGGATACTGCAAGCAGTGTATCATATGCAATTTCTAATAAAGATGCTTTTGTCATTGATTCAACTCTTGGCATCATTTCAAATATTATCTCATTTCAATACACACCTAATGTCCCTCCAAGCTACACGTTTAATGTAAATGCCACTGATGGAGTCAACACTAATACTACTAATGTCACGGTAAATTCTTCAGTTTTAAATAGTTTCAGTACTAGATTTGATGTCACTGTGATATATTAAATTCTAGATTGCTACAATACTTCATTTAATGGCACAGTAAATATTAACTTTTAAATTACAGCAAAATAATCTGATGTTGTAGTAATTTATTATTAAGCTGTAAATTGCTACAATAATACATTCAATATCATGATAATGTATTAAAAGTGCTAAATGGTAACAATACTGCATCTTATGTCACAATAATATATTAAGGTCTAAATCACCACATTAATACATCTGATTTCACAATTATAACTTTTATATCATTGATATATTAAATTCTAAATTACTACATCAATAAATATGATGTCATAGTACTACATTAAGTTCCAAAATAATTTCCAAGCTAAGAAAATGCTTAAATTTCTAAGTACACAGTTTATACTAGTGATTAATTCATTAATGCTAAATAAACTGTGATTAATTCATTCACCCGTGAGGGTATGAGTTAAAACCAGTTACCTATGTCTACCACTGTAGGCTAAGCCTTCTGTAGACTTGCACTTTTAACTTTAACTCATTTATTTTTTTCTGCTGACCAGATATTTGTTGTGTCCCCTTCAAACCTAATTTATATGAAAATAAACAGACCTTTGTATGATGTGGAGCCATTTAAACAACAGATTGCTCAGTAAGTCTTCAAAGTAGACTTAGTAGTTAATTGTCTCACTACCTCTGCTGATGTATTTATTTATTAAAAGTAAATATAAGAAAAAATTCTTTTCTTTTTTTCCCAGGTCAATCCAAAAGTCTGATACTGCCAACATAAAATTTGCATGCATCATTGACATGAAAACTCATGTAGAGGATGATGGAATGCTGAATTCTCAAGCGTACGATTTATAATGAATCTGTATACTTATTAATACATCTGTCTAAGCGATCTATTATTATAAATCTGTATACTTTTTTTATACATCTCTCAAAGATATTTGTAATAAATCTATATACTTATTTATAAATTTTTATCTCTTAAGTTTTTTAAGCGAAAATGTTTTTTTCTGATTCACTTGCAAATAATTTGATTATTTACATTTCATAATTTCATTTACATTTTTTTTTTCAGAACTGATATTTCAGTTGCAGCTGTCAGTGCATCAACTGGACAACTCTACTCATCTCCAGATTTAGTTTCTCTCATTGAAAAGGAAAGAAATCAAAAGAATTCTGTGTACAATGCTGTCTATGTTACCAATGTAAAGGTAAAAAATATTAAGAAATGCTACCTAGTTTACTTTATCTAGATTTATGTAAAATGAGAATCAAGGGTTTTTACCACTATAGAGTATAAGTAAAATTCCCTTATCTCTATGGGGCCATCGGAGCAGATGAAGTGTAGAATTCATGTTTCTAAAACCTCTGCATATAAAGGGATTGTGTAGTTAGCACAATGCCCTGCCCTGTGACAGTTGAGTATCTAGACTGCTCGGCCATCCATCCCACTCACTGTAGAGTATACATGACACTTTTTTTTCACATACTTCTAGTTCTAATACATGTACTGCAGTTATCTTAATACATGTACTACAGTTATCTCAATACATGTAATACAGTTATCTCAATACATGAACTACAGTTATCTCAATACATGAACTACAGTTATCTCAATACATGTAATACAGTTATCTCAATTCATGTACTACAGTTATCTCAATACATGTAATACAGTTATCTCAATACATGAACTACAGTTATCTCAATACATGTAATACAGTTATCTCAATACATGTACTACAGTTATCTCAATACATGTACTACAGTTATCTCAATACATGTAATACAGTTATCTCAATACATGTAATACAGTTATCTCAATACATGTAATACAGTTATCTCAATACATGTAATACAGTTATCTCAGTACATGTACTACAGTTATCTCAATACATGAACCACAGTTATCTCAATACATGAACTACAGTTATCTCAATACATGAACTACAGTTATCTCAATACATGTACTACAGTTATCTCAGTACATGTACTACAGTTATCTCAATACATGTAATACAGTTATCTCAATACATGTACTGCAGTTATCTCAATACATGAACTACAGTTATCTCAGTACATGTACTACAGTTATCTCAATACATGTACTGCAGTTATCTCAATACATGAACTACAGTTATCTCAGTACATGTACTACAGTTATCTCAATACATGTACTGCAGTTATCTCAATACATGAACTACAGTTATCTCAGTACATGTAATACAGTTATCTCAATACATGTACTGCAGTTATCTCAATACATGTACTGCAGTTATCTCAATACATGAACTACAGTTATCTCAGTACATGTACTACAGTTATCTCAATACATGTACTGCAGTTATCTCAATACATGAACTACAGTTATCTCAGTACATGTAATACAGTTATCTCAATACATGTACTGCAGTTATCTCAATACATGAACTACAGTTATCTCAATACATGTACTGCAGTTATCTCAATACATGTACTGCAGTTATCTCATGTAATACAGTTATCTCAATACATGTACTGCAGTTATCTCATGTAATACAGTTATCTCAATACATGTACTGCAGTTATCTCAATACATGAACTACAGTTATCTCATGTAATACAGTTATCTCAGTACATGAACTACAGTTATCTCATGTAATACAGTTATCTCAATACATGTACTGCAGTTATCTCAGTACATGTACTACAGTTATCTCAGTATCTCAATACATGTAATACAGTTATCTCAATACATGTACTGCAGTTATCTCAATACATGTACTACAGTTATCTCAATACATGGTAATACAGTTATCTCAATACATGTACTGCAGTTATCTCAGTACATGTACTACAGTTATCTCAGTACATGTACTACAGTTATCTCAGTACATGTACTACAGTTCTCTCAATACATGTACTACAGTTCTCTCAATACATGTACTACAGTTATCTCAATACATGTACTACAGTTCTCTCAATACATGTACTACAGTTATCTCAATACATGTAATACAGTTATCTCAATACATGTAATACAGTTATCTCAATACATGTACTGCAGTTATCTCAATACATGTAATACAGTTATCTCAGTACATGTACTACAGTTATCTCAGTACATGAACTACAGTTATCTCAGTACATGTACTACAGTTCTCTCAATACATGTAATACTACAGTTCTCTCAATACATGTACTACAGTTATCTCAATACATGTACTACAGTTATCTCAATACATGTAATACAGTTATCTCAATACATATGCCTGCAGTTATCTCAATACATGTAATACAGTTATCTCAATACATGTACTGCAGTTATCTCAATACATGTAATACAGTTATCTCAATACATGTACTGCAGTTATCTCAATACATGTAATACAGTTATTTCAATACATGTACTGCAGTTATCTCAATGCGTGTACTGCAGTTATCTCAATACATGAACTGCAGTTATCTCAATACATGTACTGCAGTTATCTCAATACATGTACTGCAGTTATCTCAATACATGTACTGCAGTTATCTCAATACATGTAATACAGTTATCTCAATACATGTACTAAAGTTCTCTCAATACATGTAATACAGTTATCTCAATACATGTACTACAGTTATCTCAATACATGTACTACAGTTATCTCAATACATGTAATACAGTTATATCAATAAAAATGATTTGATTTATTTGTTGTATTTAAAGAAAAACTTTTTGAACACTTTTTGGGGATCAATTATTTTTTGTATTACTGCTCTTATTGAATCGCAGGAATACCAGAAAAAAGATGAATTTAGTTTGTCAGAAGATGCAGTTTTGGCCATTCTTATCATCACAATTTTACTTATTTTCCTTGCCATCATACTGTTCATCATTGCCTGCTTTGTATTAGACGGCTCGTAAGTAATATGTTTAATTAATCCCCTACTTCTGTTTTTAATGATTTTATTAATCCCATACTTTCACTTACTGACATGAATGATTTTATAAATCCCATACTTTCACTTACTGACATGAATGATTTTATTAATCCCATACTTTCACTTACTGACATGAATGATTTTATTAATCCCATACTTTCACTTACTGACATGAATGATTTTATTAATCCCATACTTTCACTTACTGACTTGAATGATTTTATTAATCTCCTACTTTCACTTACTGACTTGAATGAGTATTTATTAATCCCATACTTTCACTTACTGACATGAATGATTTTATTAATCTCCTACTTTCACTTAATTACATTTATGTCAGTCTGTTTAGTTTGTTTCAATTGGTAAACATGTTGTTTGTCTTGTCTTCATTTAGAAAAAAAAAGAAGACTAAAACCTATCATTCAAAGTCTACAGTGTTGGCTCCACAGGTTAGTCGTCTGTTTATGTACAATTGAAAATAAAAGAATTAATTATAATTATACTATCCTAAGTTTTTTACTTTAAAGCTTCAAATACAGTAAAACCTCGATTCACGAGCATAATCCTAAACACTTGTACAATCAAGCAGATTTCTCCATATGAAAAAAATGTTAACTCGGGTGATTGGTTGCAGAAAACTAAAATTTCTCTCATGCATAGTAAAGAACACATCATTATGATTTTTTATTTTTCAATTATATTAAGTGATCAAATTGAATCAATGTACATGACATCTAAAACTATTAACAAGAGAACTGTTGCTGTTAGCTCATCGTATTATGTGCTCATCTTGCAAGATTGCTTGTATATCAAAGAAAAATTTTGCTCGTCTTGCAAAACCTAGTTACTCGTAAACTGAGGTTGACTGTATGCTAATTTATGCATTGTGAATTTTTATTTTCTGTGATTTCGATGATTTCAGAAGTATATCTCTTGTTTTACATACATTTAAATATGTTATTTTATTTCAAAACATATTTTTTAGTTGATGCATATCACCATTTAAAAAAAAAGTCTTCATTTTAATATAAACTAGAATATTGTCACCATTGCCAAGAACTACTTTACCTATTATATAGAAAAAAAATTGTATAAAAGGATATCTTTTATTGTTCTTTCTTTACTGTCTTCTGTTGTTTTTTAAATACATGTAAGTCACAAACTGCCAAGATGCACAGGAAATGTCCAGAACAATTTTTTTCAGAAATAAATAATGTTTAAAATAGCATTAATGATCAAGTTTTATCTCATTAACTTGAATTTGTTTCTTCATTTTATGCTAAACTTTAATATAATGTGTGTACATTTTTTTTAAACTGTTGTAATAATAAACTAGACATTTTTTCTTTTAATATTAACAATAGAATCTGCATTGGGTGAACTGAAACTCAGTTACATATGGGAGTTACATAAAACAACTTCAACAGAAATAAACAATGAAGAAACAATAAATCTTGAATAATTAAATTCAATTGAAATTACACACAGTAGGTTTTTTTTACATCAATCAGTCACTTAGTGATTCTGTTCTTTGCAGCCCTTGGAGCCTAGTTCTAATCCTGTGTTCAGAAGTCCTCACGAAGAAGAAGATGTTTATACCCTACCAAAGAAGAAGCCAATACATTCAGAACAGTATGGACTGGAAGTGGAATCACCAGCATTGGCGGAACCATCTTATATTCCACCTCCAGAGGTGATATATCTCTTGCGCACACAAACATTGTCTTTTAAAGTACAAAACCATTTAGTGTTATTTTCATGGTATGAGAGTAAAAGATCAAAATCTCACTTTTTAATAATACCCATGAAGACTAAATGTTTTAAATCATTCCCAGCCATTCAGAGGTTATTTGAATACTGAGCCTGAGCCAGTGATTGAGACAGAATTAGAATCTCTACATGAATATGTCCCAGAGTTGCCGTTTCAGCCATATGAACCAGAGTATGAAGATAAGATAGTGACCGTAGTTGATGATGATGATGATAATGAGTTACCAGGTGAGTTGAATAAAGACTGTCAACAGTGTAACTAGCGTTAGTGACGTCCAGGTAGGACTCTAAAAAGCTGTTCCATTCTAATGCCCAAAAAAAAAATTATAAAGTGGTGAAAATGCCTCCCCTTGCTAAAGTAAATGCTGCCTGGGGTAAGCCACCCCTCCACTCCTCCCTAATATCACCTCTGGTTACTGTAGTTGATTGTTACAAGTTACCAGGTGAGATGAAGGTAATTTAGTTACTTTAAGCTGTTGATGAGGAGTAGCCATTAATCATAAACTTTTGATTTACATTAATGTTGTTTAAATAGTCTAAACATTGACCTTACAATTCAAATTTTTTTGATGATTCTATAATGTTGCGCTAACATTAGTTGTTAATGATTTTGTAATGTTGCACTAACATTACACTTAAAACTAAGTAAAGTAAGTAAAGTTCCCTTCTTAGCCCTAACGGGCCATCAGGGCAGATGAAGTGTAGAATTCAACTGTTTCTATAACCTTGGCATATGAAGGGATTGTGTGGTTAGCACAATGCCCAGCTGCCTTTACTTCCCCAACGTAAGTCAAGTACCCATTTAAAGCTGGGTGGACTTATGGGACGACTTTGCACCAAATTTCAGCTGGAAAAATTCCATGGGCCTCACCGAGGATCTCAGGTTGACAGGGGAGTATCTACACCACTCTGCCATCCGTCCCACACTTAAAACTAAGCTGTCATTGAATCTATTTTACAATATTGACAGATTTAATATAACATTAAAAAATGATACCAAACTTAATAAACTTTAATAATTAACCTCTTTCTAACTTTTTTTTTTTATCTCAGCTCCATTTGTAGAAGGTGAAATTGAGACTGAGATCAGAAACTCACCAACTAGTAGCTCAGTATCAAGCCCAGCAAGCAGCAGAAAAAGTGGTTCACATCATTCAGACTAAACATTTCAAGTACAGAAATGTTTATGGCAGATAATGTGACTTCCCAACTTCAAGAGGATATTCACAACATAAAGCTGCTAAAATAATTAAAACTTCCATCACTGATTTGAATAAAGCATCTTAGGTGAAATTAACGACAGTCTAAAGATAGAGATCAACATTTCATCTTGAAATACTCTTAGAACTGTTTCTAACAAGTTATTAATTACAAGTTGTATCATTTTTAATATAAGTACTTAAACTTCTTGTATATTCACATTTAACAATATTTTTTTCATGAATTTTTTTTTTTTTGTATTGAACTGTGCAGCTACACATACTATAGCTAAGGTTGATAAAAAAATCTAATCAAAAAGCAAAAAAATGTAGATGCAACAAATTATTTAGAAATAATACTGACATAATAAATGTTGTAGTACAAGTTATTAAAAAAAATTGTAAATTTATGTTCTAATAGTTTTTATATTATGATCTTGGAAATCATATTCACTAATGCCTTTTTTTACTTTCACCTAAATTTACAAAAATATACATTTTGTAAATCCTCAAAATAATTGTTTAAAAAATCTTAAGGAGGGATCCAGTCATTTGACTCATTTCCAAGGGCAGGAAATTTATATTTTCACATCCATGTTTTAAAGACTAGGATCCACCTGACCATAAAACTCACCCAGACTTTAGAGCATTAACAAGAAAAAAAATCTATAGCCTTGCTCTACATGAGTCTGAATATTAGATGCACCCTCATCTTCACAACCATTTTTGTGAGAAAAAAGTACATCTAATTGAAAAAATATGGTAATTATTGCTGTATTGATTCTAGAAAAAACCTGGCATCTATATTTTAAATCAAACTTATACTACTTCATCTAAATGCACCTACCTATACAACATGGAAAGTATGGTTGTTCCTGAATCTGTGACTTAACACATTTCAGCAAACACTTGTTGTCAATTTATGTACAATTTGTTTCTACGTTCTGGTTTAAATTATTTGGTATGTAATCTGTTAAAATTGCCTTACAATATCATTCTACCCATTTTATAGTGAATCTGTACTATATTTTAAATTTTGTCTACATTTTGATAAAATGATTTATAAATTAAAGATGAACTTTTATTTATATCAAAAATTGTATGTTACACTTTCTCATATAAATTGATATTTTAACGTACAAACATTAAATTGGTCCTAATATCAGGTTGAAATTTCTACAAATCTTAATTTACATTCAGTTAAATCAGGGCTCAATAACTACTGCCCACCGATAGAATCCATCCTGCATATTTATCAGTCTTGATAAAACTTATTAAACACAAAACATGGTGATTTAAAAAAATTTACAAAGTGAACAAAGTTTGGTGACAATTCTTTCAGGGCCTGCTAAGCAAAGGAACAGTACATTGAAATACCTTTGGCTATCAATAGTTTGCCCATAAAAAGAAACAAACCTCTCATTATAAACATACTGTCCTGTATAATCCATCACTTCTAAAGACAAATAAAGCAAAAAATATAAATTCATTTTAAACTTCAAAAAATGTAATAATGCACGTAGGTACTTGAATTTTTCAAATGAAACTTGTTTCTGTTTTACTCAACCTATTTTAAAGAACTCATACATTAAAAGTGTGAGTGATTACAACATACTGAACTAAATATTCCTTTACATTAATAAAGTAGCAATAAATAGTAATGATAATTTATACAAATACTTGTATGATATAATGAAATATTTCTTTTTAAATTGATTTTTTTTTTTATTTTTAATAACTTTAATTTTACAATAATATTTTTTTCTAAATTAATTTTTGTAGTATCACATTAAACATTTCTTTCAAAACATTTTGGTTATATATACACTTTTAGTTGAGAACTATTAAAGAGAAATCGAGCAGTTTGTTTTTTAAGCAAAAAAAAAAATTCAGATTTTGATGGTTTGGAGCACCTAATACATGCAAAAGCCATAGCTAGCTAGAGTGGCGCCCTCTCCCAGATTTGAAAAGTGAAAACAAATTTATCATTGCTATTTCAACACCCCATCCTAGTTTGGGACCTTGTGATTCTTTGCATGTCCATACAAATAACATGACCTGACCATTCAAGCTGTCTCATCATGATCATGGTTTCAACACATGTTAAGGAAGCTCTATCCAGGACTTCTTGATTAGAACAGAGAGTATTGGTGGAATAGTTCAATAAACTTTAAGATTGTTCTAGAGCCAACTGCTGCTTAGTGTCAAATCTTTTTCATCTAGGGGCTTGATTGGTCTTTTTGATTCTAGCATCCACTTGGGTGGGATGGATGGCTGAGTGGTGTAAATACTCAACAGTCAACCTGACAGTCCAGGGTTCGATCCTCTGTGAGAACCATAGGAATTTTTCCCGGTGAAATTTGTTTCAAAGTTGTCCCACAAGTCCACCCAGCTTTAAATGGGTACCTGATTTAAGTTGGAGAAGTAAAGGCAGCTGGGCTAAGGACCCATCATTAGATACTTGAAGATGGTGACATTAGGGAAATTAAATAATTGGATCAGTCTTGCAAACTTTACAAGTCACAAAAGATATTGAAAACATTCATCTATATTGAATCAAGCTGCAATATTTAATCAAACTTTGACAACTTATTCTATTTTGTCCTTTGGAATTGAGATATTACATAATGCACCAAAGCACAATAATAATGTATAAAACTTTGGTGCTTAATTATTTAAAGTAGGTATTTTAACAAAGTGAGCATTACAACACAAAATAATATAATTGCAAACAATTTTTAAGTAAATTTATTTCTGTCATCATCACAATACTATTATTCCAATCAAAATGAGAACAGATTTGAAGAACATTTGTTTAAAATATGTGTTTTTGTTTTTTTTAGGCTAAATATTTCTATAAATAAAAATCAGTTCAGTGCATAATAGTTAATCAATGGTTACTATCCCTGCTTTTCTGTTAAATTTATGTAGATTACAACTTTATGACAAACTCTAATGAAATTAAATTTCTAGTTTGAAAGTTACTGATCTACTAAGTTCCACTTCAAACTTAAGAAATGCACCCAGGCACCCTTTTCTGCAATAAAACCTTACTTATGGAATGTTACTGAGGGCTATTTTGAAATTGTGATGATGTGGACAAGTGAAGCAATTTTATTTTCTGACTTATTACATCTTTATTGGTTTAAAGGTATATTTTCTACTTCGGTATTCTTTAATAAAAAAAAATGAAACAAATAAAGAAGAAACTTTAAAAATGTAGAGTAACTCCATCCAAAACTGGATAAATTAACAAAAAACCAGTTGAAAAACTAAGTTGTGAAGTGGTTTTCTGAAAAATATATGGCGAAAAAATTGTAATGGGCTCAAACCAATTTTTTTTTTTAATGTAACATTTTTTATGCAATGAGGATTTATTTTAGTTATTATCATAATGTAAACTTCAATCAGAAGACTTGTGAGCAAAAGTAAAAATAGAAAAGGAAAATAAAACACTATAACACAATTTTTACACATTTTAAAAGGAAATAAATAAATTTATAACATTTTTGAGTGACAGATAACCTGTTTTTTAAAGCCACAAATACAATGGGAGAAAACATGCAAAATGCCTTAATACCTTTTTTTGCCATATTATAATAGGTAAACATTTACATGGACGTGGAAATTTTAACTTTTCTTTTAACATAAGCTATTTAAGCTTGTTTAATATAACAATATACAAAATACTCACAAAAAAATGTTTATTGTTAAACTGGCAGCATTATTCAATATTATATGTAATGAGAAACAATCCACTTGCTGTCATATTCTTATTACTTATCATAGTGCACTATGATAATACATTAATAGTAGTCTATGCTGTAGCATTTAGAATTGTCCAAATTTATAAGTAAAAATTTATCTTGCTAAAAAATTCTATTTAAATTGAAAAAGAAAAGCAGTCAGATAAATAACTAATTGTGTTGTTCTAAAATTAGTTAAGTAGAGACCTTATTTCTTCCAAAATGCTTACAAATAGTTTTTGTGTTTAATTATCCAACTTTTTTTAGATAATGGTAAAAGGATTCTAAAATAGTTGAAAAAACTCTTTATGATCTTTAGTATATTTTCTTTTTAATTAACACTGACCAACATAAGATGCTAACAAAACAATGAAAATAGCCAGCGCAATAATAAAAAACTTTTTAAATAAATGCAGAACTGACAAAACTTTAAAAGAAAATATGTGAGGGGGGAATAAACAATTTGGAATTTATTTCCTTTATTACAGTCTATACAAAAAGACTTTAATAATACATGTAACACGAAACAGCAGGTAAAATGCTTTGAGTGTGGACCATTAAGTGAACAAAAGGTAATCAATATTTCCTTGAATAACTTTTTGTTTATTTAACATCATTGCTAAGTATCTGTTATAACAAGTGATACATTTATAAAAAAAAATTATTCTATCAAACAAATTACATGTTCATGTAATACATTTCACATTTCATGAAAAGTTAAAATTTATCTCTTATTCATTTTTTAAATATTGCTTCCCTAACAGGAGCAGTGTACAGGAATAACAAACTTTATGAATACATACAAATATCAATTCAGTGATTTATTAACTGTACATGTGTTTTTAAATAATTGAGAGGTAAGTGTGATTACTGTCTGTTTCTATTTTAATAGATTACATTAAAGATGTAAAAAAAAAATTGTATGTCTTTGGATTTTAAAGGAAGAATATTTTTTATGGTAAGATTTGCTCTAAGCAGTATTTCTTGTCTTAAATTATTAGCTTATTAAGTGAGCGAGCAGCTATAAAAAGTTCAATCAAAATGATAACAATCATTCATGAAATTCTGTTCAATAAAAGACAGGTAGACATGCTAAAATGGTTTTAAAGTCTCTGGGAAAACAGAATTCAAACTTGCTTTATCAGAAAGATATATACTATATATAATATAAATGTACTTTGTGACATATTTACATGAAATCACAAAGTAAAGCATCAGGAAATAATAAAACCGGGAAAACAATTTCTGAATGAAATGAAAATTTTTCTGAAAGCTTTTCAACAGTTTAAATAGTGATTTAAAATAATTTTTAAAACATGAATGTCCAGTTTTTAAAATGGGAAATCTTATAAAATAATAAGCATGACATGTTAAGAGCTATAATACTTTATATGAATAATAATAACAAATTACTTTTGAACAAACCAAAACTTTACAGCAATAACCATCAAATATAAGGTGCTAAGGTGATCAAATTTTGAGCTATAATAACTCATTAAAAAATTAATACATGCCAATTATTTCTTTTGTTAATGATTTTTTCCTGCTCTGAGCATGCATTCTTATCAATGATAGGTTAATAAATGCAGTAAAAATGTGACATGTTCACACATTAATGTCTTTTATTTCCAATATTAATTCTTTAACATTTGATATAACATGTGATTAATACATTAACAGCTCTACATTTAATATGGAAAGGATTCATAAAGTTTTTTGAAAGAACATTTTATTTATACATGGAAAGCTTCATTTAGAACAGTATTAAAATACAAGACAAATGACTTGTAATGATTATATCTATTTTAATAATAATCAATTAAATTCTGCTCAAATATTTTCTTTTTATAGTATTTACACTGTTAACATTTAATATAATGAAATAATTTAATGACATCAAAAATGAGTAATGGTAAACAAGTTTTGAGAATCAATGTTTAAAAATAATTTTAAAAAATGTTTACTCTACTATAAATATTTTCTTAATTTCGATCATCCGTCATTTCCAAAAACTGTGCATAGACATCTCTGGTGCACTCACCTTTAGCATTGAAGATGAATCTGTAGTAACTGCCATCGGCACAAATCACTGAAAATAGCAAAAGAGGGACAAAACATTATGCGAGTTTTATCAATAATTTTGAAATATTTTATTTGATATTTAAATCAGCAGAGACTAACTTTAAAAAGCAAAAAGATAAAAAATATCACAGAATAAATATACTTTCAAATCTTTGAATATAAAAAAAAAATACTAAACTTTCTTTAAACACATAAACATGACTTAAACAAAAAAAAATTAAGAATATAAATTAAGAAATTACCTATGACTGTGTTGGGCTCTGAACCAAAGGCACAAATACAATGAGCACCTCCTGGAACCTGAAACTTGGAGAAACTCCATTTTGAGCTAAAATATTTTGGTAAAAAAGTAGCAGACGCTAACCTGTTTGAAAAAAATATTACACTTGAAAAGGTATTTATGAATTAAAAAAAAATTTTTCAAATGTAATTCAACAAACGTTTTTCTAATGTCTTTTTTAATTTGGCCTTGTTTAGGTAAATTCAGTGAATAAATGCATTCGAAAGCCTGATGAAAAAAGCGTTGAGAATACATATTTATATTAGTATAATTTTTTTTTAAATGTTTATCCAATCCTGTATCCTTGAATTTCAAATGTAATTTGTTTTAAATCATAGTTTCATTGCCATATTTTAGAGATAATTTATTTACTTTTGAGCACACATCACTTTGCAAATATTTTTATAACAAAAAGTGCAATTTTTAAGAGATACTATTACCCAAGACATTGTATTTCTTTATAACAATTTTAGTGCTACAAGCAGATGATATGAATTTAAATTTAACTTTAGTTTTCTAAAATTACCCCAGTGTGTATATTCAAAAAAACTAAATTTAACATATTAATTATTTTTAAATTACGTTGATTGTTTATTCTTTTTCTCATCCTCTGTAGAAAATATATGCACAGTGCCATGATCACTGGATACACAGAGCATCGTGGAATCTGAGTTAAAACTTATGCTGAAATAATAATTATATATATTATATGTAAGGTAAGAATTGCAAGAAAAAATTGAGTAATATTACTGCGTTAAATTTTTTTCAGCTATTTTACAAAAAATATAGAATGGAAATAAAGTTAACCATTCTTAATTTTCAATCAAAGCAAAGGAAGTTTACATATATAATGGAAAAATTACCAATAAATATTAGCACTATTGGCACCACGTCTAAGTTCATGTATCTGAACACCAGAGGCTGTATCGAATACTCTGATTAATGTTCCCTGTGGAGATGAGATCGTACATGTTAAGTGAGTTGTTTTTTTTTAATTTAAAATAAATATATGTATATTGGAAAAATGCTTTAAAAAATTACTAATTTAGATAAACCTTTTCAGAAGCTGTGGCAAGTTTTGTGCCTTGCAGATTCATGGCCATACAGCTAAGGTTAGCTTCATGGGCAGCAATATCTACTGGTGACTTTTCAGTGTCAGCCAGATCAACTATTTGAACATGACCCATCTTTCTGGCAGGAAATGAAAGAAGTGAGTTGTTGCTGTTAGGACACATCACGCATAGACCTATAGGCAGAAAAAAGATGAGCTGGTATTACATTCATTTTGGTTTAGATTTAATATATTTAATACATGTACATGCAATTTTTTTTTTTCATTTTATCAGTTTTTCTATAGTTTTCAAAATATTATGTAAAGATAGTGACCTTTGGTATTTTGACCAGTTTCAAAAACATGAAGCTGTTGTGGATTTTGCGTGAAAGTATAAACTTTAATCATTGTGTCCAAAGCAACCACAATCCTGGAAAAAAAAAAAAATTCATTAATCAGTAAATTTTTTATTTACCATATGCTGAAGGAAATGAAGTAAGATAACAAAACTATCAGAAATTATTTCTGTTATTCTGATAAGTGGTCAATGAATAATTTCATAAATGTTCATCAATGAAATACTGAGTTAACTAGTGTAAACTAACATTGAGTTAAAAAATAGCAAACCTGTCTCGCCGGAGACGAACACTTCGAACATCTGATGAAAATTCTAGTTCTATTACATGTTTTTTCTTTAAATCATCCCAAACCATCACTAGCACAAAGAACAAAATTATAATGATGATATGGAAACAATCATATTTTTAAATACCAAACTTTTCCTTCTTATATAACAATTAAACCATCTTTTAAGAATGTTTTAAGCATTTAAATTAACTGGCATATTTTTTAGGTTTTTAAAACTCTGTAATTGAAAATTATTATTATTAATGCTAACCAATAATTTTTCTGTTCATAAATTATTATGACATTTTTTTTTACTCAAATATTTAACTTAGCACTTACAACAGCATGCTTACTTAAGTTACAATATATATTCTGTAAAAATTTAGTCATCTTTACCTTTATTTGGTGGGTATTTTGGATTTTTTCCACCTCCAACTAAAGCTAAATAGTTGCAACGAAATAACATTTCTACATGACCAATACCTCCATCAGAAAAATCTAAAGAAATACAAATTTAAAACCACACATGAAATATTATTCATCTAGGAGATATTAATATGAATGCCAAAATGATTATTTTATTATGTTCATGGAATATGTATTTCAGCAGAGATTTTACATTAGAAAAATGACAATATTTTTTCATCAATGACTAAAATGTTAAAAAAATTACAAAAGTATTTCTCCTTTCTTTCACACTTTCCAATTCTGTATCTTTTCTTCCTCCCCTCCCAATTGTGCATTTGCTTGTCTATTTAGTATTGTCTCCTCTACACAATTATGTTTTTTCTATCCCATTTTACTACATGTATTCTGTATTCTCTAGGTTGTATTCTGTCTGTTCACTATATATTTTGTACTACCTTTACTTGCATATTCTGTTTTCTCAGTCAATGTAGAGTTATAGCTGAGTGGTGAGCATTTGTATTTGGTATTCTATCTGACCACCTTCTGTGTTTTCTCCCCACCCCCTTCATGTTTGGTTTTCTCTATTCCCTTCTAAATTTTGTATTCTCCCTAATCAATATTCTCCATCATCAAAATCTTGTATTCCACCCCACCCCCGTCCATATGATGTATTTATCTCCCTACCCCATAATAACAATCCACTTTGTAATTATAATAAGAAAAGTTCACTTTATAATTGTAATAGCTTAAGAAATGAATATTTTAGCTTATTGAGGAAAGATATAGTTCTGCTCAGTCATGCTCAGTTGTGATGATAACGGTAGAAAGGTCACGTAAAATGAGACTGTTGATTAAGTATTTATAAATAATTAATTGCTAAATGGTGAAAATTTTTTTATCAGCAGTGAGCATTGTAATGCATGATGTCAAGTTTGATGATTATGTCATTTGAAAATAATCAATTTAAGAAAAATTGTGATATACTCTTGTTGATGAGATTTTTGTTTATTTTTCCACCAAAGTGACATAAAGGCTCCACCATTGTCCATTATATAAACTGATATATATATAAGTAAAGTAAAGTAAAGTTCCCTTAGTAGCCCTAGTGGTCCATCGGGGCAGATGGAGTGTAGAATTCTTC
>JAGDYQ010000026.1:1544920-1556199 GCA_021962125.1 Bulinus truncatus
TATAGCCCCCCCCCCCCCCCCATAAGCCTGATTAGATTGTGTGTTCATTTCCTTAATTTGGTGTTAATTGCTGGTAAATGATATCCAAATATTTATATAGTTGAGTCTTTGAAAGATAATGCTAATTCAATCTCAGTGTTGTCAGATGTTTTGCTTTTTTTAACAAAATGCACAAAAACTCAAAAAAGAAAACTTCCAGAAACGGATTAAAAAATCGGCCAAAAAAAAAAATCAATAAGAAAACAGCCAAAAACTGAATCAGAAAACTGACAAAAAAAACTACTAGTTAGGTGAAAATGAATATACGTTTGAATTATTTTTTTACTCTACTCTCTAAAACAAATGGTGTTTATAGGGCACAACACACACACACACAAAATTGTAAATTTGTGTTTTTATCTATTGACATCCAGTGACCTAGCCTTGTGTTGTACTTCGTTGACATTGACAACAAGCACTGCCACCTGGCATGTGACGTCAGGAAGCCTGGACAGTTTTGTTTTTTTTGGAAAAAAAGGTTGGGTGAGCGAGCTGGGGGGAGGGGGTAGGCTGTGGTTGGAACCGAAGCATTCACGGTGGGAGGGGGTGGGAAGAAGGTCATTCATTACATGTCATTCTGCGTGGAGAGCTCTGCAACAAAGGGAGGTCATTGCATTACAAAGTAGATTACTAGGTTGTCAATGTACAAAAAAAAAAAAAAAATAGAAGGGAAAAAAGTTCGTTCATCATTTGTCCCAGTTAATGAAATAATTCATGAGTGTATGTGAGAGCTCATATATGCATATATGTGTGTGAGTGGCCCAACCATACACAGAGCGTTGCTTAGACATAAGCGACGTCAGTCGACTGCCCACCCTGGTAAGGGAAAGGAGGAAGGGGGTGTCGGCATTGTCCGTATCAATTCGAGCGATGTTATTTAATCGCGATAAAGCACAAATCAATTTACACACCGCATTTACGCAGAAAAATAATAATTAGAAAATCTATATAAATAAAATTATAAATACATTGATTACAATTAAAATAGTTTGTTTCTAACCATTGCATTAATTGTATTAATTTGAATGGTCATCAAAAACATTACTTAAGGCTGTTTGAAGAAAGCGAACAGTGAGTTATCTATAAGCAGTTTGTTAGCCTCGAAGAAATCATTTTGCGTAGAGATTATTTACATTTATGTTTGATAAAGTGAGGCGTGGTGTAAAAATGTTATGAAACATAATACTGGACTTTTTAAAATGAATTTATTTGACAAATGTAATTGAAAGAAGACGCCCTTGTAATAAATGCCAATCAGAACTCGGTCAGTGGTTGTTTACTTATTCCAAAAAAAGAATTTCACATTTAACAGACATGAATTGTAACAGAAAAAAACAAACAAATAGTCTGAGTAAATAACACATATTCATTTCAATAAAGAAGCAAAGTTTGTAAACAAATTTAAAATTTTAATCCATCTTTCAATGGAGATTTCGAACTTAATAAACACAGCTGACTAATGTGAAATGTAAAATATGTCGAGAAGTGTAAGTTATTGGATTTTTCTTAGACACATTTGTCGATGTTGGAGTTACTTTGACAGTTTTATAGTGTATACAATACATATATACAATACATACTGTAGAGAATAAATAAAAAGTAATAGAATAAATAGCCAATGGAATTCATATTGGATCCATCATTCTCTTGTATCATACATTTATCTATCTATCTATCTATCTATCTATCTATCTATCTACCCAAAATGTTGAGTAAAAAAAGTAAAGTTCCCTCAAATGGGCCATCGGGGCAGATGGAGTGTAGAATTCTTCTGTTTCTATAACCTCGGCATATGAAGGGATTGTGTGGTTTAGCACAACGCCCAGCCGCCTTTACTTCCCAAACTTAATGTCAGGTACCCATTTAAAGCTGGGTGGACTTGTGGAACGACTTTGAAACACATTTTCACCTGGAAAAAAATCCCATGGTTCTCACCCAGGATCGAACCCAATAGCATACCGATATTTAAAAATAAAATAAAAAAAAAACATCAAAAATTTTTATTCTTTAAAATGGGGCCTCAATTTCGTGTTGGCCTAAGGCCCCCCTAAAAATGTAAACCCGGCTCTGAATAGATAGATAAATCAATAGATAGATAAATCAATAGATAGATAAATC
This sequence comes from Bulinus truncatus, assembly GCA_021962125.1. NCBI lineage: Eukaryota > Metazoa > Mollusca > Gastropoda > Planorbidae > Bulinus > Bulinus truncatus. The sequence continues at coordinate 1,547,078 of JAGDYQ010000026.1, forward strand.
AATAGATAGATAAATCAATAGATAGAGAATATATCAATACCACTCATTGTGTGCCGATTCTCTGTCAATGTTTCCGTTATTTCCACCCGCTTTGTTTCCAAGTCGCTTTGTTGTGTTTGGTATCCAACTTTATATATACATATATATATATATATATATATATATATACATATATATATATATAAACTCTCTTCTCGCAGCATGTGATTCACAGTATAAACAGAACACTCAGTGTCACTTCCTTGTTCTGATCGAAATTTGTGACTTTGTTTATGGCCGGCATGTCAGCCTCCCTACCCGACCGCCCCCCCCCCCCCGCTACCCCTAAGCTTCCCTCTTTCCCGACCCCCCCCCCCCTCCCTTTTGTCAGTATGTGCCAGTTCTGTCATGGAAGCGACGACCTCCAAGCAGGTTAACGACCTTGGCATGCAACCTGTTTAAAAAAAAAAGATTTTAGAGACAGAGAGAGTGTGAGTGTTACGTCTGCGGGATAGTCCTAATGCTAATCCTGGCCACGTACAGATCGTTGTCTAGGTGTATGAGAGAGTAGATGTAGATGTTCTGGTGACAATATTTCTATTTTCACAGCTCACTTTCAGTCTCCGCTAATAAGTCAACAAATACCGGTTTCTTTGCTGATAAAACAAGTTTATTATGTAGCTATGTTGACGCCAGTTCTCTCATACAGTACTTCAGCTTACGTCCTATTCTTCCGCTCCTGCTCTCTAGTTCTCAGTCTCACTCCTCTCTCTCCTCCTCTCTGACTTACACACAAAACGTCCTGCTTATATACAGTACACAATTGGCTGTGACACCGGTGATTAATTAGTTGTAATTAATTCTAGCCCAACTACCTCTACACTCGGGGTAATTTATGTGACGGGTCTGTGGGGTTGGGAACTTGATTTGACACCTAACCAAGGGGCCCTATGACACCCTCCAACTCAGTTATCCCTCGTGAGAAGATTCTGCCCCACGACTTTCGTAACGGTTCCAACTTCATCCTACGTGTCACGGTCACGAACAATCTTTCCCAGGTAAATTGTCTCCGTGAGCCCTCAGTTCCACCGGTGACTCACAACTAATTAACATGGGAGGGAGGACGATGGGGCGTGCTTTCGCGTAAATTATTCTTCTATCTGGTCACAATGATGCACCCCCTCCCCACGCACATTTTGTTCCTAAACCGTAAACTATTGTGCTAAAATAACCCACATCGTAACAGTGAGGTAGTGCACAACTCAATAAATACTTAACCGAATTGACGAGGGTTGGGGTGGGGGGGGGGGGTAAGGAGTTGATCTGGTTTTGAACCCTTGTCCATTACTTTTTGTTTGGATGCCCGATTCTAGTGTTGTTTTAGTACCAGGTCCTATTTTAGTTTCAGTTTTTATTTCGTTTTTTCTGTAATAATTTTAGTTTTAGTCTAGTTTTAGTTTTAGGCCCAATTTTAGTTTTCGTTTTAGTTTTCGCCGACTAAAACACCAGAGTTTTAGTTTTCGTCTTATTCATTTTAGTTTCACTTTTAGTTTTAGTCTTGTAAACACCAATTACAAATAACATCATTGTTCATGACCAATTGTTGAAACAGATTGAAGCATAATAATAGTAGTCACAGAGATGGCAGCTCAGTGTACTGAAACTGAGTCATTTCACTTCATTGTCACATTATAAGTCACACTATCACATTGTGTTATGTGCCAATACCATGACTAAATTTTTGACTATGTTGTAGACTAGCAGACTTGCAGTGCATGTACAAAAAAACAACTAAAAACGTAATAACAATAAGAAACCGAAAACGTAAGTTAAAATTAAAACAAACGTATTTATTCTAAGACCTAGAACTCTGAAATAACTAAACTAAGTAACAACAGTTTACTTGAAGAGTGAAGTAATTGTATTATTTTGATGACTTATATTCAGGGTTGTTAGTATCGAAGTATCGGTATCGGCCAATACAGTATCGGCGATACTTTTTTTATTATTGGTTGCTGTATTGCCGATCCTTTTTGTATCAAGTATTGATTTGTGTATCGCCGATACAATTTAAACAAAAAAATTTCGATACTCTATACCGATACTTTACTAGTGCCACTATTTGCAAAAAAACAATAGCGATTTTAATACATTGTCATCTACATAAATTCAATCCCTACTAACCGTGACTCCGCTCTACCAATATTAACGACAGCCACCTCCCCATCAATACACCACGGTCGGCGAGTTGAAGGAAAAATTTAGCTTTAATCTTCTTTTGAAGACTCTTTGCGCGCCGAGGTCTATAAATGTTATTCTTAGATTCTTTCATTCATATACTTTCTTTCTGTCAACTATTTGTTCAATGTTTTAATGAACGACAGAAAGAAAACTTAATTTTTTTATCCATCTGTCAGTTATACACACACACAACACACACCCACACACACACACACACATATATATATATATATATAAATGTATATACTGTTAGTGTTTATAGGTTATATAGTGATAAATTATATACCTTGCTGTATTCTTGTGTGTATGTTTGTTAATTGAGTTGTTAATTCATTTGTGCTTATTTATATTTATACATTGTTTTTATTTATTAATTCATTTTTTTAGTATTTACTACATTTCATTAAAAATAATTAATTGAATGGTATTAAATTCTAAAACTGTATGTTTTAATTAAAATTGAAAACTTTGTAATAAAACAATATCATATAATTAACACATATTATATTATTAAATAATATGCCGAGTTCAACAAACAATACAATTTGGATGGTTAAAACAATTAATTGAATAGAAATACATGAACATCAACAAATTTTAAAAAATACACTGGATTCCGCTTTATTGGGACACCGCTTATGTGGGACATATCTCAAAGAAACCAAACCAAGAAGCCAATAGTAAATTTGTATGTTTAACTGGGACAGCCGCTTAATTGGGACAAAAAGCCTCGGTCCCGATGTGTCCCAATTAAGCAGAATCGACTGTATCTTGTAAAACGACACCCTTTGATCTAACCGCATGGCAATTTCAAACTTTCAAAGCAAAATTTATATCGTCGGCTGTCATTTTTCTTTTTTTTTTATCTTTTGTTGTTCTTTCTTTCATGTGTCAACAGTATACCGGAAAAGACGATAAATGGGGATTTTAGTTTTTATTTCGTTGGGGAGTTTTAGTTTCAGTTTTTATTCAGTCTTTTGTCTACGAGATTTAGTTTTCGTCTAGTTTTAGTCTTGCTGATAATTTTAGTTTTAGTTTTAGTCATCGTTGACGAAAAGTCAACATTTTCGTTAACGAAGGTTTTAGTTTTAGTTTTCGTCGACGTAAACAACACTACCCGATTCTTCAGGAATCCACCGACATATTCGACGCATTTTTTGGAATAGAACATGTAAAAGTAGTACTGAAGTCTTTGTAAAGACAACTGGTGTCATTAACTTTGTGCACAGGGGCCCTGCTGAACGGAAAACACTGGACTTGAGGGGGCCCCAATGGGCTCGGAAAACTCATTCGTTTTTAGATTTAATTGGATTTTTTTAGGGGCCCTGGTACTTTATGGACCTTAGAAATTATGGGATTATTTTTTTTGGAGTGGGCATCACTTTGTAGGAGATGACATCACTGGTTCGGACCAAAACTGAATGTTTTATTATTATTATTATTATTATTATTATACGTAAGAATTTCGGATCTTAAACTTATAAACAAGTTTTAACATTCTTTTTTTATTGATGTTATTTTCTCTATTGTCCACCTTCAGACTCCATTGTTGTCGAAATAAAATATTGACCCATTTTTAGTAATACGTCTGGACAATAAAACGTCTAAGTAGAATACAAAACAAAAGTTCAATGACCGATCCTTAAATAATTTTATCTCCAACCCTTCACTCCATATTCCAGCAAATGTGATATTTCAAAAGCATGTTGTGATAATAACTGTAACAAAAAAAAGTATCACAAAAAACTGAATCAATAGAATTTATAAATCTTTCTCATAGATATTTAGGTCAGCGAACTTACAAGCAAAAAATGTTGTATGTGAATGAACTTGAATGAATATGTTCAGGTGAGTGTGAATATTTCTGTGTGTGTGTGTGGTTGTTGCCTTTTTGACTGTCACAAACCTAGTTATTGTTCTTGTTAACATTTTAAAAAAAATATCAGTGACATTAGTTTTGAATCTGTGATTGTGGAATTGTGTCAGCTGTCATATCTGACGGTTAATATTTAACACCCACTCGCGATTCCATATTGGCACGAATGGTTCTCACATTGAGAAGGTCAGAGGGCGGATGTTAGTAAAATAACGTGGCACGACTGTACCATATGCTCAGTACAATCAGTACACACAGTGCCAAACTTAGGGATTAGAGGACCCGGGGGCTTGGCCTTTATGGGGGCCCCTGCATTTTGACATTCGACATCATGACATGAGATAATGTACTTAATATTTAAAGTAAAAAAAAAATTTTGGGGACCCCCTCAAGCTGGGGCCCGGGGACTCTTTCGAATTCGGACCCCCTTCCCCCACCCTAGGTACGCCTCTGCAATCAGTACAATGTATTCGTGTGTAAAATGTATTTAAATAAACAAATCTTATAAAGTACAACTGTAAGTTTAAAAAATAAAAGAAACCTTTTTGAAAAACTATAATAGCAGCCCTTAAGATTGCCACTTCGATGGCACACAATAAAACTCAAATGTGTTTACATATGTACAGCTCATGGTCGTTTCAAAGTGTGAGTTACTTCAGCTCATGGTCGTTTCAAAGTGTGGGTTACTTCAGCTCATGGTCGTTTCAAAGTGTGGGTTACTTCAGCTCATGGTCGTTTCAAAGTGTGGGTTACTCCTAGACATTGACGAGAAGGACCCAGGGGAATAAAGGTGCCAAGCTAATCGAACGTTTGCTTCTCATTATTTTATATGTTTATCTTAAAGACCTGAAAGGCTCTATTTGCCGCGGACTGGATGCAGCCGACGTTATTCCAGAGGCAGATTTAGGAGAGTTCTATGATTGATTCCAGAGGCAGATTTAGGAGAGTTCTATGATTGATTCCAGGGGCGGCTGGGCGTTGTGCTAACCACACAATCCATAAGTATGCCGAGGTTATTGTAGCAGAGTAATTCTACATTTCCTCTGCCCCGAAGAGCCCTTTGGCGCTTAAGGGAACCTTTACTTTATTTTTTACCAGTTTTACGCTAGGCAGCTCGATAGTAGTGGGTTTGAAAGCTTCAACATAAGTTAGGTGGTCGGCTTGAGAAACTTACAGGCACAGTGCATGTTGCAGAATTGAACCTCTGTAGACGACTTTTATCACCAGTTCCTGTCGCACCCACACCTCTAACTTATTACCATCGTCTTTTGGAGGACATTCGAATGCCCCCCCCCTTTCTCGTAGTGGTTACTTCACACAATGGATTCGAAGCTCAGATATCTATCTATCTATCTATCTACCTATCTATCTATCTATCTATCTATCTATCTATCTATCTATCTATCTATCTATCTATCTATCTATCTATCTATCTATCTATCTATCTATCTATCTCGGTCGTTGCCTGTTTCATTGTAAACTAAATGTTAACACGTGACGTGAGGTCAAATATTGTTTATGCCCTAATACCAACGACTTCACACAAGTAGGATATACAATAAATATTAAAAAATGTTTCCTTTTTTTACCCTGCAGTCATTGTCCTGATATATATATATACACACACACAACATACACAACACACACACAACATACACACAACGTCCATATTTTAAACAAACCTACCGGGTGAAACGGGGTTATTGCCTTTTCCCATGCCATGTAAAAATGAGGTGCAAAAAATGTATATATATATTGTCAAGGCCGTGTTTGGGTGAATGTACAGAGCTAGAGTGGATTGGTGGCATGTAGGTGTAACTTACAGAGTCAAACAATGGTTAATTCAGTGTAACAAGGTCATTGGCAGTGCACATATAAACAGTCTTAGTTGTAGAGTTGTTTTTTTGTCGTTGTTGCTGTTGTTGTTGCTGTTGTTGTTGTTGCTGTTGTTGTTGCTGTTGCTGTTGTTGCTGTTGTTGTTGTTGCTGTTGCTGTTGTTGCTAATGTTGTTGTTGTTGCTGCTGTTGTTGCTGTTGCTGTTGTTGCTGTTGTTGTTGTTGCTGTTGTTGTTGTTGCTGTTGTTGTTGTTGATGCTGTTGTTGTTGTTGTTGTTGCTGTTGTTGTTGTTGTTGTTGCTGCTGTTGTTGTTGTTGTTGCTGTTGTTGTTGCTGTTGTTGCTGCTGTTGTTGTTGCTGTTGTTGCTGTTGTTGTTATTTGTTTGTTTTTCTACACGTCCTCCATCATTCCGCCCCGCCCCCACCCACCCTCGACCCCATCCCCTCCCCATTTTTTTTTAAAATTTCATTCTGCCCAAAAATGGGTGGCAGCCTTGAAAACATTGGTCTCACACACACACACTCACACACACACACACAGCTGGTAGGAGGGTGTTGTAGACTACAGCCACCCAGCCAGCATCGTGTATGTTTGTTGGACAGGTTGGAAATGATTTACGTAAAGCGGGCACAAAGCTGATTTACGTAGAGCGGGCAAAAAGCTGATTTACGTAGAGCGGGCACAAAGCTGATTTACGTAGAGCGGACACAAAGCTGATTTACGTAGAGCGGACACAAAGCTGATTTACGTAGAGCGGACACAAAGCTGATTTACGTAGAGCGGACACAAAGCTGATTTACGTAGAGCGGACACAAAAGCTGATTTACGTAAAGCGGACACAAATTATGCCCATTAGAATAAAATGTATTACGGGGTAGGGGGCAGATACTTCCAGAGAATATCTATTGAGGTCATTCTTAGCATCAGGTGTGTTATGAATTAAAGCTTGCAGTATGTGTGTGTGTGTGGTGGGGGGTTGTTTGTTCCTACGCCGTAGCTTAATTTGCCAATCCATAATTAAGGGACTGTTTATAGCTTCAGATTTGATTGGAATTCTAACTGACAAGGGAGTGTGAGGTTGGGCGGGGGGGGGGCGGGGGCTCGCGGTCGTCTAGTTTTGTCTTACTATTAATACGGCATCCAGTGCATGCTAGTCTCTTGTGTGTATGTTGGGTACGTGTATGTGTGTGTATGTTTGTGTGTGTGTGTGTGTGTGTGTGTGTGAGCTTGTTTATTTGTTAACTTCATTTGATGGTTAACCCTGGCGGACTGGACGAGTTTTTGTTTTTGTTTTGTTTTTGTGAAATGAGGAAGTTGTTTGTTTGTTTTTCTACTTTTTTCTACTGGATCGTGTCCCCTGAGATTGAACAAATAAGGTCAACATCCATATAAATAGACCCACGGGGGTGGGGGGGGGTTTGACCACGGGATTGTTATTGAAATACAACAAACAAATCAAAAAAGCATTAAGTGCGAATGGTTGGTTATAAACGGGGATAGTTAATTGATCCGTTGTAGACTATTTAGCACAAACAGGTCGGTGAGGTCAGCTCATTTGATAGTGGGGGGGGAGGAATTTAAATCTATTATGCTGACAGCAAGAGGCGATTTGAGCATCCATTGTTTTGGGTTGTGTACGTTATTACACTGATATTATCTTATTTGTATTGGTCTGATCTATGAGCAGTTTTGGTCAACTTAAAGTCAGTCATGGACAGACCCGTTCATGGGGTGGGGGATGTCTGGGAGGGATGGGGGGACTTTATTGGGGACCTTGGGGCAGTGTCGTAGAGATCTTAACTAGCGCCCGGGGCACAATACCTTTTTAGCGCCTCCTCCCATTCAAAATCATATAATATTATATATAAAATATACCATTTGACGCCCCTTCGGGAGTATCGCCTGGGGCATGATGCCCCCCTCGCTACGCCACTGCCTCGAAGCAAAAGTGTACGAGATCCCACTTAAGATATTTATGGCTCAAATGGTGGCTCAGATACAAAAGTACGTCTCTGTACAACTATAGATTCATAGTGGTAAGAAATGTGTACTGGGAGAAGTCTCTTCGACATTGGGGAGGGGGGGATCATAAGAAGAGCTCTGGTCATAGTCATACAATTATTAGTTCAAGTTACTGATCAGCTAGTTTGATTGCGGCCTTATGGCGAATATTTAGGGTGTTATGGTCGGACCTAAACTGACCCCACTGATTTAATCTATTTTGTGTGTGTGTAGGCCAGAGATTAAGCCAGCCTGTCTTGGAGCCATGACAATCTCTGTCAGCTTAGGCCCGTCTGCTCACACACTCGCATACACACACACACACACACACATACTTACAGCAATGTCTAAATGTTATAACAATACTGTATCCGACGCTAGACTCAATTGTTGCCCCTTCCTCCAAATATGCGTGTCCTTCTATGCTGCGACCCTAAGGGTATGGCTCAAGGTCCAGTAAAGTCCAGTTATAGGTTTATAGTAAGGTTCTGGGACAGTTAGCCTTCTGCCGGCTATAGGCCAAATTGCGCAACCTTTGGACGAGACATCTCAAGAATAACAAACGTGTAGGCGGGTTTATTTGTATTTCATTACATTTCGTAACAAAACGAAGATTAAGAAGCTGATAAATTAGTTCATTCGCTCTCACCATACCCTCACTCTCTCTCTCTCTCTCTCTCTCTCTCTCTCTCTTAGCCTCACTCTCTGTCTCTCTCTCTCTTAGCCTCACTCTCTGTCTCTCTCTCTTAGCCTCACTCTCTGTCTCTCTCTCTCTCTCTCTCTCTCTCTCTCTCTCTCTGCCTCTATCTCTCTCAAACCTTTTTTAGCACCATGCCTTTATGGTTCCCCCCCCCCCCATTTCATTCTCTGAAAATTAAAATGCAACTTAACAAACAAGACCCCACACCCCATGTCCACGTGACTGACCTGAGCATGGACGCGGTCCTGAACGTCTGGAAAATGTTTCCCTGACCAGCAAGGGATTAGAAATTCAGGTCACCTCATTACGTATACAGAGCACTTTGATCCACTGGGCGGGCGAACGGTTTAACAACCACCAGGCTCATGTAACGGGAAGGGGTTGCTGGTATACATGTACTTGACTTCAAATGTAAGATAGAATGACGTGGCATGGGTTGATGGTGATATCTGATTAGGTCACAGAGGACGCATACATAATTATATCTAT
>JAGDYQ010000026.1:1556699-1569011 GCA_021962125.1 Bulinus truncatus
GATTTGAATTGCATTTACAACATATGTACATGAGATGTCACGTGACCCTCTCAAGAGTGCCTTGAAATACGAGAGGGAGCCAGTTTGAGTTACTACACCTCCATTTCGGGGTGGGATATTGTTTGTACCACGTATACATAATATATGTAATATGTCTATGGTTCCCACTGTAGACATACTATATATAATACTAGTTGCAAGTACCCGGCTTTGCCTGGGTTTAAAATAAGGTTTTTCTGTTTACCTACTGTTTTCTCCCTACCCCCTCTCTCCGTCCCTCTCCCATCTCCCTCCCCTCTCCCTCCCCCCTCCTTCTCTCCCCGTCCATCCTCCCCTCCCTCTTCCTTCCCTCTCTCTCCCCTCCCTCCCCTCCTCTCTCTCTCTATCTCTCTCTCTCCCATCTCTCCCATCTCTCTCCCTCTCTCCTCTCCCCTCCCCTCTCTCTCCCCCTCCCTACCCCCCTCTCCCTCCTCTCTCCCTCCCCTCTCCACCTCTCCCTCCCCTCTCCCCCTCTCTCTACCCCTTCCTCTCTCCTCTCATTCCCTCTCCCTCCCTCCCCCTGCACCTCCCCTCACTCTTTATCTCTCTCCCTCCCTCTCTCTCACCCCTCTCTCTCCCTCCCTCCCCTCCCTCTCACCCTCCTCCCCCTCTCTCTCCCCTCCCTACCCCCTCTCTCTCTCCCCTCTCCATCTCTCCCCCCTCTCCCTCTCTCCCCCTCCTTCTCTCCCCCCGTCCATCCCCCCTCCCTCCTCTCTCCCCTCTCCCCTCTCTCCTTCTCTCTACCCTCTCCTCTCTCTCTCCTCCCCCTCCCCCCCTCTCTCTCTCTCTCTCTCTCTCTCTTTTTATATATATATATATATATATATATATATATATATATATATACTTATTATTATGGCTTCACACTTCTTCTAAAATCCTTCTTCATTCCTTTACCTTCCTCAAACTGTACAAATCAGAGAGCATGAAAAAACAATTCTTTGCATCACAAAGGCACAATACAGCACCAGCGCGCAAGTTCTATTCGATCATTGGAAAAAAACAGTCACAGAGGAATTTTATTTATGGCGCAGTCGAGATTACTTTAATATAGTAAAATACTAAAATAAAAAAAAATTAATTACAATTAAACTACTCATCGAGATGAAACGAAACCCGTCCTATAACCTTCCCCATGTAATTATAAGTATGTGTAACAAATTTCACGTTATTTATTTGTCTGGATCTTGAGTTATAAGGGAACAGACAGACAGACAGACAACAAATGCGTCTTATAAGTATAGAGATGTCTATTGTTCTGTATTTATTTGTTGCGCAACTTGTTGAGAAAGTTTGAACTTTGCGTGCGAAGCACGGCGGCATATAATTCCTACTAAACGGAACACCGTTGCACTCTGTCGAAATGTGTGCACTTCATTGTAATGTATGCACTCTGTTGTAATGTGTGCACTCTGTCGAAATGTGTGCACTCTGTCGAAATGTGTGCACTTCATTGTAATGTATGCACTCTGTTGTAATGTGTGCACTCTGTCGTAATGTGTGCACTCTGTCGTAATGTGTGCACTCTGTCGAAATGTGTGCACTCTGTCGAAATGTGTGCACTTCATTGTAATGTATGCACTCTGTTGTAATGTGTGCACTCTGTCGTAATGTGTGCACTCTGTCGTAATGTGTGCACTCTGTCGTAATGTGTGCACTCTGTCGAAATGTGTGCACTCTGTCGAAATGTGTGCAATTTCATTGTAATGTATGCACTCTGTTGTAATGTGCGCACTCTGTCGTAATGTGTTCACTCTGTCGTAATGTATGCACTCTGTTGTACTTTTAAAGCGGTCGCCTGGTAAGCTACGTGCCTGCCAGCTGGTGGGCAACACTGGGCTTAAGGCACCTTGGACCAGGGCGGTCATTGGGACAGTGTGGCTTTGTCACGTTGACCTGACACTCAAAATCGCCGCTACAGTATCACCCATTAGTCATGCAGCCAGTGGTCAATGTTGGTCCTTCCACTACTGTGTGTAATGCTGATAGTTCCAGAATCTAAGAAACACATTCAAATAATAGTCACATTCATGAATATATATATATATATATATATATATATATATATATATATATATATATATTTCCATAGCTAACACAAACACTGAAATTATTTTTTTCTGCGTAAGATAGTTTTCCCGATTGACAAACATGTATTTATTTATAACAGATCTATCATATTCCCCCCCCCCATAACGTGAGGTAATGGCCGCATCTTATAAATTCCAAATGATGTGTAGCAAGTGTGTAGAATATTTTCTCTTGTCTATGTTCTTTGTACAGACTGGTTGTGTTTCATTATCCATAAGTTACAGTAAATAATAAAAAACAAAATACTTTTTTTATCTAGCTTGAGAATCAGTTTAATGGGCCTACAAGTTGGTTTTAAGAGAATTATTATGTAATACTATACCAACCTCCCTTGAAATCATTATGTCAATCTATACCAACATCCCCTTGTAATCATTGTATATCACTATACCAACCTCCACTTGAAATCATTATGTAATACTATACCAACCTTCACTTGAAATCATTATGTAATACTATACCAACCTTCACTTGGAATCATTATCTAATACTATACCAACCTTCACTTGAAATCATTATGTAATACTATACCAACCTCCACTTGAAATCATTATGTAATACTATACCAACCTTCACTTGAAATCATTATCTAATACTATACCAACCTTCACTTGAAATCATTATGTAATACTGTTCAAACCTCCACTTGAAATCATTATGTAATACTATACCAACCTTCACTTGAAATCATTATCTAATACTATACCAACCTTCACTTGAAATCATTATGTAATACTATACCAACCTCCACTTGAAATCATTATGTAATACTATACCAACCTTCACTTGAAATCATTATGTAAAACTATACTAACCTCCTTAGTAATCATTATGCTTTACTATACCAACCTCACTTGAAATCATAACTTGCAGGAATAAATTAATAATACCAGTTGTTTTCTAAAAGTATAAAAAGAGATTATAAATTGAACCTACCAAAGCACAAATATCTAATTGAGTTATTATATAACTGCAAGGCTTAGAAATCTATCAGCAGACGTTAGTATTAAGTAATAAACACGGTAAAGTGAATCTATGTACAGATACATGTTTAAATAAGTCTACATCTACAAGTCTGTAAATTCAATTACTGTATGGATAAATGTCTAAGTTAGTCTAGAACTAAAAAGTCAATCTAAGTACATATAAATGTCTACCCTCAGTCTAGATATAGTTAAAGTCAATCTTACGCACAGCTTTACAGGCCCAAGTCTAAGATCAGCTGTTGTGTAAACACAGACTTAAATCGTGCATTAAGAGAGTTTCTGGCAGGAAGAGATCGCGAGCCATTCAACCGACTGTCAACTGGCGTACACTTCATGAACTCTCCGGGACAAACTAGGGATTATTTTTACATTGCCTGGTCTGTTGTGGTGGCTAACCGACCGCGAGGGTAAAAACAGTGCCAGCATAATGGACCAAAATGATTGCTAACAAGACTGAGAGCAGGGAGTTCAAGGGATGGCGTCCGATGGCGCAAGTCGTGCAGTTCCACCATGCAGTTGGTGTGCACATGGGATATTTATGATTTTGTTTGGGGAGACAGCGCAGGAACCTCTATGTTATGACAGTCATTGCAGAAATCAAGTCAAAATAAATAAATGGATAAATAAAAGTTTGTTCCATACATGTGTAATTCTTGAGTACTTACCAGTACGTCGTACAACGGGATAATTCACTAGAAAATGTGTACACAATACGCGCAATACACGTACGCCTACCTAATGCATTATTTTTTAGTGTATTGTATGGTATATTAGATGTAAGTACATAATACCCTGAACTATTCATAATTAACAACTGTACCTAATGTACCAATTGAAAAGCCCGCAACAACAGACGAACCTAATCGACAACCCTACACTTTTGTTTTCAGCATATCGCGAACGGAAAAATCTGAATGTCTCTTAGCTAACTTTCATATACACTATATTTTTAAAAACTGAACATACTAGATGCGCAATCATCGTACATGCCACTTCTAATCCCACCTGGCCCCTGTTTTTGTTGGCGCCCCATCTTATCTTCCCACCACTCTACACTCCCCTGACACCCCCCAGAACCCTCAGACGTAAAAAAATCCGTTTCAGGTATCCTTAAATACATAATCGTCTAACCCGTGTGTCTCCCTCAGGTTGTTTTCATATCGTGCGGTGTATGCGTTGTAACACTGTGTCTCCATCGCAGGTAGTTTCATATCGCGCGGTATATGCGTTGTATGTCATACATTTCTTTGTTATTTCTTGTTCATATCGTATTCTGTTCATGGCAATAAAGACCACATGTTCTTTTCTATTGCAGTACATGTATGGTATATTTCTTTATCATCCCTTCTGTCCGGATTTCAGTTCAGCCAGCTTCATCAGGTTTTTCCACTAGTGTGATAATAACTGTGTGAGTCCACAGTTCACCAAATATACGTTCATATTACAAAAGACTCATGTCAAAGAGACAGCTTACACAGCTGTATCCAGAGATGAGCGGACAGCGGACGCAGATCCGCAGACTTTCAGAATCCGCGGACTGACAGCGGACGCTTCGTATGGTTAAGTTGCGGACTCGCGGACGACGCGGATCTTCTTTTGGTTACCATACAAAGAATTTCAGGGCAATTTAAACAGCTAAATTTCAGCAAATGCGAAGCCGCGCGGACCGACTGCGGACCAATGGTTGTAAGATCTCTCTGCGGACGCGGACGCGGACGCGGATCATTGATAGAAATCCGAGGACGGACTAAATTTCAAGATCCGCACACCTCTGCTGTATATCTCTCACACCTTATATACTATAACATGTGATCGCCATTTACTAGACAAATGTTACATCACTCATCCTGTACACATCAATCGATAAACAGCTTTACAACGTACATCAAACCAATCGATCAACGTACTCTGAACATTTCACCATTACAACTAAAAAGATATACTCACATAAAACACCTAGTCCGTCAGGCTGTCCCAATGGTGGAGGTTCGGTCTGTCCCAGTGGTGGAAGGTTCGGTCTGTCCCAGATCTGGAAGTTCGGTCTGTCCCAATGGTGGAAGTTCGGTCTGTCCCAATGGTGGAAGTTCGGTCTGTCCCAGTGGTGGAAGGTTCGGTCTGTCCCAGTGGTGGAAGTTCGGTCTGTCCCAGTGGTGGAAGTTCGGTCTGTCCCAGTGGTGGAAGTTCGGTCTGTCCCATGGTGGAAGTTCGGTCTGTCCCAGATTTGGGAAGTTCGGTCTGTCCCAGTGGTGGAAGTTCGGTCTGTCCCAATGGTGGGAGTTCGGTCTGGCCCAGTGGTGGAAGTTCGGTCTGTCCCAGATCTGGAAGTTTGGATTGTCCCAGTGGTGGAAGTTCGGTCAGTACCCAGTGGTGGAAGTTCGGTCGTCCCAGTGGTGGAAGTTCGGTCTCTCTGTCCCAGTGGTGGAAGTTCGGTCTGTCCCAGTGGTGGAAGTTCGGTCTGTCCCAGTGGTGGAAGTTCGGTCTGTTTCAGATTTCGGAAGTTCGGTCTGTCCCAGTGGTGGAAGTTCGGTCTGTCCCAATGGGTGGAAGTTCGGTCTGTCCCAGTGGTGGAAGTTCGGTCAGTCCCAGTGGTGGGGAAGTTCGGTCTGTCCCAATGGTGGAAATTCGGTCTGTCCCAATGGTGGAAGTTCGGTCTGTCCCAGTGGTGGAAGTTCGGTCTGTCCAAGTGGGTGGAAGTTCGGTCATCCCAATGGTGGAAGTTCGGTCTGTCACAGTGGTGGAAGTTCGGTCTGTCCCAGTGGTGGAAGTTCGGTCTGGCCCAGTGGTGGAAGTTCGGTCTGTCCCAGTGGTGGAAGTTCGGTCTGTCCCAGTGGTGGGAAGTTCGGTCTGTTCCAGATTTGGAAGTTCGGTCCGTCCCAGTGGTGGAAGTTCCGGTCTGTCCCAATGGTGGAAGTTCGGTCTGTCCCCAGTGGTGGAAGTTCGGTCTGTCCCAGTGGTGGAGGTTCGGTCTCTTCCAGTGGTGGAAGTTCGGTCTGTCCCAATGGTGGAGTTCAATCTGTCCCAATGGTGCGAAGTTCGGTCTGTCCCAATGGTGGAAGTTCGGTCTGTCTCCAGTGGTGGAAGCCGGTCTGTCCCATGGTGGAAGTTCGGTCTGTCCAACTCGGTGGAAGTTCGGTCACCGCAAGTCTTAAAAATTAAAACTTATATCCTCGTTTGATTCTACACGGAACAAACAAACATTTTTCCACTCATTTTATTCAAGACTCACTACTAGGTAAAAAGTTGACTTATCGAGATAACAATGTACTCACTAATAACGACGATAAGGTTTGGTAGGTGGGAAACTATCTCATAAAATTAATTTATTATATTTATTAATAATAGTTTTTTATTCGAATATAACATTTTTTTCAATAGTTGTGTTCTGTTTTAACTTGTTTCTATGTCGCATATTGTGCAGACTTTGAATTTAATAATATGTATGTATTGAATCTAGCCTATTGTGGGTAGAGTGCTAGGGAAAGAATGTTGGTGGGACAGAGACATCGAGAGGGTAGTTGGGGGGGGGGTAAAATTGAACCACGGGCGATGGAAATGGGGGTTGAGGAAATAGGGTAAATAATGACTTATGGATAGTTTGTAACATTTTTTTTTGTTTTGAAAATAGTGTGTGTGAGTGAGTGTGTGTGTGTGTGTGTGTGTGCGTGTGTGTATGAGTGTGTTTGTGTTGTCAATACAAACACTAACATCGTCACACAATAAAGCCTTAACTCAAACATTTAGTAAAAGAACACATAAACATTGTTACGTATTAAATAAACATCAAACCCAATTTTACTACTCAATGTATTGTTTTCATAAGTACGGTCTATTTGTACGATTCAGAATTTCCTGATTATCAAACTCACTTGACCGACTCTCCACCACCCACTTTCCCCCACACACACACACACGAGCACAAACTGAACAGAGATAAGCACCGAAACGAAAGCTTTTGCGGACAGAGTATTAGCCAAATAGTTAGCTGACTTAAATCTTAGATTAATTGGAGAGAAAATGATGTTTGGCTATTCACCGACCGCTAAACAAATGGGGCCAATTTGGAATAACAATAATTTCACAAGCTGGCCATTAATAGTGACTGATCCAGGTGTGGTGGTAGCTGCAAGTGGAACAAAGACTAGCCAGTCCTTATTACGCTAAGCTGTAAGAGGAAAAAGTTCTAATACAAATAATTAATGTATTGATCTATTATTTTTTTTATTTAATTTCGTATATATAAAGGAAGTGTTAAAAAATAGTATACCAATTGAATTTTAAGTACAAGTCATAGTTGACTGTTAACACAGTCATGACTTTTCGATCTAACATGGGCTGCCATGTATATAAAAACGCTGATGAAACAACTCGGACACTAAATGCTGTACAATCATGCGGATAAACTAGTTATGGAACATCTATTCCGACTAATTGAAAGATTGTCATGTGCACTTACGAAATATGCGCATTTTTACCCGAAATGGGTGAAGATTGACCAGTTTTTGACAAATGTAATCGATTCTCATCAAGGATTGAACCCGCGGCAATTAGATCGACAGCCGAGTACGCTCACGCCCCTCGGCCATTCGTCCCACTATGAAACCAAGCCATGGTTCAAATTCCGGAGAAAATGTATCGTTTTATATAAACGGCTTGTAATGTCTACTGGGTTTAAACTGATATTACTACGATTATAATGATATACTGGGTTTATAATATTGTACATAGTGGGTTTATACTGATCTACTGGTTTTAAATTAATAAACTGTGTTTATAATGATATTCTGGGTTTATACAGATATACTGGGTTTACTTACTGATATACCGGGCATGTGGTTTCCCGTCACTTCTCTAAAAACAACAAAGTGCGTCCGCAGAAGCGCCGAACATAATGCATGCTAACATTATAAACGTGACATCAGCTAGCATGCTGACCACATCACGCCTTACCAAACAGTACCCTACTACAGGACTCAAAAAGTCCATGTTCTCCACCACCACCACCACCAAATTTATCGCGTTGTGCGGCGACAATGAGTTGAAATCGAGGTAAATCCCCCTCACCCCCTCCCAGGTCCAGATTAAGATTAATCCGTATTGTAAATGAAGATTATGGGTGTGCTCGAGACAACAGACGGTACCATGCATCGTCACACGGATCCAGGAGTGTCTACGGGTGTCGGGCATGGACTTGTGTACCGAACTTGCAGGACGCCCTGGCCCTAGACCCACGGTGTTGGACCCGTCCCTAGATTGCCGGCAGTTAGCGGATCATGTTCTGTTCTATTTATCAGTGGGGAGGCCCTTGGGATCATTTTATTTATTCTTTAGGGCTCTACACACTCATTGAGACGTATGGACTTGGCCTTTTGTGAAGCGATTAGCCCCACACTCCCCCAACCCAGCCCACCACCCCACGGACGGAACAGGAGGGCGGTTCTCGGATGAATTGGGACACAGAGCCTGATTTAATTCCCCCGATCCTAGTGTTCATTTTGCAGAACGTCTGGGCATCGATATGTTCCTTTACATTTGAGACATCCACCATATCGCGTTACCGCACAGCATTGTTGAACCCCCCCTCAACAATTTTTAAAAACGGTAAAAAAAGAAACAAACTTAAAAACCTTCCCTCAGGATGCGTAGCTCAAATAGCTCAATCACAGGACACCAACTCCGGTATTTTCCCGTCAAATGGTCATTTTTTTTAATTTTTTTTAATTCTTTGTTTTCAACAGGAATAATTTTTCTGTAACTGTCTATTGAAAGCAATAGAGAAAAACCAATTATTTCCCATCTTACTAATCTTCTAATAATATAGTTGGGGAATAAATAATACAAGTATCACTAAATTACAGCTTATGTTTATCTTTTATTATTGATTAACTAATACTAATTAACTGTACGGTGTAATAAATATTCACATAACACTTCATATACTTTAAAATTTTACTTCTGTAATAATGATCATTCCAGTGATGATATCTGTAGCAGACTTCAAAGTATTTTCTTATTAATGAATTTACTCAGTGCCACTCCCCTTTCCTTTTCAGTGTAGTTCGATAAATAATTTTTGTTCAGATTCTGAATGTGTCTGTATATTATTATTATCAGTAACTATGGCGATTTTAATATCTGTACTCAATATTATAGTCAATATCATCATAAATGATATTCATATAAATTATATGAGTAACTAATGAATTTGACAATAAATCATTTAATACTTAAATATCTATATATTAATGTAAAAATACACCAGTCATTGTAATTTTAATATAATATGTATATATTGTATACTTTATATTTTTATTTAATAAATAGTTAACATTTTGTAAACCATTTAGGTTAGTTAGGATTATTTGCTTTCATAACGTATTCATGCAATATATATGTATATATGTATCATAAGACATTCTTAGTAGTTGTATTTTTTAAAGAATAATTTTACAATACTTTACTATTATAATCGATTAATTTATTCTTAATGTAGATCAAAGACGAATTTATTTCATCGGCTTACCCCTGTTTGTTTTCATCTCGGTCTATACTGACCATGTCTTTATCCCCCGTCTGACCGTCAGCCATCAAGTACGTATGTCTACCCAGACCGTGTTGAAGATTAGGACCATGGCACTAATGGTTCCCACATTTACGTCCTTGCGGGGGTAGAGGTCACTTTTAAGGGAGATGATCTTTCAGGGCGATATTGTATCGGAGGCTTTGTCTGACAGGTCACGGTGCATCGGGCCCCCTCTTCTGATCCCGCCAGGTAATGACAGAATCCCGTTAGATTGACGCCCATAATTCTGTGTGTAACCTCCTCTTGCCTCTCTGGTCACTGACGTAGAGGTGCTCACCACCACCAACAGCAAAAAAAAAATTTCCACAAGTTTTAATCCTGTGGAATTCACTTTCGAGATCTGAGTGGATCTTTTCTTCTCTACCAGATCTCTAAAGTAAACTTTGAGCCTCTTGCTGGAGCACCCCCCTTCTCTCGGTCCAGTTCACATAAAAAACATCACGTAAATCTAATAAGTAATAGAAGATCTAAAGGGTTTTATTCTACATATTTGTTCTTTTTTTTTTACTGTTCATTATGACAATGTATAGAAGAAGCGCTCGGTAATTTCCCGCGCAAATCTTTGAAACGATCTTTTGCTGTGTTTCACATGGACTCGATTTATACGCCAGAGATCAGTCGATTCAACTTGGGATCTAAGGTATTTATCTAATGTCCTCGGTGACTCGTTGGCGAACAGTCGCAACAAATTGGAGGCGTCATACTTCAATCACCTCGAGATCAAAGGATCGTTCAATGGATCCCAAATGAATCCAAAGCCCTCCCCAACTCCCCCGCCCTTCCCCAACACGGGGACACACAAAAAAATAAGTGCCGTGATGTCGAATTTGAAAAAAAGGACCATCTTTGATGTCACCATGATGAATATGATGTTATTCAGAAAGAATTGGAAAGTGCTACTTGAGACCTATTCATGACACAACTGACAGACTTTTGACTTGCTTCTAACCTGCATGGCTGCTCAATTCCATGTTCCGTTCCCAAGAGCAGATGCTACGGGTTGAACTCACAAACAGTGTGTTTTTTTTCTGAAGAGAAGTGACCCTCTATATATTTTAGCCCACGGAATACAAGTATTTATGTATAAGAAAACCTTTTTTAATAAAAAATGTATTAGAAAAAAACTTTTTTAATAATAAGATTTGATAAGAATACTCTAAAATACTTACCGCAATGACACAAAAGAGCCCGGAAACTAATGTCCCACTAATCTCTGAAACTTTTATAAAGTCCCACTGATGAAACTTTGCCTAGTGTCACACTGATCTCTGAAACTTTGCCCTAGTGTCCCACTGATTCTTCCCATTCATTATTCCATTTTCAGTCTCAAGCCTGCTAGTGTCCCACTGATCTCTGAAACTTTGTCTCGTGTCCCACTGATCTCTCGAAACTTTGCCTAGTGTCCACTGATCTCTGAAACTTTGCCTAGTGTCCCACTGATCTCTGAAACTTTGCCTAGTGTCCCACTGATCTCTGAAACTTTGTACAGTGATTGCACTGATATCTGATTGTAGTAAATTCCATGCTAAAATTACATCGCACTATATTCTAGTGTCAATAAGGTTATAGTGTTATAATGACCGTTACTGTGAGAAACTTTATGAAAACATGAAATCAAAGGGAGGGAATCTATCAATTAGTTCAACAATTTATTTGATGAATTCATCGGTACTTTAGGGTATGAGTTGTTTATAAAGAAAATACATTTTGCAAAAAAATGATCACCACTGTATTATTGTATTATCGAATCAGCTTTTTGGGTCACCTGTTTTTTTTTGTATTATCTCCCATTGTTGAAGTCGCTTTCTGTATTAAAAGTATGTACAATGAGTGATTTCTTTAATATATTCCGATTGAGCACATGGGGGGGGTAATACCGGGTGAATCTTGTTAGAACTGTTGTGAGAATCATTATGACTACCACGGATTACACGATTGCCCAGTATCAATCGAAACCGAAGATAGGTCTAAGAATGGCCCTTTTATGCGCGGTGTGCAAATGCAATTCAAAGGAATTAATTATTGTGCAAATCGATTCCTTACGCTGACCACAACCCTAAACTTTTTTTAGTGTTAAAGCTACACGGAGTGTTTTTTAAGTAACAGTAACATCGTTTACTGATTTACATTCAAATCAATTGTTTGTTTAAATTAAATCAAAGAGATTGTCAAGACCTATTTACAGACTGGCTGCTGGAGAGTAACTCTTTTACTATCAAAAACATTTTGGTCATACTTACAAAGTGATACAGCATTGAAATCTTTCTTATAAATATGCATTGGTCAAACGCTTATTACGTATAGTTGGACAATGTTAGGTACGAACGTGTCATACTTTATGTTAAAGCGTACGTCTAAGGAATCCCAATATAGTTAATTATTTACCTGTAGAATAGTACTAACATAGTTAATTATTTACCTATGAATAAATGCCAACAGTTAATTATTTACCTATAGGATAAGTACCAACTTTATAGTGTATTATTTACTTTAGAATAAGACGAAGTAATCGCAAACCTGCAAGGACTGGAGTGACCATAGACACCACTTTCCTAAAAAAAAAAAAACTGAGATACTTCTCATACTGCCGAAGTAAATCCTGTAACATTTAAATTG
>JAGDYQ010000026.1:1569511-1755210 GCA_021962125.1 Bulinus truncatus
TCTATCTATCTATCTATCTATCTATCTATCTATCTATCTATCTATCTATCTATCTATCTATCTATCTATCTATCTATCTATCTATCTATCTATCTATCTATCTATCTATCTATCCCTATTTATCTATCCATGTTGGATCCATATATACTATATTAATATGTTTATGTTTGGATCATTTTGATTTATGTTTGTATCTTATCCATAGAGTTAGTTAACAGATGCCATCTATATCTATCTATCGATCTATCTATCTATCTATTTATATTCTATCTATCTATCTATCTATCTATCTATCTATCTATCTATCTATCTATCTATCTATCTATCTATCTATCTATCTATCTATCTATCTATCTATCTATCTATCCATGTCTATCAATCTATATATCTATGTCTATCTACCTATCTATCTGTCTATATATCTATATAGCTATATATGTCTACATGTCTGTCTATCAAACCTCATATCTATCTATGTATAACTCTGCACACACCTACCTATCCTTTCTATCCCCACTAGAGATCATCTAACACTGCCATTAATAACTGACGCCTGGCCAACAAGAGATGATATTTGTGGTTGTGGGAAGGGGTAGATGGGGGAGGGGGGGTTACATTAATACAAACTCTCAGGTCATGTCCCTCAATGAATGAAGACGTTCAGCCGTAACTCGATCTGTTCCATCTGAGTGTCAAACAGTGCAACAATCTCAAGTCAGTCAATGAAATATGTTTGTACATGTTTTTAATTGGCTATGAGCAAACTTTGAATTATTTCATTCTCTAAATTCGGCGGTTTGTCTCCCTTTCTTTTTTTAAATTTTGTAAGTGACGCTACTCCCCCTTCATCCCCCCAACCCCCCCGTTCCCTTTAGTGTCACAGTGTGACGCCCATTGATAGAAAGTCGGCAGACCAAATGATATCCCAATTGTCCCTGAATATACCACCATATGACCATATCACAGTTGTCCCTAAATATACCGTCATGTGACCATATCACAGTTGTCCCTAAATATACCGTCATGTGACCATATCCTAGATGTCCCTAAATATATCGTCATATGACCATATCCTAGATGTCCCTAAATATATCGTCATATGACCATATCCTAGATGTCCCTAAATATACCGTCATATGACCATATCCTAGATGTCCCTAAATATACCGTCATGTGACCATATCCTAGATGTCCCTAAATATACCGTCATGTGACCATATCCTAGATGTCCCTAAATATACCGTCATGTGACCATATCCTAGATGTCCCTAAATATACCGTCATGTGACCATATCCTAGATCTCCCTAAACAGCCGTTTCAACAGTACCTTTATTTAAAGATGACCATATCCTTGTTGTTTAGGTCAATCCTACACACAGTCCCCGACATCCTTCCGTTCAACTGTTTACTGAAAGTGATGCCAGCGCCGTCACATGGGCTAGGTGGGGGGGGGGTCAGTCCACTGGCCACTGGACTAACTAGGTCGGACCAACCTGTCACGATCGTTCACTGTTGCCGTTTCCGACGCGGGATTAAAACAGTGACCATCCTTTGGGTCACTTAGGATGGACATGGTCCGTTTTGGATTATGCTAAAAGGAGGGAAGCGGACACAAAGTTGTGAAGAGTTTGTCATGTTCGACCAGTCGTGACTTACCGCCTGGGAGAAGTACTTACAACAGCTTGAGACACCAGACCCAACACAGACTTGGATGAGGCTAGTTCCAACGTGTCGTGTGTTCAATAGGTTTATATCGATACTAAAACCATATATATATATATATATATATATATAGATATAGATATAGATATAGATATAGATATAGATATATGTTACGGGTCCTTATAATGATAATACTTGTAGAAGGTGTAATAATTCAGACAACTCAAATTATGAAGTTAACTCCAGTGAAGTAACCTCAACAATCATTTAATTCTTGAACATAAACTGACATAAAGGTAAACTCAGGAGGAGTACAATAGCAAACTGTAACCATGCAACCATCTACATCGATGCCCAAAGCTAGACTCTACTAGAACATGCATCCGCATCCTATGATGCCCAGAGCTCGACTGCTATTAAACAAACCATGTGCTCCCAACTGTCGGTGTACCAAATGACGTATACACTAAAATCTACAATAAACTACAACACAAGATGGCGGAATGACGCCATAGCTACTGCGGTGGGCGGAGCCTACCGAATTGCGTCATCAAGCTTAGGCTATACTATTTCTCCACAATCTATATATTATTAAATCAATTTCGATTTTCTTTCCAGGAAGAAAGCTGCCCCTAATCATACATGGAGCAAAGGACCAATACATATACCATGGAAGTGATTAGCATCCTGGTGTCTTCAGGAACTATTCCTGGCTACAGTGAAAAAGCGAGGGGTGGAGATCTAGATATAAGGATTATTTCTACTTATCAGCTAATGTAACGGCATAATTATTTCAAAATAGTGTAATCACACACGCTTGTAATTTTAGAATTGATAATGTATATACATTTTTGAATGATCAAAGCACCGTGCAATACATTATATTTATTTTCACCGGATCATCTCAATTGCATTTTTTTTCCCATTCTAAAATTTCTAAAAAAAAAGTTATTTGCTTCGTAATTCTACAAGATTTAAATTCGTGGACTCGAAATTGTTATAATCGTTTCATGTACAATCTAAATGCGTGGCGAATCTGACTCACTACAATTGACAAGGTTCAAAGGTGATTTTTAAAGATGTTATGACAAACCCTCAACAAGAAAAGCTGAGAATTAAATAAGTAAAACTTTCAATAACAATAAGCATTGGTGTTTTCTGTTATAGTATTTGGTCACAGAGCCAATCTTTGGTCTATGTGGGGGGGGGGTCGCTTGGTAGAGACTTTCAGAGTCATTTGAGGCCTAGGCATACATAAAATCTATGTAAAATATATAATGTGTGGGTAGGGATAACAGGGATATTCGGTGATTCTAATGTGTAAAAGTAAAGTTTCCCCTTCTTGACCCTAGCGGGCGAAATGGGGCATATGAAGTGTAGAATCCATATGTTTCCATAACCTCGGCATATGAAGGGATTTTAAAGATGGGTGGGCTTGTGGGACGACTTTTCACCAAATTTCACCTGGAAAAATTCCATGGGCCTCACCGAGGATCGATCCCAGGACTCACAGGTTGACAGTCGAGTATCTACACTACTCGGCCATCCGTCCCACTGATTCTAATGTTTGGGTAGGGATAAAAGGATATTTGGTGATTCTAGGCAGACTATTTTTTAGAGATATTTGAGGGGGCCCTTGGCAGAAGTACCCGTCGGGGCCCAATCAGTATTAGATCTAATATGAATCAATACTGGTTGAATGCGGCCCTGGGCCCATGTGGACACTAAGCGGTGGTTTAGTTTGTATAAAAGAAAACCCGACTATAATCTCATAAAAAACAAAAACAGTGAATTCTGCAACGCTTATGAAAACCTTCTGTGTATACGTGACGTCATAGACATCCAAACAAAGCAAGGGGAAACCATCAATCTTGCTGGGGGCTGCCATAAGATTGTTTCCCCTTGTTTATCGGCTTCAAAAGAATAAATGTTTCTTTCTCCCCCATTAATGCTCTCTTACAGCAACATTAAAACGGATTAAACCGACAGAATTTTCAAATCACTAATAGATATTAATATATTAATCACATTCTATTTTCTTCCTTATCTCTGACCCTCTAATCCCAAGGAAAACATTTCTCTTTTTTATTGGTTTCCCTAAAATGTGGAAATCTGAAGATCCAGACATGAAACGATTCGCATGGAGCGATAGGAACCATTTATATCCATGGATAGACCCGTTGACGCATAGCTGCATTACAGAGCAAAAAATATTTAGCGCATTTACAGCTTGCCTCCATACAAAAAAAAAATGGTTATCTTTTTGTGTGGGATTAATACAGATACAGGCGACTGAACGGGTGAACTAGATTGTCATAATTAATATGGTGTTGTCCATGACATGTACACATACCATTGTACATAGACACAAACACACATACAGTATAGAGACAGGATATAGATAAATAAATTTAAATGTATATATATATATATAAGTGCAAAAAGATCAAGTCCAAGAGGAGGTAAAAATGTCTATAATATAATGTCAAATAATATACAGTTGTTTACAGACTGATAATCAGGGGTAGATTTTTGTTTATGAATAAAGTAAATGCTTGATAGATAATTTGTTCACAGTTAGATAACGTGTTAACAGATAGATAATTTGTTCACAGTTAGATAGATGTAGTCTTGCTTTTTTTTCAATTTCTATCTGCCACCCAAATCACAGGCTCACAGAATATATCCATATAGCCACGCCCACTGGCCAGGGTCATCTTAATGTAATAAGTCGACTGGGCCCGGTCTTGGTGATGGCCCGTGGGAAACTATGATTTAATTAGAGGTCTATAATTTTATCAGAGGTCTATAGTTTTATCAGAAGTCTATAATTTTATCAGTCTATAATTTTATCAGAGGTCTATAGTTTTATCAGAGGTCTATAATTTTATCAGAGGTCTATAATTTTATCAGAGGTCTATAATTGTATCAGAGGTCTATAATTTTATCAGAGGTCTATAGTTTTATCAGAGGTCTATAATTTTATCAGTCTATAATTTTATCAGAGGTCTATAATTTTATCAGAGGTCTATAGTTTTTTTCAGAGGTCTATAATTTTATCAGAGGTCTATAGTTTTATCAGAGGTCTATAATTTTATCAGAGGTCTATAATGTGATGTTAAGACAGTATGGCCCGTTGAAAAAGGCACTGATTCTAGACAGCGCAGCTGTTACGGCTGTAGCCATAGACTTCCTAAGATGTTGGGGGGGGGCAAACATATAATTCGTGATAAATAATCGAGGACAGAGCCGTAGCCACAGATTGGATATTATATAATCTGTGGCCGTGGCTAGCTATTGTGGCACCCTATGCGGAGTACATTCTGAAAAGGGCAAAAATATTTAACAACTCTTATTCGGCGTCCCTTTCTAGTTCTGCGCATTGTGCACACCCCGCAGTACCCTTTCTAGTTCTGTGCATTGTGCACACCCCGCAGTACCCTTTCTAGTTCTGTGCATTGTGCACACCCCGCAGTACCCTTTCTAGTTCTGTGCATTGTGCACACCCCGCAGTACCCTTTCTACGTTACTGCGTTACTACGTTACTGCGGTGCACTATTCTTAAGTTCATTGTTTGCCTAATTATAACAATGGCTCTGATTCAAGAGAACATGGAAAGCAACACCTCGATTGGCGGGAGGGAGGAAGGTGATGTTCTTGAAAAATAAAGTCATTTCTTATTGCACTGAAAAAAGCTTCGATTGTAGCAAGCAAAGGTAAATTCATTGAATGTCCAAATTGACTCAATTTAAATACATGGATTTATTTCGGCAGCAGAGAAGTGGTCTCAGTTTTTTTTTTTTTAGGAAAGTGGTGTCTATGGTCACTCCCAGTCCTTGCAGGTTGGTAATAACTTCGTCTTATTCTATAAGTAAATAATACACTATGTTGGTACTTATCCTATAGGTAAATAATTAACTATGTTGTTACTTATTCTATAGGTAAATAATTAACTATGTTGGTACTTATTCTACAGGTAAATAATTAACTATATTGGGACTTGAAATAGACGTACGTGCTTTAACATAAAGTATGACACGTTCGTACCAACATTGTCCAACTATACGTAATGTTTGACCAATGTCGTAGTTATTTACATACAAAGCTCTACTGCCATCACTTTGTAAAGGACCAAAATGTTTCTGATAGAAGTAAAAAAAAAAAGAGTTTGCTCTCCAGCAAGCGTTCTTTATATCTTGACAATCTCTTTGATTTAATTTAAACAAACAATTGACTGAATGTAAATCAGCAAACGATGTTTACTGCTACTAAAAAAAACACTCCGCGGTAGCTTTAACACTAAAAAAAAAGTTTAGGTTGTGGTCAGCGTATGGAATCGATTCTGCACAATAATTAATCTCTTTGAATTGCATTTGCACACCATATAAAAGGGCCATTCTTATAATTCTCTTTGTCGAATGATTGTAAGTAATCGTGTAGACCTGTGGTAGTCAATGATTCTCAACAGTTCTAACAAGATCAACTATGCATTACCCCCCCCCCCCCATGGTGCTCAATCGGAATATATTAAAGAAATCACTCAACTACATTTCTAATTTTGTGAAAAAAGCGACTTCAACAATGGGAGATAATACAAAAAAAAAAACAGGTGACTCAAAGCTAATTCTATAATAATAATAATGTGTATCATTTTTCACAAAACGTATTTCTTTAAAAACAAATCAATTCTAAAGTACCGATGAATTCATCAAATATATTTGTTGAACTATGTGAGAGATTCCCTCCCTTTGATTTCAATGTTTTAAAAAGTTTCTCACAGTCACGGTCAATATAACAACAACCTTTTGACACAGGAATATAGTGCGATGTAATTTTAGCATAATTTACTACAATCAGATATCAGTGGGTCCTAGACAAAGTTTCAGAGATCAGTGGGACACTAGGCAAAGTTTCAGAGATCAGTGGGACACTAGGCAAAGTTTCAGAGATCAGTGGGACACTAGGCAAAGTTTCAGAGATCAGTGGGACACTAGGCAAAGTTTCAGAGATCAGTGGGACACTAGACAAAGTTTCAGAGATCAGTGGGACACTAGGCAAAGTTTCAGAGATCAGTGGGACACTAGGCAAAGTTTCAGAGATCAGTGGGACACTAGGCAAAGTTTCAGAGATCAGTGGGACACTCGGCAAAGTTTCAGAGATTAGTGGGACATTAGTTTCCGGGCTCTTTTTGTGTCACGGTAAGATTTAGAGTATTCTTATCAAATCTTATTATTAAAAAGTTTTTTTCTAATACATTTTTTATTAAAAGGTTTTCTATACATAAATACTTGTATTCCGTATTAAAAATATATATAGGTCACTTCTCAAGGGAAAAAAAAACAACTGTTTGTGAGTTCAACCCAAAAATCTGCTCTTTGTGAACGGAACATAGAATTGACAGCCATGCAGGTTAGAAGTCAAAAGTCTGTCAGCTGTGACATGAATAGGTCTCGTTAACTTTCCAATTCTTTCTGTGTACCATCATATTCATCATGGTGACATCAAAGATGGTCCTTTTTTTTTTCAAATTGACATCACGACCTTATTTTTTTGTGTGTCCCCTGTGTTGGGGGCGGGGGGATGTTGGGGAGGGTTGGATTCATTGGCGATCCATTGAACGATCCTTTGATCTCGAGGTGATTGAAGTATGACGCCTCCAATTTGTTGCGACTGTCTGCCAACGAGTCACTGACATTAGATAAATACCTAGATCCTGTTGCATCGACTGATCTCTGGCGTATGTCGAGTCCATGTGAAACACAGCAAAAGATCGTTTCAAAGATTTGCGCGGGAAATTACCGAGCGCTTCTTCTATACAATTTCTCATAATGAACAGTAAAAAAAAAAAAGAACAAATATGTAGAATAAACTTTTAGATCTTTCTATTACTTATTAGATTTTACGTGATGTTTTTTATGTGAACTGGACCGAGAGAAGGGGGGGGGGTGTCTAGCAAGAGGTCAAAGTTTACTTTAGAGATCTGGTAGAGAAGAAAGATCCACTCAGATCTGAAAGGTGAACGCCACAGGATTAAAACTTGTGGAAATTTTTTTTTTGCTGTTGGTGGTGGGTGAGAATCTCTACGTCAGACCAGAGGAGGCAAGAGGTTACACACAGAATTATGGGCGTCATCCAACGTGACTTGCTCTTACCTGGCGGGATCAGGAAGAGGGGGGGGGGTCGAGGGGACCGTAATCTGTCAGACAAAGCCCGGATAATGACGCCCCCGGAAACATCATCTCCCTTCAAAGTGACCTTGACTGAAGGACGTACACGTGGGAACCATTAGTCACATGGTCCTAATCTTCAACACGGTCTGGGTAGACACACGGACTTAATGGACGGTCAGACGGGGGGGATAAAGACATGGTCAGTATAGACCAGAGATACAAAACAAACAGGGTGCCGATGAAATAAATTCAGTCTTTGATCTACATTAAGAATAAATTAATCGATTATAATAGTAAAGTATTGTAAAATTATCTTTAAAAAATACAACTACTAAGAATGTCTTATGATACATATATACATATATACATGAATACGTTATGAAAGCAAATAATCTAACAAATAATCTAAATGGTTTACAAAATGTTAACTATTTATGTAAATAAAAATATAAAGTATACAATATACATATTAGTATTAAATACACGATCTTGTGTATTTTTTACATTAATATATATTATTTAAGTATTGAATGCTTCTATTGTCAGATTCGCTAGTCATTCATATAATTATATGAATATCATTTATATGATATTGACTATAATATTGAGTATGATATTGACTATGATAGTTACGATAATAATAATATACAGACACATTCAGAATCGAACAAAAATTGTTTATCGAACTACACTGAAAAGGAGGCGGTGAGTGCACCGAGTAACTAATAAGAAAATACTTTTGAAGTCTGCTAGATATCATCACTGGAATGATCATTATTACAGCAGTACACGTAAAGATAAGAAGTGTTATGTGAATATTTTTTGTTTACACCGTACAGTTAATTAGTATTAGTTAATCAATAATAAAAGATAAACATAAGCTGTAATTCTTTAGTGATACTTGTATTATTGCCCTAACTATTTTGTTAGAAGATTAGTGCATATTTGGAAATAATATTTTTTTTTCTATTGCTTTCAATAGACAGTTACAGAAAATTATTCCCTGTTGAAAACAAAGAATTAAAAAAAAAATTAAAAAAATGACCATTTGACGGGAAAAATACCGGAGTTTGGAAATCCCGTGATTGAGCTATTTGGAGCGTGCATCCTAGGAGGGAGTAGCTCCGGAGCGACGCTCTTAAGTTTGTTTTTTTAATGCTTTAAAAAAAAAATTGTTGAGGGGGGGGGGTTCTACAATCCTGGTGGTAACGCGATATGGTGGATGTCTAAATAAAGAAACGATTTGTTCAGACGTTCTGCAAATGAACACTAGGATCAAGGGAATTAACCGGGGCTCTGTGTCCCAATTCATCCGAGAACCGCTCCTGTTCGTCCGTGGGGTGGTGGGCTGGGTTGGGGGAGTAGGGGGGGGGGGCTAATCGCTTCAAGCCAGCACAAGTCGCATACGTCTCAATGAGGGGCGGTGTAGAGCCCAAAAGAATAAATAAAACAACCCAACCCCCCCTCCCCACTGACAATGAACAGAACATGATCCGCTAACTGCCGGCAATCAGGATCAGTCCAACACCGCGGGTCTAGGGCCAGGGCGTCCTGCATGTTCGGTACACAAGTCCATGCCCGACACCCGACACTCCTCCTGGATCCGTGTGACGTATGCATGGTACCGTCTGTTGTCTCGAGCACACCCATAACTAGCTTACAATACAGATTAACTTAATCTGGACCTGGGGGGGGGGGAGGGGGGAGAGGGGGGATTTACCTCGATTTCAACTCATTGTCGCCGCACAACGCGATAAATTGGTGGTGGTGGTGGTGGGGGGGGGAGTGACCATGGACTTTTGAGTCCTGTAGTAGGGTACTGTTTGGTAAGGATGTGGTCAGCATGCTAGCTGATGTCACGTTTATAATGTTAGCATGCATTATGTTCGGCGCGTCTTTCTGCGGACGTGCACTTTGTTGTTTTTAGAGAAGTGACGGAAACCACATGCCCGGTATATCAGTATAAACCCAGTATATCTGTATAAACCCAGAATATCATTATAAACACAGTTTATTAATTTAAAACCAGTAGATCAGTATAAACCCACTATACACTATAAACCCAGTATATCATTATAATCGTAGAATATCAGTTTAAACCCAGTAGATCATTACAAGCTGTTTATACAAACGATACATTTTCCGGAATTTGAACCATGGCTTGGTTTCATAGTGGGACGAATGGCCGAGGGGCGTAGAGCGTACTCGGCTGTCGATCTAATTGCCGCGGGTTCAATCCTTGATGAGAATCGATTACATTTGTCAAAAACTGGTCAATCTTCACCCTTTTCGGGGGTCAGTGCTAATATTTCCGTAAGAATACATGACAATCTTTCAATTAGTCGGAATAGATGTTCCATAACTAGTTTATCCGCATGATTGTACAGCATTTAGTGGTCCGAGTTGTTTCATCAGTTTTTTTTATAAATAGATGGCAGCCCATGTTATCCGAGGTCATGACTGTGTTGTGTCAACTATGACTTGTACTTAAAATTCAATTGGTATACTATTTTTTTAACACTCTTTATATATACGAAATAAATAAAAAAAAATAATAGATCAATACATTAATTACTGTATTAGAACTTCCTTTTTTTTCCTCTTACAGCTTGTGGGAGTTAAATTGAGCTGGCTAGTGACTGGCTAGTCTTTGATTCCACTCTGCAGCTACCACCACACCTGGATCAGTCACTATTAATGGCCAGCTTAACGAAATTATTGTTATTCCAAATTGGCCCCATTTGTTTAGCGGTCGGTGAATTAGCCAAACATCATTTTCTCCAATTAATCTAAGATTTAAGTCAGCTAACTATTTGGCTAATACTCTGTCCGCAAAGTTTTCGTTTCTGTGCTTATCTCTCTGTTCAGTTTGTGCTCGTGTGTGTGTGTGTGGGGGGGGGGGGCAAGGGGGAGGAGTCGGTCAAGTGAGTTTGATAATCAGGGAGTCTTGAATCGTACAAATGGACTCGTACTTATGAAAACAATACATTGAAGGTGTAGAATTGGGTTTGATGTTTATTTAATACGTAACAATGTTTAAAGTGTGTTTTTTTTTTACTAAATGTTTAGATAAGGTTTATTGTGTGACGATGTTAGTGTTTGTATTGACACACAAACACACTCATACACACACACGCACACACACACACACACACACACTCACTCACACACACTATTTTCAAAACAAAAAAAAATGTTACAAACATCCATAGGTACATTATTTACCCTATTTCCTCAACCCCACTTCCATCGCCCGTGGTTCAAGACCCCCCCCCCCCCCAACTACCCTCTGATGTCTCTGTCCCACCAACATTCTTTCCCTAGCACTCTACCACAATAATAGATCCAATACGTACTATTATTAAATTCAAAGTCTGCACAATATGCAGACATAGAAACAAGTTAAAACAGAACACAACTATTGAAAAAAATGTTATATTCGAATAAAAAAACTATTATTAATAAATATAATAAATTAATTTTTATGAGATATTTTCCCAACTACCAAACCTTATCGTTCGTTATTAGTGAGTACATTGTTATCTCGATAAGTCAACTTTTTACCTAGTAGTGAGTATTGAATAAAATGAGTGGAAAAATGTTTGTTTGTTCCTGTAGAATCAAACGATATAAGTTTTTAATTTTTAAGACTTGCGTAGACCGAACTTCCACCATTGGGACAGACCGAACTTCCACCACTGGGACAGACCGAACTTCCACCACTGGGACAGACCGAACTTCCACCATTGGGACAGACCGAACTTCCACCATTGGGACAGATTGAACTTCCACCATTGGGACAGACCGAACTTCCACCACTGGGACAGACCGAACTTCCACCACTGGGACAGACCGAACTTCCACCACTGGGACAGACCGAACTTCCACCATTGGGACAGACCGAACTTCCACCACTGGGACAGACCGAACTTCCAAATCTGGAACAGACCGAACTTCCACCACTGGGACAGACCGAACTTCCACCACTGGGACAGACCGAACTTCCACCACTGGGACAGACCGAACTTCCACCACTGGGACAGACCGAACTTCCACCACTGGGACAGACCGAACTTCCACCATTGGGACAGACCGAACTTCCACCACTGGGACAGACCGAACTTCCACCACTGGGACAGACCGAACTTCCACCATTGGGACAGACCGAACTTCCACCATTGGGACAGACCGAACTTCCACCACTGGGACTGACCGAACTTCCACCACTGGGACAGACCGAACTTCCACCATTGGGACAGACCGAACTTCCACCACTGGGACAGACCGAACTTCCAAATCTGGAACAGACCGAACTTCCACCACTGGGACAGACCGAACTTCCACCACTGGGACAGACCGAACTTCCACCACTGGGACAGACCGAACTTCCACCACTGGGACAGACCGAACTTCCACCACTGGGACAGACCGAACTTCCACCACTGGGACAGACCGAACTTCCAGATCTGGGACAGACCGAACTTCCACCACTGGGACAGACCGAACTTCCACCATTGGGACAGACCGAACTTCCACCACTGGGACAGACCGAACTTCCAAATCTGGGACAGACCGAACTTCCACCACTGGGACAGACCGAACTTCCACCACTGGGACAGACCGAACTTCCACCACTGGGACAGACCGAACTTCCACCACTGGGACAGACCGAACTTCCACCACTGGGACAGACCGAACTTCCACCATTGGGACAGACCGAACTTCCACCATTGGGACAGACCGAACTTCCAGATCTGGGACAGACCGAACTTCCACCACTGGGACAGACCGAACTTCCACCATTGGGACAGCCTGACGGACTAGGTGTTTTATGTGAGTATATCTTTTAAGTTGTAATGTAGAAATGTTCAGAGTACGTTGATCGATTGGTTTGATGTACGTTGTAAAGCTGTTTATCGAATGATGTGTACAGGATGAGTGATGTAACATTTGTCTAGTAAATGGCGATCACATGTTATAGTATATAAGGTGTGAGAGATATACAGCAGAGGTGTGCGGATCTTGAAATTTAGCGTCCGCCTCCGTCCTCGGATTTCTATCAATGATCCGCGTCCGCGTCCGCGTCCGCAGAGAGATCTTACAACATTGGTCCGCAGTCAGTCCGCGCGTTCGCATTGCTGAAATTTAGCTGTTTAAATTACTTGAAATTTTGTATGGTAACGCAAAAGAAGATCCGCGTCAGTCCGCGAGTCCGCAACTTAACCATACGAAGCGTCCGCTGTCAGTCCGCGGATTCGGAAAAGTCTGCGGATCTGCGTCCGCTGTCCGCTCATCTCTGATATACAGCTGTGTAAGATGTCTCTTTGACATGTGTCTTTTGTAATATGAACGTATATTTGGTGAACTGTGGACACACACAGTTATTATCACACTAGTGGAAAAACCTGATGAAGCTGGCTGAACGAAATCCGGACAGAAGGGATAACAAAGAAATATACGAAATACATGTACTGCAATAGAAAAGAACATGTGGTCTTTATTGCCATGAACAGAATACGATATGAACAGAAATAACAAAGAAATGTATGACATACAACGCATATACCGCGCGATATGAAAACTACCTGCGATGGAGACACAGTGTTACAACGCATACACCGCACGATATGAAAACAACCTGAGGGAGACACACGGGTTAGACGATTATGTATTTAAGGATACCTGAAACGGATTTTTGTTCGGCTGAGGGTTCTGGGGGGTGTCCGGGGAGTTTAGAGTGGTGGGAAGATAAGATGGGGCGCCAACAAAAACAGGGGGCGGTGGGATTAGAAGTGGCATGTACGATGATTGCGCTTCTAGTATGTTCGGTTTTAAAAATATAGTGTATATGAAAGTTAGCTAAGAGACATTCAGATTTTTCCGTTCGCGATATGCTGAAAACAAAAGTGTAGGGTTGTCATTAAGTTCGTCTGTTGTTGCAGACTTTATAACTGGTACATTAAGTACAGTTGTTAATTATGAATAGTTCAGGGTATTATGTACTTACATCTAATATACCATACAATACACTAAAAAATAATGCATTAGGTAGGCGTACGTGTATTGCGTATATTGTGTACACATTTTCTAGTGAATTATCCCGTTGTACGACGTACTGGTAAGTACTCAAGAATTACACATGTATGGAACAAACTTTTATTTATCCATTTATTTATTTAAACATTTCTGCAATGACTGTCATAACATAGAGGTTCTAACGCTGTCTCCCCAAACAAAATCATAAATATCCCATGTGCACACCAACTGCATGGTGGAACTGCACGACTTGCGCCATCGGACGCCATCCCTTGAGACTCCCTGCTCTCAGTCTTGTTAGCAATCATTTTGGTCCATTATGCTGGCACTGTTTTTACCCTCGCGGTCGGTTAGCCACCACAACAGACCAGGCAATGTAAAAATAATCCCCTAGTTTGTCCCGGAGAGTTCATGAAGTGTACGCCAGTTGACAGTCGGTGAATGGCTCGCGATCTCTTCCTGCCAGAAACTCTCTTAATGCACGATTTAAGTCTGTGTTTACACAACAGCTGATCTTAGACTTGGGCCTGTAAAGCTGTGCGTAGATTGACTTTAACTATATCTAGACTGGGGGTAGACATTTATATGTACTTAGATTGACTTTTTAGTTCTAGACTAACTTAGACATTTATCCATACAGTAATTGAATTTACAGACTTGTAGATGTAGACTTATTTAAACATGTATCTGTACATAGATTCACTTTACCGTGTTTATTACTTAATACTAACGTCTGCTGATAGATTTCTAACCCTTGCAGTTATATAATAACTCAATTAGATATTTGTGCTTTGGTAGGTTCAATTTATAATCTCTTTTTATATTTTTAGAAAACAACTGGTATTATTAATTTATTCCTGTTACTTATGATTTCAAGTGAGGTTGGTATAGTATCACATAATGATTGCAAGGGAGGTTGGTATAGTTTTACATAATGATTTCAAGTGAAGGTTGGTATAGTATTACATAATGATTTCAAGTGGAGGTTGGTATAGTATTACATAATGATTTCAAGTGAAGGTTGGTATAGTATTAGATAATGATTTCAAGTGAAGGTTGGTATAGTATTACATAATGATTTCAAGTGGAGGTTGGTACAGTATTACATAATGATTTCAAGTGAAGGTTGGTATAGTATTAGATAATGATTTCAAGTGAAGGTTGGTATAGTATTACATAATGATTTCAAGTGGAGGTTGGTATAGTATTACATAATGATTTCAAGTGAAGGTTGGTATAGTATTAGATAATGATTCCAAGTGAAGGTTGGTATAGTATTACATAATGATTTCAAGTGAAGGTTGGTATAGTATTACATAATGATTTCAAGTGGAGGTTGGTATAGTATTATACAATGATTGCAAGGGGATGTTGGTATAGTATTACATAATGATTTCAAGGGGAGGTTGGTATAGTATTACATAATAATTCTCTTAAAACCAACTTGTAGGCCCATTAAACTGATTCTCAAGCTAGATAAAAAAAGTATTTTGTTTTTATTATTTACTGTAACTTATGGATAATGAAACACAACCAGTCTGTACAGAACATAGACAAGAAAGAAATATTCTACACACTTGCTACACATCATTTGGAATTTATAAGATGCAGCCCCATTACCTCACGTTATGGGGGGGGGGGGAATATGATAGATCTGTTATAAATAAATACATGTTTGTCAATCGGGAAAACTATCTTACGCAGAAAAAAATAATTTCAGTGTTTGTGTTACCTATGGATATATATATATATATATATATATATATATATATATATATATATATATATTCATGAATGTATTTATTATTTGAATGTGTTTCTTAGATTCTGGAACTATCAGCATTACACACAGTAGTGGAAGGACCAACATTGACCACTGGCTGCATGACTAATGGGTGATACTGTGGCGGCGATTTTGAGTGTCAGGTCAACGTGACATAAGCCACACTGTCCCAATGACCGCCCTGGTCAAAGGTACCTTAAGCCCAGTGTTGCCTCTAAGCTGTGAGCACGTAGCTTACCGAGCGACCGCTTACACATTACAACAGAGTGCATACATTACGACAGAGTGCACACATTACGACAGAGTGCGCACATTACAACAGAGTGCATACATTACAATGAAGTGCACACATTTCGACAGAGTGCACACATTTCGACAGAGTGCACACATTACGACAGAGTGCACACATTACGACAGAGTGCACACATTACGACAGAGTGCACACATTACAACAGAGTGCATACATTACAATGAAGTGCACACATTTCGACAGAGTGCACACATTTCGACAGAGTGCACACATTACGACAGAGTGCACACATTACGACAGAGTGCACACATTACAACAGAGTGCATACATTACAATGAAGTGCACACATTTCGACAGAGTGCACACATTTCGACAGAGTGCACACATTACAACAGAGTGCATACATTACAATGAAGTGCACACATTTCGACAGAGTGCAACGGTGTTCCGTTTAGTAGGAATTATATGCCGCCGTGCTGCGCACCAAAAGTTCAAACTTTCTCAACAAGTTGCGCAACAAATAAATACAGAACAATAGACATCTCTATACTTATAAGACGCATTTGTTGTCTGTCTGTCTGTCTGTTCCCTTATAACTCAAGATCCAGACAAATAAATAACGTGAAATTTGTTACACATACACATAATTACATGGGGAAGGTTATAGGACAGGTTTCGTTTCATCTCGATGAGTAGTTTAATTGTAATTAATTTTTTTTTATTTTAGTATTTTACTATATTAAAGTAATCTCGACTGCGCCATAAATAAAATTCCTCTGTGACGTCATTTCCCAATGATCGAATAGAAC
This sequence comes from Bulinus truncatus, assembly GCA_021962125.1. Classification (NCBI taxonomy): domain Eukaryota; kingdom Metazoa; phylum Mollusca; class Gastropoda; family Planorbidae; genus Bulinus; species Bulinus truncatus. The sequence continues at coordinate 1,586,223 of JAGDYQ010000026.1, forward strand.
TTGCGCGCTGGTGCTGTATTGTGCCTTTGTGATGCAAAGAATTGTTTTTTCATGCTCTCTGATTTGTACAGTTTGAGGAAGGTAAAGGAATGAAGAAGGATTTTAGAAGAAGTGTGAAGCCATAATAATAAGTATATATATATATATATATATATATATATATATATATATATATAGAGAGAGAGAGAGAGAGGGGGGGGGAGGGAGAGGAAAGGAGGGTAGGAGGGAGGGAGGAGGGGAGAGAGAGGAGGGAGGGGGGATGGACAGGGGGGAGAAAAGGAGGGGGAGAGAGGGAGAGGGGGGAGAGATGGAGAGGGGGGAGAGAGAGGGGGTAGGGAGGGAGAGAGGGGAAGGAGGGTGAGAGAGAGGGGAGGGAGGGAGAGAGAGGGTGAAAGAGAGGGAGGGAGAGAGATAAAGAGTGAGGGGTGCAGGGAGGGAGAGAGAGGGAATGAGGGAGAGAGGAAGGGGTAGAGAGGGGGAGGGAGAGAGAGAGGTGGAAAAGGGAGGGAGAAAGGAGGGAGAGGGGGGTCAGGGAGGGAGAGAGAGGGGAGGGAAGGAGAGAGGGAGAGGATGGGAGAAATGGGAGGAAGAGATAAAGAGAAAGAGGGGGCAGGGAGGGAGAGAGAGGGAAGGAAGAGGGAGGAGGATGGACGGGGGAGAGAAGGAGGGGGAGAGGGGAGAGAGGGAGATGGGAGAGGGACGGAGAGAGGGGGTAGGGAGAAAACAGAAGGTAAACAGAAAAACCTTATTTTAAACCCGGGCAAAGCCGGGTACTTGCAACTAGTATTATATATAGTATGTCTACAGTGGGAACCATAGACATATTACATATATTATGTATACGTGGTACAAACAATATCCACCCCGGCTATAATGGAGGTGTAGTAACTCAAACTGGCTCCCTCTCGTATTTCAAGGCTCTACAGAGGGTCACGTGACATCTCATATATATGTTGTAAATGCAATTCAAATCGTGTCGCTATATTATCTCATGATTCTACAAAGGGTCACGTGATATATATGTAGTAGGCTATCTAAGTACTCTGCTTCTTATAGTATCCGGACAAATTTCCCCAGTGGACTAAACCCTCACGGACAGAACCCAAATGAAAATAAATCCTAAGGGGACAAAACCCCATTTTAAAAAAAAATAAAATTAATTATTTAACATCAATGTAAAAAAAAAAAACAATTTAAAAAAAAAAATATTAATTATTTAACATCAATGTAAAAAAAAAAAAACAATTTTAAAAAAATGTATTAATTACAATACTACATGTTTTATTAAACTTTCAAATGGATTTTTAAATATGTGTTAATTTAATGATATAGTTAAGGATTATAAAAAAAAAAAAGTTAAGTTCCATTAAGTCCCTAACGACTCATCGGGACAGATGAAGTGTAGAATTCATCTGTTGCGGTAACCTCTGCATATAAAAGGGATTGTGTGGTTAGCACAACGCCCAGCCGCCTTTACTCTCCCAACTTAAAGTCAGGTACCAACTTAAAGTCAGGTACACATTTAAAGATGGATGGACTTAGTAGCATACACCAGAACCTGAACAAAAAATCACAAAGTTCTCACTGAAGTTCGACTTCGAACCCAGGACTCTCCGGTCGACAGTCGTGCGCTGTACACTGTACGCTATTTAGTCCCCGTCCCAGTTATTTAGTTTATATCAGAGTAAAACTATGTCTTCGTGTCTGGTTATATGTCTTTCATAATGGGGGGGGGGTTGCAGTTAAAAAATAAATAAATAATGGTTTGTGATTCAATTATATATGTGTGACTTTAATCATTTTTTTTCTCAATGAGATATTAATTACATTTAGTTTACTAAATGTTTACTTGTAACTATGTTTACATACAGTTTATTAAATGTTTACTTGTAACTATGTTTACATACAGTTTACTCAATGTTAACTTGTAACTATGTTTACATACAGTTTACTCAATGTTAACTTGTAACTATGTTTACATACAGTTTACTCAATGTCAACTTGTAACTATGTTTACATACAGTTTACTAAATGTTTACTTGTAACTATGTTTACTTACAGTTTACATAAATGTTTACTAGTAACTATATTTACATACAGTTTACTATATATAGCTATATTTGTCATAATTATGAAACTTAGAAATCGCTAAAATTGCAATGTTTTAATTGTTCGCGATGACATTTTGTTTTTGTTTTTAATCAAAGTTAATTAAAATTGATCACGTGTTGTGAGTATCAAATGTATCAACACTTGTTTCAAAATAGAATAGAAGTGACATTTAGCGGTGAATAAAGACACAACAGTACCATTGGGACTCTGACAGATTGTCAGAAGGCCATTTTTTAAAGTCATATTATGACTTGTTTGGATAAAAGTGTGATAAGGCTTACTCCTCTAAATTAATTATTTGACTAAGCTCAGATTATTTTGCTTCCATGTTGACCCCATTCTTTTGTCCTTGATATCGACTGCTCGCCGTCACACTAAGACTACAATCTCTTTATTCCACCAAAAACACTGAGAGACCAAAAAAAATATGTATGAAGAATGTTGAAGAAGCGCCTTTAAGGAAACTGACGACTTGACCGCAATCACCTCCTCCCCCATCGGGTGCAGACAAATATTGTTAGACCGCCACCGGCACCTGCCTCATCGATGCCACTCGCCGACACCCCTGAACAACAAAACCTGATCATCTCTCATTTCACATCTCTGTTGAACTTCCAGTGTTTCAAGGCGTGTATCAGTCTATTTTCGACAAACTCCCCCCCCCCCCCCTAAAGTCTCACACCAAAATCTACTGTCAATATCCTTGTCAAGAAAAAAATAAATACTCATTTCTTTACCCCCGATCTCTCCCCCCCCCCGGGTCCCTCCTCCTTCCCCCCCCCCATTCCCCTCCATCCTTCCAGTATCCGAACACTTGATCGTGTGTTCCTACCAGTCATTCGCTCTAATTAAGCCGCCTAAGGGTGCAAATATTTCCACTCGACTTCTCCCACCCTGGTGGCACCGGCTATCCCCGGACCTCTACACCGCCTCGGTAAACCAAAGTCTCTATCTTCAGCACGACTCGTGGAAACCAGAGCCCCCCTCCCCTCCCCAACCAGCCCCATTTTAAACCACGTTATCTGCCCAACTTGAATGTTAACTTAGTGGGGGGGGGGGTCACCTTATTCCATTTTTCGTACCGTTTTTAAAACCCTTGCAAAGTCTGTTGCCGTCCCCTCCCTCCCTCCCTCCCTCCCGGGGGGGGCCGTGTCCATTGTTTCAGCGTGTCAACCACTTGTCATCATATAGTCCATTGTATTGTCCGTCACTAAGTCCACAAAAATGGCGACGTGGCAGTGCATGTTTTCAGGATCATCGCAGCATTTGAGCAGCGAAGAGGTTCGGGGGGAGGGGGGGCGGTGGCTAGATGATCTCTCTCCCCCCTCCCACCCCCCCCCTTTTCGCTACCTTCGCAGGAATCCTACCTCATTGTCAACTGCACGATTCAATGTTGATTTTTCAACCTTGAATTTCATACGGCATTCATTTTTTTTAAAGCTCTTCTTTAGGTTTTTATGTACCCACCCCTCTCCCTGCTTTCCCTCGCCACCCGGGTGTTGAGTCTTGAATCCATGGAAAAAGCAGTCACTCACTTAGTCCTATTACCTACCCCGCAGTTTGCACAACTACAGCGCGGCACTTTATTATCATTTGTTAACATGTATTTGATATTCTCGCACACACGATAAAACGAGTGCACGGAGACACGGGACAAATACCCAGCCCTCGAGTTTACCCCGAGATTTATTAAAAACCCAACACGCATTGACGGCTTTGTCTGTGTGACTTCATCTAACACTCAGATCTGGGTTGTTTTTTTTTAACCCCCTTTCTCCTTTAGAGAATTATGTTCAACAGTAGAGTTAAATTCAGCAGTTAATCACTGATATATGTAATATTTAAAAAAAAGGTGACATTAACCCTACGCTGTCATATAGTCTTCCATTATGACACATAAAATAGGATAGCTCATATTTCTAGCTGTATAATGGAGAATAATATTTAATGTGCGCGTTTATGCACAAACATAAATACATATATACGCATACAGTCATACAGTACAAGTGATAATAGCATCGGGTTTGGAGATAAGAGCGTCACGGGGTTATCAAGTATGAAAACGAATGGTTTTAGATAATGGTGGCTGTTGAGATGAACCGGTGGTCCTAGAGATGACCCAGTGGTCGTAGAGATGACCCAGTGGCGGTAGAGATGACCCAGTGGCTGTAGAGATGACCCAGTGGCGGTAGAGATGACCCAGTGGCCGTAGAGATGACCCAGTGGCTGTAGAGGTGAATCAATGGCTGTAGAGATGGGCCAATAGCTGTAGAGATGAGCCAGTGGCTGTAGAGATGACCCAATGGCTGTAGAAATGACGCGGTGGCTATAGATATGACATATTGGCTGTAGAGATGGCAAAGATGACATATTGGCTGTAGAGATGACAAATTAGCTATAGAGATGAACCAGTGGCTTTAGAGATACATATTGGCTGTAGAAATGACATATTGGTTGTAGAGATAAAAAAAATATTGGCTTTAGAGATGACAAATTTGCTATGACTATTAATCAGTGACTGTGGAGATGACCCAGAGATAAATCTACAAGATTCTCATGATTTGTCAGCAAGAGGAATATAGTTTATCACTCTATATTTTAAATGTTCAAGTTGTTTAGGAGCGCCTCATCTACTCAAGTTATTTAGAAGCACCTCATACACTCATGTTGTTCAGGAGCGCCTCATCTACTCAAGTTGTTCAGGAGCGCCTCATCTACTCAAGTTGTTCAGGAGCGCCTCTTATACCCAAGTTATTTAGAAGCGCCTCATACACTCAAGTTATTTAGAAGCGCCTCATACACTCAAGTTGTTCAGGAGCGCCTCATCTACTCAAGTTGTTCAGGAGCGCCTCATATACTCAAGATGTTTAGAAACGGCCCATAAGTTTCGCGGAATCTCTTAAAAATATTTCACTGTTAATTACCAGCGTAATAAATACAGATAATACTACAAAATGTATTTTTGTCATTGCTATCTAAGTCATGCCAAACTATCAAACTCAGATTTGAAAGATACTTATAGAGACGTAATGTCATATCACCGACCTATTAGGAAACCTTTGCTAGAAATGCAGGGATTCCTAGCTTTGAATGGCCTCTACCGAATGTCATAAATCTACATGTCTTTCACTCTAGTGCTGTAAGTAGCCTGGTTAACGATGAGTGTTACATTGTATACAACTTTTGATAAAACCATTCACTTTGGGCCCTTCCCCAAACACAGGACATGTCTCTTGCTGAACCACGCAGCTATTCCGTTTCGTTCGACTTACTCCCTGTACACCCCCACCTCCCCGACCGACATACTTTGTTTTGTGTGTAGAGTCTAAAGAGATCAATTAAGAACAATTCCATCTTTCCAAACAGTCTCCACTGTATCCATTTCTTGACATCTCTGCTAATGATAAATATCATGTGTCACTTTTTTCTCTCTCTCTCTCTCCACTACCCCGACCCCCCCCCCCAATTTCTGAGCCCGCCCCCCCTCTTTCCTCCCCCGTTACCCCTAGCTCCCCAAACCCACGACTGAATAGACCCGACTCCCTCCAGTCGACGTCTGGGCTGAATGTTATCTGCCGACCAACACTAAAACTTTCTTAATCCAGGGAATTAGGAGAATCGAGGCGATTAGAAAATATCGCCAGCGGGGGCCCCGAGAAGTAAATAAACGCAATCTGACGGCACTCCACCCACCCGCGCCCCTTTTCCAGTGCCCCTGTATGGAGGGAAAGGGGGGGAAACGTTATTCCTAATGGACGTTGTGTATCCGATGGTGTTCTCTATTGTTTGACTGCGCAAAGTTACCATGAAAAAAGCTGTTTAGAAGTTTTTAAGCCGCTGTGGTCCAAACAAGGATTAGGCTGAATTGTTGGTTAGTTGTGGTGGTAAGTCCATTAAAAATCTTTAACCGAGGGCACACATTTCAATTTGTGTTATCGGTTGGTTGTTACATATAACGTCAACACCCGTTCATGTTAAACACACACACACACACACTTACACACATACACATACATATATTAACACACATACACATACATACAAGCACAAACTTAGACACACTGTTTCGTGCGCTCAGATAAATATATATAGGAAGTTATCTATTTAGAATATTTTTTGAACGGTTCTATTAGATAATTAGGAATGTTCTAATTCAGGGGTTACAATGTTCTAGTTCAGGGGTGACCGCGATTGAAGTCGATGAGGGCCACGCTTCAGATGGCCGGCCTATAATGGTAAGGGGGGTGGTATTAGCTGAGGCCCCACACATGAGTTCGGGTTGCCTCCTAAAACCTATACGATGAAATTGAACGGAAAATAACCAGCCAATGAGTTTCAGTAAATAGAACAAACAACGGAGAGATGACCTAAGAACGTGATTAGTCTGAAGTTGACTGTAAAATGGAGATGGAAAAAAATATAATATAAATAATATAATTGCTGTTTAGTACACACATGGAAATATTTCCTACCGGGATAAGTGGCGATCTGTATCATTACAACGTTCAGGGTTATCAGATAGACAGCTAACTATCACATAAACAGCTACCTATCACATACGTTTTAACTAACACTTGGTCATCTTTTAATAACATAGGCAAGTGACAATTTACATAAGCTGTCTTCTCACAACAGTAAATGACTTGATTGTGCCATAACAGTAGTTGACTGATTGTGATTCTCATGAACCTGTGTTCTCCGTATTTAACCCTTTATTATTTGCAAAGGAAAAAAAATATATATGTGTGAGTGTGTGTGTGTGTATATGTATATACTGTGTATACAGTGCCTATAGAGATGACTAGGTAGTTGTAGAGATGACCTTAAGTCCAGCCAGCTTACAAATACGTCTTTTGGTTAATGAAAGTCAAAGCGACTGGCTATAGAAATAGGTCAACTCTACTACTTCTGAGCCTCATGGATCTGTGTAGGCTTTATAATGAAATAAATATATACCTATATTAATTGCGGAAATCATTTCATAGTGTCAAAAAAAAAAAAGTAAGAAAATTAGAAATAATGACTAAGTGAAACTGTGTCAACAATAGTCGCAATGAGGTCAAGACTGCAACAAAATAAATAGACTGAAAAAAAATGCAATTAATGAAGCAGGGCCAAACTTTTTTTTAATGGATTAATTGTAATTTTTAGATGTTTGCAAAAAAAATATGATATTTTTTTAAATACAAATGTATGAAAAATATTTATTGCTTAGGTGATGATACACAAATGAGGGAAGGGAAGAGGGGGTGGAGTTCTCAGGAACATATGGTATAGAAGAGAGTTCTTACGTTAAGTTAGAGCAAAAACAAATTGGGTTTAAAAAAATTTTGGCGGGAAAATAAGTAAACAGATATAGTGTTTATTCTGTTTAATGCAGATGAACATCTATAAACAAAATTAAATCATCTTGATGTGGGAGTTTTGTCCGGATCCTTTTCAAGGTGCGTCCAGTCCGTCCTAATAAGTTTATACTTAATCATTATTTGAATACATTGGTTGGACAACTGAATTCCCCGAAAGTGCGATTAGATGACTTGTATTGAATCTTGTTCCGGCCACACAGCCACAAGATCTAGACAATGGAGATCACACGCTTAAATCTAAATAGAACGACCAAACCTAAACCTGCTGTGTTCTTTTGATGGGCCCCGATTTCCTTTGTGCCCTCCCCACACACACACACAAAACCCAAATGTTACTTTTGTATTAAAATTTTTCCAATATCTATTTTTAATGGGGCCCAAATTTTATCTTTCGAGTGACGGGGCATCTACCGACCTTTATGCGCTTCTGGATGTGTGTGTGTGTGCCATTGTGATTGTTTACCCATCATGCGTGTCTGCACTTACGTGTGTTTATGAATAGACTGTGTGTTTGTGTTTGCAAGTATTTAAAAAAAAAAATGAAATACTTCCAGACTAAATCTGGTGAAGGTAATTAAAAAAGGTTGTGTGAGAGAATCCCCGTGTCATACAAATAAATATCTTCTCAGTCACGATTGTGGAACTTTTTTTTTTATGATTTAAGAAAACATAAGGACATGGGGGTGTGGGCGGGGGGCTGAGGGGTGCACATACCTGATGCCCTAATATGATTTTTAATACGGCCACATGGTGGATATTAGCAGCAAGTGTTAGGGGGGAATCGGTCTCTAGAAACATTGCCGGCAGATTGTCGAATTCCTATTGTCTTAACGTGCCTGCCCTGTTTGTCTGTGTGCCCGTGGGGCGGGCGGGTCAATATGGCTTTCTCATTGCCCAACTTAGTGACAAGGCGTTACAGACGCTGTGCAAATTCGACCATCTCCACTGGACCTGGAGGTGGGGTGGAGAACTGACTCGAGTCTGGCCCGGCCTCAGTCGCAGGCCTCTGTCAAATTGTCCTGCTTGCCACTTTGGCTGTATGACATGGAGGATGTTTGACTGAGTAGTTTGTCGTGCAAATTTTCTCTGGCCGATTCTGTGAACAGAAGCCATTTGTTGGCCAGCGATCACCAGCATGGAAGTTTTTTTTTTTTTATTTTTATTGTTTTATTATTTTTATTTTGGACCGTTTTCTGTAAGCTCTTTTGTTACCTGGACAAGGAGAGCTCGCTGTCAGGTGGTTTTTTTTTTTCAAAAAGTCAGTTTTGCACATAGGAGGAAGGGGGTGTCATCAAATATAACCTCCTAACTGACACGTCACTGACTTTGTGTCTGCTGGTGTGGACTAACCCTGGCATTCTACGCCCACTGTCAATTTGAATCTGTTCATTCCGGTATTTGAGATTTGATGACGTGCTGTTTCCCACTGATTGCACAATCTATTTTGTTATCTGTTGATCTTGACAAGGGCAATGGACGGACAGAAATCTTGTTTTGTTTTTGTCCAACAGCATTCCAGGTTTCCACAAACAAGCACTTGTTAGATATCCATGCTTAAACGTGCATCCACAGTAGAAGCACTTGTTAGATATCCATGCTTAAACATGCATCCACAGTAGAAGCACTTGTTAGATATCCATGCTTATACATGCATCCACAGTAGAAGCACTTGTTAGATATCCATGCTTAAACATGCATCCACAGTAGAAGCACTTGTTAGATATCCATGCTTATACATGCATCCACAGTAGAAGCACTTGTTAGATATCCATGCTTATACATGCATCCAAAATGCAAGCACTTGTTAGATATCCATGCTTATACATGCATCCACAATGCAAGCACTTGTTAGATATCCATGCTTATACATGCATCCACAATGCAAGCACTTGTTAGATATCCATGCTTATACATGCATCCACAGTACAGGCACTTGTTAGATATCCCTTGTCTATCCCTCACAAAAGCAGCAAAAACCATAGCAACCTATAGATTGACCAACGACCAGTTGAGACAAAGCTACTTATATATCGCGAGTCCAACTATACATGCATCCACAGTAGAAGCACTTGTTAGATATCCATGCTTAAACATGCATCCACAGTAGAAGCACTTGTTAGATATCCATGCTTATACATGCATCCACATTGTTGATAACCATGTTTATTCATGCATCCACAATGCAAGCGAACATAAAAAAAGGCAAATGTGTCTAATTCTTTGAAAAAGTCAACAATAAATGTCGTAGTTACAACAATCAGAGCCGTTCTTACTTGCAGGAGGGAGCTAAGAACCCCACTAAAAAAAAAAATGGGTCTCTTCCAGTATAAATCTGTTATAGGGGTACAAGAAGTCATTTTGCCCCAAATATCTCTGAATAAATTAAAAGCATGAACGGGAACTGCTATTAATAAAATTATATCTACTCATACATTATGAATATAATCACATGATAGCGATAATATTCATTAGGACAGCGTTTGAACTTGTCCGTGTGTGAGGTGAACATAGAGACACTACTGAGAAGTACAAAATGGAGTCAAGTAGTCAGTGCTTGTGTGGTTCATTCAAGAAAAGGGAGGCAATCTCCAGACCATACAACTTCCGGGTTAGTAGACTAAACATAAGTACACCTAGTGACCGCCCCTGTTATTTACTGCCTCAATATTATGTATGTATGTTGTTGCCTCAATATTATGTATGTATGTTGCTGCCTCAATATTATGTATGTATGTTGCTGCCTCAATATTATGTATGTATGTTGCTGCCTCAATATTATGTATGTATGTTGCTGCCTCAATATTATGTATGTATGTTGCTGCCTCAATATTATGTATGTATGTTGCTGCCTCAATATTATGTTTGTATGTTGCTGCCTCAATATTATGTTTGTATGTTGCTGCCTCAATATTATGTATGTATGTTGCTGCCTCAATATTATGTTTGTATGTTGCTGCCTCAATATTATGTTTGTATGTTGCTGCCTCAATATTATGTTTGTATGTTGCTGCCTCAATATTATGTTTGTATGTTGCTGCCTCAATATTATGTTTGTATGTTGCTGCCTCAATATTATGTTTGTATGTTGCTGCCTCAATATTATGTTTGTATGTTGCTGCCTCAATATTATGTTTGTATGTTGCTGCCTCAATATTATGTTTGTATGTTGCTGCCTCAATATTATGTATGTATGTTGCTGCCTCAATATTATGTTTGTATGTTGCTGCCTCAATATTATGTTTGTATGTTGCTGCCTCAATATTATGTTTGTATGTTGCTGCCTCAATATTATGTTTGTATGTTGCTGCCTCAATATTATGTTTGTATGTTGCTGCCTCAATATTATGTTTGTATGTTGCTGCCTCAATATTATGTTTGTATGTTGCTGCCTCAATATTATGTTTGTATGTTGCTGCCTCAATATTATGTTTGTATGTTGCTGCCTCAATATTATGTTTGTATGTTGCTGCCTCTGCCTCAATATTATGTTTGTATGTTGCTGCCTCAATATTATGTTTGTATGTTGCTGCCTCAATATTATGTTTGTATGTTGCTGCCTCAATATTATGTTTGTATGTTGCTGCCTCAATATTATGTTTGTATGTTGCTGCCTCAATATTATGTTTGTATGTTGCTGCCTCAATATTATGTTTGTATGTTGCTGCCTCAATATTATGTTTGTATGTTGCTGCCTCAATATTATGTTTGTATGTTGCTGCCTCAATATTATGTTTGTATGTTGCTGCCTCAATATTATGTTTGTATGTTGCTGCCTCAATATTATGTTTGTATGTTGCTGCCTCAATATTATGTTTGTATGTTGCTGCCTCAATATTATGTTTGTATGCTGCTGCCTCAATATTATGTTTGTATGTTGCTGCAGTAAGACTAGGGTGAGGGGAGGAATTTCTGTTGTTGTTTTTTGTCCCCCCTGACTAAACCCGTGAGTCCACGACTCAGTCTCGGGTCACGAGGAACCACTTACTCCCCATGAATGACACGGACCTGAAGTTGTGACAATCACCTTCCAACATTTGTGACTTATGTCAACTGTGACAGATTTTGTTGCTGTTTTTGTTTTGGACTTTGGCTTAGGCTTCATGTTTATGTTTACTTCCAATATTTGTGTTTTGTCTGTAAACAAGGTACGCCTTGGGCCCACTATATATATATATATATATATATATAGATATAGATATAGGTCCTACTTATATTTGTGTTTAGTCTGTAAACAAGGCCCGCTATAGATAGGTGATGACCAGGCCCAAATCCATATCTCACGTCCACCTACGTCGGATAACCCACTTTCGACTTAGCTCGCTCTACGAGACAAGTGTTTGACCAACAACACAGGGCAAGAAGACCTTCACCAAATCACCTGTCAGCACTCCTCCTCCCAATCCCTCCCCCCCCTTTACTCCTTCTCTAATGATCTGTTGAAGTTTTTATCTTTACTCCCTTCCACCCTTCCCCCCTCCTCTCCTCAACTTATTGTTGTTTTTAAACATCTTACGAGAAGTGTCGGTTTAAGTCCGCAATGGATCCTGGGATTATGGCTGGGAAATCTTAAGTTGGTCACAAACTGTGGCCCCCCGATCACAGACACGCCCCGCAAACAGCACTTGCATGATGACTTGTTTATTGTTCATGTTCCATGTTGTGGAAGAAACGAATCAGACTGGCCAGACTTGTCCGTGTCTTCTGGCCAACTGCGGCTGGAAGTTTGAACGTCTTACAGGTTCACAGTACCGTGATTGTCCAGATTGCTAGGGAAAAAAAAAAGAAAATTTCCAAAGTGACACTTGGTCAATAATCCACTTCCAAAAACTATTACGGGAATTCCCGTTTTCCATTTTTATTTCCCTTTTGTTTGTTCGCCCCTGGAATATAACTATAAACGCTTTTGTCTGCAAGTCAAACTTGTTTTATAGATAATGACGAATTATTTTACAATTTTTTCCCATTACTCTACGTGTAGTACTAATATCTTTTTCTTTCAATGTATGTATATCAGAGGTGTGCGGATCTTGAAATTTAGCGTCCGCGTCCGTCCGCGGATTTCTATCAATGATCCGCGTCCGCGTCCGCGTCCGCAGAATCTTACAACATTGGTCTGCGGACCAGTCCGCGCGTCCGCATAGCTGAAATTTAGCTGTTTAAATGACTTGAAATTTTTTTTATGGTAACGCTAAAGAAGATCCGCGTCAGTCCGCGAGTCCGCAACTTAACCATACAATGAGTCCGCTGTCAGTCCGCGGATTCGGAAAAGTCTGCGGATCTGCGTCCGCGAGCGGACGCGTCCGCTGTCCGCTCATCTCTGATGTATATCTAAGTCATATGAAACTGTTCACGCCGGAAATAAGATTTAATGTGCCGGAAATAAAATTTAATGTGCCAGAAATTATTGTAGCATTTAATATTATCTCTCATTAGTAATCATAGACACACTTCGCGTGTGTTAAACGTAGGCATGGTCATTACACTTACTCGCTATGTAATAAAGTGACACATACATATGTATGGTAGACAGAATTAGACACTTGAGATAATTTCACTCTATGATATATCAGACAGTACACTTGGAATGTTCTATCTCGTGAACACTGCGACTAGATGGACGTGAACAATGATTTATGTATTCAGTGTCACCTTCTGATACAGTGTCACCTCCTGATACAGTGTCACCTTCTGATACAGTGTCACCTCCTGATACAGTGTCGACTCCTGATACAGTGTCCCCTACTGATACAGTGTCACCTACTGATACAGTGTCACCTCCTGATACAGTGTTACTTCCTGATACAGTGTTACTTCCTGATACAGTGTCACCTCTTGATACAGTGTCACCTCCTGATACAGTGTCGACTCCTGATACAGTGTCCCCTACTGATACAGTGTCACCTACTGATACAGTGTCACCTCCTGATACAGTGTTACTTCCTGATACAGTGTTACTTCCTGATACAGTGTCACCTCTTGATACAGTGTCGACTCCTGATACAGTGTCACCTCCTGATACAGTGTCGACTCCTGATACAGTATCCCCTACTGATACAGTGTCACCTACTGATAAGTGTCACCTACTGATACAGTGTCACCTCCTGATACAGTGTTACTTCCTGATACAGTGTCACCTCCTGATACAGTGTCACCTCCAAAATACGAGATTACAAAAGTAAAACTTGTTTTAGATTTCAATTTGTTCGAGTTTGTTCAGTTTGTTCCGTTTGTTCGAGTTTGTTCAGTTTGTTCAGTTTGTTCAGTCTTCACGAATGACCCGAAACTGTCCTCACTGTGAGACTACGGACTATTTTCAGGTCCTGGTGAAAGTGCAAAAAAGTCCGACCAGATAAAACGAGTACTGACAATAGTTGTGGCCGTAGCTACATAAATCTCCCGTGGTGCCTTCATGCCCGTTGCACTTCTCTGAAGAAAGACTTCATATGACCCGTCCCATTATTGGTTTAACACATCATTCTCACAGAAAGGAAAAACTCGAATGTAGATCTTTTAGTACACAAGTCGTTTGTTTGTGTGTGTTTGTGTGCGTGCGTGTGCATGGTGGTGGTGGTGGTGGTGTTGGGGGGGGGTCCTTGTGACATCTACAAATGTACAGTATCAAAGTATCAATTCACTTTGATCTTCATCACTTATTGAAAGCTTTTTTTTTGTTGTTGTTGTTGTTCTCTGATAGACAAGAAATAACATCTGTTTTGACTTTATACTCACTCCGTATTGCCACTTCTCCCCATCGTCTCCCCCCCCCCCCACTTCTCCGGGCATTTGTTGTCTCCCTCCCCACCCCACACAACCTCTTCACCATTTCAATCTCACCCGTCACGACGGCCCTGTCAAGTGATGATCTGACACTTGCCCGGGGGCCCCCAAGAGTCTGTTGGAGAGACTCGTCCAGACAAATCCCCGGATAACTTCCCGCCGACTCCTGTTTTTGATCCGATCAAACCAGACAATCTCTTGCGGCAATCGGATAGAAGCAAGCCACGGGTCCCCCGTGTTGGTCAACACTTTTAGCCGTTTTTGTGCTCGGAGCCGGCCACTTGGTTTGGCATTAGGTATATCTACTAGTCTCATGTCCTCTTCATTCAGATCATAGAAAATATAAAGTACGAGAAGGGAGGAGGGTGTGGGGGGGGGGACAACGAAACTGAAAGGGAAGGGGGGGGAGGGCGGGAGTTAAAGATGATTATAATATAGCTGCAGGTCATAGCTGACTGGTACTGAGTGTTTTAACAAAGGAGGATAACTTCTGTATAGGTGGTTACTTGTTCTTAGTTTTTGGGGGGGGGGGGGACACTTCAATTTATTTCTAAGTAATCCAATAAATAAGTAATAATGAATTAAGAATGAATGTCTCAGTTGTAATAACAATCTTTGTGACAATGATAGAAGAATGACAATGATAGTCTGACCTCTGAACTCATCTTGATACTGATACTGTTGATGTGTTTTCAATTTGGGCGTAAATGTAGCCTACAGCTCATATTTAAACTTGCAGTATTTTTTTTTTAAGTTTTAGTAAATAGCCACAACCTATAAAAGAAGAGTGAAGCTGGTTGCTGTGGTAGGTTAAAGATGTAATGTGGTTGACATGGTAACGACATAGTGGTTGTTATGGTAACAATATGGTGGTTGCTATGGTAACGATATAGTGGTTGACATGGTAACGACCTAGTGGTTGACATGGTAACGGTATAGTGGTTGACATGGTAACGACCTAGTGGTTGACATGGTAACGGTCTAGTGGTTGACATGGTAACGACCTAGTGGTTGACTTGGTAACGACATAGTGGTTGACATGGTAACGACATAGTGGTTGACATGGTAACGACATAGTGGTTGACATGGTAACGATATAGTGGTTGACATGGTAACGACATAGTGGTTGACATGGTAACGACATAGTGGTTGACATGGTAACGACATAATGGTTGACATGGTAACGACATAGTGGTTGACATGCTAACGACATAGTGGTTGACATGGTAACGACATAGTGGTTGACATGGTAACGATATAGTGGTTGACATGGTAACGATATAGTGGTTGACATGGTAACGACATAGTGGTTGCTATGGTAACGACATAGTGTTTGACATGGTAACGACATAATGGTTGACATGGTAATGATGAATTTTTGACAGTGTGGAGGTGTCGATGAGTTCACACACACACACACACACACACACACAACGAATTACTATTATTGTATGTATTTTCTCTACAAATCGTTCCAAAGCAGTTCGTATGTAACTATTGTCAGGTGAGTCAGTAATGATATAGTTGTGAGTCCTAGCGGCGATGTCAGAGTCACAAGACCGAGCCCTGGTCAAATCAGCTAAATACATGCCCCCGTTGTGGATATTTATCATTAGCACACTTCACCATGTTGATGACATATACCACTATAAGCATAAATCACTAAATACATACATAGTCGCTATAGCCAAAGAAACTCTTACGGCTAGGCATCACGTGGTCTCAACTTCTATGGGAGTCCATGTCGGGCTCTTCATTGTCAAGCCCACAGTAAATAACAGCAATACCAGCCTTTGTCAGGCCCCTAGATTCGCTAAACTATTAGGGGCCCGTAGATTCGCCAAATTATCAGGGGCCCATAGATTCGCCAAATTATCATGGGCTCATATATTCACTAAATTATCAGGGGCTCCCAGATTCGCTAAATTATTTGAGGCCCTTAGATTCGCCAAATTACCAGGGGCCCTAGATTCGCCAAATTATCAGGGGCTCATATATTCACTAAATTATCTGGGGCTCCCAGATTTGCTAAATTATTTGAGGCCCTTAGATTCGTCAAATTATCAGGGGCCCATAGATTCACTAAATTATCAGCGGCCCCTAGAATCTTTAAATTATTAGAGGCCCCTAGGTTCGCAAAAGGCAGTATTGACTGCATTAATTCTTAAAGTCGTAAATTTACCTTTTTTTCTGTCACCTAGATTATCACTGCCTGGTAAACAAACTATAGTTAACAACCTCCATGGCGTTTTCATTGGTCATTGCAGTCTTGGTGAAGATGACCGCGTGTAAAGAGCAAAACAGAAATATAACATTGTAGAGTTGGATATAGGCCCAGTACAGAAATATAACATTGTAGAGTTGGATGTAGGCCCAGTACAGAAATATAACATTGTAGAGTTGGATGTAGGCCCAGTACAGAAATATAACATTGTAGAGTTGGATGTAGGCCCAGTACAGAAATATAACATTGTAGAGTTGGATGTAGGCCCAGTACAGAAATATAACATTGTAGAGTTGGATGTAGGCCCAGTACAGAAATATAACATTGTAGAGTTGGATGTAGGCCCAGTACAGAAATATAACATTGTAGAGTTGGATGTAGGCCCAGTACAGAAATATAACATTGTAGAGTTGGATGTAGGCCCAGTACAGAAATATAACATTGTAGAGTTGGATGTAGGCCCAGTACAGAAATATAACATTGTAGAGTTGGATGTAGGCCCAGTACAGAAATATAACATTGTAGAGTTGGATGTAGGCCCAGTACAGAAATATAACATTGTAGAGTTGGATGTAAGGCCCAGTACAGAAATATAACATTGTAGAGTTGGATGTAGGCCCAGTACAGAAATATAACATTGTAGAGTTGGATGTAGGCCCAGTACAGAAATATAACATTGTAGAGTTGGATGTAGGCCCAATACAGAAATATAACATTGTAGAGTTGGATATAGGCCTAGTACAGAAAAATAACATTGGAGTGTCTAATAATGGACAAATAAAAAAGTGACCTCAAGTTACCTACACCACCGATAGTACACTTCAGTCTCTTCCTGTTGTCATCAACTCAACTCACTTAGTAAACATTCTTCTATCCCTCACAAAAGCAGCAAAAACCATAGCAACCTATAGACTGACCAATGACTAGTTGAGACCAAGCTACTTATATCGCGAGTCCAACTAAAAAGTATAAACTTGTACCCATTGTGTGAAGGTGTTCATTTCTTTGTTTTATTTCGTGGTTTACGTTACATAGATGAAAGTCACAAACAAACAAACAAACCAATATTTGTTGACATATAAATTTATTAAATACATAAAAGTGTATCAAAAATAAGCTAAATGTTCAGGTATAAGACATTATCAAAATAGTTCGTAGGACATATTTTATGTATTATGATGACAAGTGAATTAGTCAGTTGTCATGTGAGTGTTTTAGTATGTTGATTCTGTCTGTCAACAATGTATGCATTGATTCGGTCTGTCAACAATGTAACGTTTGTCATCTGTCTGTCAACAATGTATGCATTGATTCCGTCTGTCAACAATGTATGCATTGATTCGGTCTGTCAACAATGTATGCGTTGATTCCTTCTGTCAACAATGTATGCATTGATTCGGTCTGTCAACAATGTATGCATTGATTCGGTCTGTCAACAATGTATGTGTTGATTCCTTCTGTCAACAATGTATGCATTGATTCGGTCTGTCAGCAATGTAACGTTTGTCATCTGTCTGTCAACAATGTATGCATTGATTCCGTCTGTCAACAATGTTTGCATTGATTCAGTCTGCCAACAATGTATGCATTGATTCGGTCTGTCAACAATGTAACGTTTGTAATCTGTCTGTCAACAATGTATGCATTGATTCGGTCTGTCAACAATGTAACGTTTGTCATCTGTCTGTCAACAATGTATTCATTGATTCCGTCTGTCAACAATGTATGCGTTGATTCCTTCTGTCAACAGTGTATGGATTGATTCGGTCTGTCAACAATGTATGCATTGATTCCGTCTGTCAACAATGTATGCATTGATTCGGTCTGTCAACAATGTATGCGTTGATTCCTTCTGTCAACAATGTATGCATTGATTCGGTCTGTCAACAATGTATGCATTGATTCGGTCTGTCAACAATGTATGCGTTGATTCCTTCTGTCAACAATGTATGCATTGATTCGGTCTGTCAGCAATGTAACGTTTGTCATCTGTCTGTCAACAATGTATGCATTGATTCCGTCTGTCAACAATGTTTGCATTGATTCAGTCTGCCAACAATGTATGCATTGATTCGGTCTGTCAACAATGTAACGTTTGTCATCTGTCTGTCAACAATGTATGCATTGATTCGGTCTGTCAACAATGTAACGTTTGTCATCTGTCTGTCAACAATGTATGCATTGATTCCGTCTGTCAACAATGTATGCATTGATTCGGTCTGTCAACAATGTATGCGTTGATTCCTTCTGTCAACAGTGCATGGATTGATTCGGTCTGTCAACAATGTATGCATTTATACGGTCTGTCAACAATGTATGTGTTGATTCCTTCTGTCAACAATGTATGCATTGATTCGGTCTGTCAGCAATGTTTGCATTGATTCAGTCTGCCAACAATGTATGCATTGATTCGGTCTGTCAACAATGTAACGTTTGTCATCTGTCTGTCAACAATGTATGCATTGATTCCGTCTGTCAACAATGTTTGCATTGATTCAGTCTGCCAACAATGTATGCATTGATTCGGTCTGTCAACAATGTATGTGTTGATTCTGTCTGTCAACAATGTATGCATTGATTCCGTCTATCAACAATGTATGCATTGACTCGGTCTGTCAACAATGTATGCATTGATTCGGTCTGTCAACAATGTATGCATTGATTCGGTCTGTCAACAATGTAACGTTTGTCATCTGTCTGTCAACAATGTATGCATTGATTCCGTCTGTCAACAATGTATGCATTGATTCGGTCTGTCAACAATGTATGCGTTGATTCCTTCTGTCAACAATGTATGCATTGATTCGGTCTGTCAACAATGTATGCATTGATTCGGTCTGTCAACAATGTATGTGTTGATTCCTTCTGTCAACAATGTATGCATTGATTCGGTCTGTCAGCAATGTATGCATTGATTCGGTCTGTCAACAATGTATGCATTGATTCCTTCTGTCAACAATGTATGCATTGATTCCGTCTGTCAACAATGTATGCATTGATTCCGTCTGTCAACAATGTATGCATTCCGTTTGTCATCTGTCTGTCAGCAGTGTCTTTTGATTCCGTCTTTCATACTGTGTGCATTTATTCAGTGTGTCATTATGGTTCTCACAAGGATCACGAGCTATTGATTCAGTTCAATCAGTTCAAGTTCCCTAGAATCTAGCCCGTCTATCCAAGTAAATCACCAACACATCTAGCCCGTCTATCCAAGTAAATCACCAACACATCTAGCCCGTCTATCCACGTAAATCACCAACACTGTAATGTCAATCTTCATTCTCACTTCTGTCTTTTTTCTGCGAAACTTTGCTCTGCTTTTCTTTGATGCCTGTTAAAAAATAAATATTTTATATTATACATTTTTTATCGTAGCAAAAGCTAAACATCAGGAAGGGACATAATGTTACAATAATGTCACATCCATGTGCTATAATGTTACATCCATGTGCTATAATGTCACATCCATGTGCTATAATGTCACATCCATGTGCTATAATCCTAGACTAATTATAAAACCGATGATACAGAAAATATGGTCTTTATATAGTGAAGAAGTTTGTACTGGTAAGTGCATTGCTTTTTTAGACTTCTACATGGACTAATGTATTGAACATATCTGTGTGCCAACCTCTTTTTATGTCTATATGATTGTATGTTTGTCTGACTATATGGCTGAATGTTTGTCTGTCTATATGACTGAATGTTTGTCTGACTATATGGCTGAATGTTTGTCTGTTTATATGACTATGTTTCTCTGACTACATGTCTATGTTTATCTGACTACTTGTCTGTATTTGTCTGACTATATGACGTAGAATGTCTGCCAAACTGTATTTCTGTGTTTTTTTTTTAGTTCCCTGACAGAATGTCTTTTTGTTTGCCCACATCCCTGTCTACCAGCCATATCCACTGTCTACCTGCCATATCCCCTGTCTTCCTGTCATATTACCTGTCATCTCCCCTGTCAGTCTGATTGCTGGCCTGCCTGTTTGTCTGTTTCAATTATCTAATATGGCTTTTCTTTATGTGTTCGTGGTCTTCGAATTATTGTGTTAGAATACTTAGATTACAGCCGATAGGGAATATCCACCTACTTTCATTTCTTGTGATAACATAAATACGCTACAAGTGTTTATTTTAATAAAACAAATATAAACATTTATCAATTAATAATAATAATAATAATAATCGGATACTACTCAATCATGTATTTTATTAATTTTTTTTAAAATCTAGATCGTGCTAAGCCTTAACCGGCCTAAAACACACTATCTGTCTGGACAGAGTATGACATCACATAGGAAGAGGCTGATCTAGTCTTACCGCCTCAACAGTTTTTTTTTATCTCTGTCCTGCAGGTTTAGGATTTGACGGCGCACAAAATGACAAATATAATTATAAATTGGTTTACTCCAGTGGCGCCGGCTTGGGAGCTAATCTACGATTAACTCACCCCCAATCCCCTCTACCCTGGAGCAACCACATCCCTTTTCTCTGATGGTCAGTTAAGGGTGGGAGAGAGCCCCCCCCCCACCTCCCCACCCACACACTTCACTCATCCACTTAAATGGAGAAAGGAAAAAAAAAAAGATGTGAAAGCTGTGAGACCTTGAGGCGATTAACCCGGAAGTGATACTGTCACATTCTCGCAAAAACCATAATTTTAAAACGGTATCCCAGCATTCACACAATTAGCAGCAGACGAGAAATCGATGTCGCGTTGAAACAAAAAAAAAGAAAAACGGAAGACCATGACAGGAAAACTGGACCTTTTGTTGGAGGGTTTGGGGGAAGGGGGGGAGGGTAGAGTGTAGAAATTAGACTGATAGGCCTACCTAAAGCTGACTAAATCTTTAATTGTCTTTGTATCATTTGGTGTTGATTACTATTTTTAGAAAATTACTCAACAGATCACCAACATAAGTTATCACTTTTCTAAATACAGATACTTTGTATTGCAATCTGAAAATATTTATCGAAAATTTCAATTATTTTTGTAAAGAACTAAACGTTTATATTTTAATCCCCATTATGTGGGATTGGGGAGATAATCCCCATTATAAGAGGAGGGGAATAATCCTCCTTTCTTGAAGAACAGAGGGGCATTATCCCCCTTTCCGCCTCCGCCATCTCCTCCAGTATCTTTATTTTTTTTTTAAAGAAAAAAAATTAATAATAATTTATAAATCTCTAAATCATAAACTCACATTTTGTGTTTATTAAATGCATAAAATTAAAGGTGAAAGTATTGCGTCAAAAATGTCTAAGAAAGTTTAGGGCGTCATTGGTGGGAGGGGAGTTTAAAAAAAAAAATAAAACCGCCAAAACTCATGAGAACCACCAAAACTCATGAAAACCACCAAAACTCATGAAAACCACCAAAACTCATGAAAACCGCCAAAACTCATGAAAACCGCCAAAACGCCACCAGATGAGTAAAACTGAAAAAAAAAAATAAAATGTCAAAATTGGGTTTCATTTTTTAAATGTATGTGTTGTTTCTTGTAGTCACGTTATACAGAAAACTGAAGACGAATAAATAGCTCAATAAAAAACAACAACAACAATAGGAGAGTAGGCACCAGTCTGCCAAACTTGCACCCTCCAAGCTTTACCCGAAATGACGCCCGCGATCTCACTCCTAGTAACACCCCCCCCCCCCCCGTATAGTTTTCTCTGAACCATGTGGGCAAAATTTTCCCTGTTGATACGCTGACCAACGGTTGCCAACCAACATCCCGATTTATTTTGAGTGCGACACAAGATGATGGTTGTGCGACACAAGATGATGGTTGTGCGACACAAGATGATGGTGGTGCGACACAAGATGATGGTTGTGCGACACAAGATGATGGTTGTGCGACACAAGATGATGGTGGTGCGACACAGGATGATGGTTGTGCGACACAGGATGATGGTTGTGCGACACAGGATGATGGTTGTGCGACACAGGATGATGGTTGTGCGACACAAGATGATGGTTGTGCGACACAGGATGATGGTTGTGCGACACAAGTTGATGGTTGTGCGACACAAGATGATGGTTGTGCGACACAAGATGATGGTGGTGCGACACAAGATGATGGTTGTGCGACACAAGATGATGGTTGTGCGACACAAGATGATGGTTGTGCGCAACTTTTGAAAGAAAATTTAAGTTGAGCAACAGCTGTCCCATAAGTTCATCCCATAGATATATAGGATCTACCAAGATATTTAGGACCAACCAAGATATATAGGACCTACCAAGATATATAGGACCTACCCAGATATAGAGGACCTACCCAGATATATAGCACCTACCAAGATATATAGGACCTACCAAGATATATAGGACCTACCAAGATATATAGGACCTACCAAGATATATAGGACCTACCCAGATATAGAGGACCTACCAAGAGAATGAGTCCATCCCATAGATATATAGGACCTTCAAGATATATAGGACCTTCAAGATATATAGGACCTACCAAGAGAATAATTTGCTCACACTTTTGAGGTACATCGATATCTTTATGTCCAGTCTGTGATGTCCTTATAAGGATGAGGATGTTTATAGCCCAGGTCCTCTGAACCACTAAGGGACTGTTTTTGTAGAGGACGTCTTTCATCCACACAATAGCTGATAGTGCAATGGACATGGAGGCACCATGGGAAACATGGAGGGAACTTTCACCATGATCTGACAAATTCGCTTGTATCTCGCCAAGGATCGAACCAGGGACCGTAAACTCTGTCACATCAACTCTGTCACATCAACTCCGTCACATCAGCTCTGTCACATCAACTCTGTCACATCAACTCTGTCACATCAGCTCTGTTACATCAACTCTGTCACATCAACTCTGTCACATCAACTCTGTCACATCAACTCTGTCACATCAACTCTGTCACATCAAAACTGTCACAATCACTCTGTCACAATCACTCTGTCACATCCACTCTGTCACATCCACTCTGTCACATTCACTCTGTCACATAAACAAGTACTATTTCAGCTTGTATTTGTATTTCGAAACATACGATAATTGTGTTCTCCGAGCTATAATAGCTACAAATAGACCACTGGTCAGTTCTGTGTTATAAAAGAGATAAAAATCAGTAAAATAACAGAATTCTAATGTCCGTACATTGAAATATAACAGGGCTGACCAAATGTGGCTCATAGATCCAGCCACATGGGCACTTCGGTCAATTGTGTACGTCTTCCAATGAGACTGTCAGTGCCAAACCTAGTAATTTGGGGGGGGGGGAGCCTGGGGGGCCTGGTGACTTTGGGGGTCCCCTGCATTTTGACATTAGGTACCATGAAATGAGATAATGTACTTAATATTTAATGTGAACAAAAATTTTTTTGGGGGCCCACTCAAGCTGCGGCCCGGGAGGACTTTCGAATTTGGACCTCACCTCCCTCCCCCACCCTAGGTATGCCTTTGGAGACTGTTGCTTTTTATATCAATGAACTCATTTTGTTGACTAAATTTTGATAAAATGGCAATAGTGCATCTCTTTGAAGTATTTATTACTTTTATAAGATCCCTGAGTGCGAATCTCATGGACCGTATTCCTTGCAAACTGTGAAAATTGACCATCACATATGTTAACATGACATATTCTCTTATAAATACAGAAGAATATATTTTCTCCATGACTTTATAATTTATGTTTAAAAAATAAAACCAAATACTGAAACACCACTGACCTAGCCTGATCTTCCCATTCCCACCATCATCTTCTTTCGCCACTTGGCGAGATACAAAATAATAATAACAAAAAAAAGAGGACACCCGTCACGTGATAACACGTCATCGACAAGAAGATCTTCAACTGTCCGTCATTGCCCTGATTATGCATGGAATGAAAACACTCGAGTCCCTTGGCCGTCCACTGCCGGACCATCTTGACGTGTTTCTAAATCTGATTGGAACATGAATCGTTTCCGGTTCATACCACATGATCGGTATCCAATGAAAACAAACCAGACTGCTGCTCCCCCCCGACCCACCCCCATGAACGCCCCCGGGGGGGGTGAGTTTCGCTACAAGTGAGTCAACAGCTTAAATCAGAATTTGCAAACCGTGAAGTGTTAGTTTTAGATTTCTCTATGAGCGCGGCAATCTCCGTTTCCACACTCGCTGGACACTGGTCCGCGGCTCACGCAAAAAGACTTTTTTATTTATTGTCGCAGTTTAGTTAGGAAGTACACCACTTTTGATGACGTCATCTCTTTGACAACACCACGTGACTGGAATAGTTAATGAAACTTCGCTGAAGTGATTTTTTTTTTTAATCTACGAAAACAATGAATAAAGTTAGCAAATATTTCCCATCAATCAAATTGGCAGTATTTGTTGTTAAAAAATACTTTAAGACACACTTCCGTTGATATTTGGTATCATGTACAGCTAAACTTTTCGACATACACACACACACACACACTCATACACATATAATTTTACAATACTAAACTGATACTTATGTGTCTATGGATGCTCTGAGTTTGTATGGTTGGGTCAATTGGGCATCCACTTTAAATAGATGACCGGGGCATACCCACTCTGAAGCCCCCCCCCCCCACTTTACTAAATCCCTGAAATCAGCTGATACATGAAAATGATGTCATTTCTTGTAGAAAGATTTATGTTTCTCAAACTTTTAGCGATTTGCGACCCACTATGACAACTATTTTATTTTCCTCGACCCAATTTGACAACGGTTTTTGGTTTTCGCGAACCAACGGCAAAGAAAAACTTGATAAAAGACAATAAAACGTCATCTTTTGTTCTACAACGGGTAGCGCCCATTGAATTGCCAGATTTTTTTTTATCAAGTTTCAATAATGTATTTATTTCCCTGGCATAACTTTCTGCCACACCTCTGTATGCCAAGTATTGTGTCCAAATTTTTTTTTATCACTTACGTGCAATATCTCATTTGCCTAATTAGCATTTTGAAACTCAAGACTATGTAAACTAAAGAAGGATAAAACAAACCTGAATTGGTCTGATCAGCAGCGAACACAATTTTCGTTCGTTTTTCACAATACATTTTTCAGTCAAAGGAAAATTACTTTGAAGGTGGACAGCGTTTATCCCTCCACTGTTTACCCTACACACAATTTTCAATTAACGCCACGAAGATGCTGTGAACTGTAGAGTCAATAATCACTTCAGCGCCGGATGCGGCCAGCTGAGGCAGGGCAGCGATGCTAAAATTTGGGTCAATATTTCCCTGTCGACTACCATCTAATGTACCAGTGCTTTCTTCCACACGAAGTACGTTCTTTTGTATTGCCACAGAAAGAAATCCGTATTGGCATATCTAGTGTATCTTGATGGCGTTTTTGTTTTCTAAACGTTTATTTCTATTTTTGAGTTCGTGTCGTCGTCTATAGAAACTTATGATCGGACGATGCCAATTTGTGTTACTAATTCCGATTAGGTATGGAGAAGTCGGCTAGTACAAAAAAATGGATGACACGTTAGGTTGGGTCTACGGTAACGGATGTTCATGCGGTAAAACGCTCGGCCGTCGACGCGAGGGTCCCTGGTTCGATCTTCTGTGAGGACCAAATGATATTTTCAGGTCATGGCTTAAGTCCCCGCTATATCTCCCGTTGTGCACTATCGACTATGGTGGGAATGAAATAAGGGCACTCCGAAAAACTGTCCCATATGTTGGTTCATAGGAAATCTAAGAGATATCATCTCACCCATACAGGAACATCACACACAAACACACACACACACACACACACACACAGGTTGGGTCGAGTGCATAAAGGGAGTGAATAAAAATACTTAATCACAACTGAAAACGCAGACTTCTCAGAGTTTCTTCCCTTAATGAAAGTCATAGTGAAGAAAGCAGTAGAATCTCAACAATCAGAATTATGTCAAGATATCAAATCATCAAATGCCATTCGGATTTATGTTGCTTTGTTACTAAATTTTAACATCTGTTTTTTTTTTGTTGTTGTTTTTTTTGAGATGTAAAACATTTACTAAATAATACCGTAAACATTAAGTTGATAATATTTATATCGCCACTAAAAAGTTTCAGAATTCTGAAAAAATAATCATAGTGCATGTTGTTATTATTTCATCGGATGAACTGCATTGTGAGACTGAAGTACTTTGTTAGATTTTTTATTGTTGAGTACTACTATAGACTGGAATTGTTGAGTAGTTCTATAGACTGGTATTGTTGTGTACTATTATAAACTGGTATTGTTGTGTACAACTAAAGACTGGTATTGTTGTGTACAACTATAGACTGGTATTGTTGAGTAGTACTATATACTAGTATCGTTGTTTACTTCTATAGACTGGTATTGTTGTGTACTTCTATAGACTGGTATTGTTGTGTACTTCTATAGACTGGTATTGCTCAGTCTCTATGTAATGTTGTTCTATTTGGATGTAATAATGTAAATGTTGTTCTACTTGGATGTAATGATGTAAAAGTTGTTCTATTTGGATGTAATAAAGTAAATGTTGTTCTATTTGGATGTAATAATTTAAATGTTGTTCTACTTGGATGTAATAATGCAAATGTTGTTCTACTTGGATGTAATAATGTAAATGTTGTTCTACTTGTGTAGTTTATGTTGACTGTCTATTTACTTACTATAAGTGTCACATGAATTGATCGAAACATGTTGTTTGTAAATAGATTTACATTTACTGCGTGATGGTCAATAAGATGTATGATGTGATATTAGATTATGGTGTGATATTAGATGTATGGTGTGATATTAGATGTATGATGTGATATAACTGTGTGATGGGATAATATATGTGTGATGTGATATTAGATGTATGGTGTGATATTAGATGTATGATGTGATATTAGATGTATGATGTGATATTAGATGTATGATGTAATAATATATGTGTGATGTGATAATAGATGTATGATGTGATATTAGATGTATGGTGTAATATTAGATGTATGATGTGATATTAGATGTATGATGTATGATGTGATATTAGATGTATGATGTATGATGTGATATTAGATGTATGATGTGATATTATATGTATGATGTATGATGGGATGTCAGATTATGATGTATGATGTGATATTAGATGTATGATGTGATATTAGATGTATGGTGTGATATTAGATGTATGATGTGATATTAGATGTATGATGTAATATTAGATGTATGATGTGATATTAGATGTATGGTGTGATATTAGATGTATGATGTGATATTAGATGTATGGTGTATGATGTGATATTAGATGTATG
Organism: Bulinus truncatus; assembly: GCA_021962125.1. Taxonomy (NCBI): domain Eukaryota; kingdom Metazoa; phylum Mollusca; class Gastropoda; family Planorbidae; genus Bulinus; species Bulinus truncatus. The sequence goes on from JAGDYQ010000026.1 coordinate 1,613,964, forward strand.
ATGTGATATTAGATGTATGATGTATGATGTGATATTAGATGTATGGTGTATGATGTGATATTAGATGTATGATGTGATATTAGATGTATGATATATGATGTGATATTAGATTATGGTGTAATACTAGATGTATGGTGTGATATTAGATGTATGATGTGATATTTGAACCGATTCATTGAACACTTAAAGAGACTGTCCTGAATGACGTTTAAGATGACTGACATTTGAACTTCTTGAGCTTTAATTCAACTTCAATCTATTATGTTTTAACACCAGTCCGTCCATGTCTGGCTCACTCTCTTCGGACAAGTTTCATGGTCAGCTGTTTATAGCATGTTTCAGTGCCACGTTTTGTGTTTGCATTTCTTCTCCAAAGCAATCGAGCACACTAGCCGTGAGATAAACGATTTAACTCCAAATATTCACCACAACACAAATGATCAAACTGTAACTTTCCAACTCATGAACAAAAATATTTTGCGTATTTAGTCTTAATATGAACATCAAATTAAAAAAAAAATATGTCATCGCTTTCAAGCGCGACATTTCCTTGACATCAAATTTCAAAGTTGTAACGTATCACTTTTTAAGTCGTCAACGCGTCCTTGACATCAGAGTTTCTCTCCTGGATGGCCTGCAGCTTCCTTGGCTTGGGCGTTCTGGGCTTGTCCTGCTGTTCGATTTGGTGGAGGTGCCAGGGGACATGATGTTGCTGGTGGCGCTCCCAGATCGGCTGGGCAGCCCCAGGAGCTGCATGGCAGGTGGCTGTCACTCCTGGTGGTCTTTCTGCTCTTGACGTTCAGGCGAGTGCTGGACGTGCCACGCCTATGCTCACTAGGAAGTGACGTTTTACGGGAGTCACCTGTGGTGGAAGAAAGTTGTGCCCATGACTACAGGTGCTTCACTGGCTAACATAATTGATCTACCTCACACAGACATTTCACTGGCTGAGATAAGTATACTATATAGATAATAGAACATGTCAGTCTTTCAACATTAAACCAACCTATTTTTCACTCTAATGATGCTGAAGCAAGAGAGTCCATAACTTTGAAAGGGGAATTGATTGAGTTATCAACAAATGAGGAACTAAAAATTAATTTAAATTCAACCATTAACAATTTACCCTCCTGATTAGAATAATATACCAATCACTCGTAACCTATCACTTGTATACCAATCAATCGTAACCTATCACTTGTATACCAATCACTCGTAACCCATCACTTGTATACCAATCAATCGTAACCTATCACTTGTATACCAATCTATTGTACACCAATCACGTATATATCTATCACTTGTATAGCAAACATAACATACGAATAACTTGTATACCAATCACTTGTATACCAATCCTTGTATACCAATCGCTTGTATAGCAAACATAACATACGAATAACTTGTATACTAATAACTGGCATACCAATATCTTGTATACCAATCACTGGTATTCCAATCATTTATATACCAATCACGTGTATAACAAATTGGAGTCACTAAAGTGATGATTTCGAAAAAAAAAATTAACCCACGAAGTGTTAATATTAGAATCAATGTCTACAATGGCTGTCTGCACAATGTCTACAATGGCTGTCTGCACAATGTCTACATTTGCTGTCTGCACAATGTCTACAATGGCTGTCTGCACAATGTCTACACTTGCTGTCTGCACAATGTCTACATTTGCTGTCTGCACAATGTCTACACTTGCTGTCTGCACAATGTCTACACTTGCTGTCTGCAAAATGTCTACATTTGCTGTCTGCACAATGTCTACATTTGCTGTCTGCACAATGTCTACATTGGCTGTCTGCACAATGTCTACACTGGCTGTCTGCACAATGTCTACACTTGCTGTCTGCAAAATGTCTACATTTGCTGTCTGCACAATGTCTACATTTGCTGTCTGCACAATGTCTACATTTGCTGTCTGCACAATGTCTACAATGGCGGTCTGCACAATGTCTACATTTGCTGTCTGCACAATGTCTACATTTGCGGTCTGCACAATGTCTATATTGGCGGTCTGCACAATGTCTACATTTGCTGTCTGCACAATGTATTACATTCCGATGGGATTAGGTTGTTTATATTATCAACTTAGTAACAGACCAGTGCTGCTCCATATAGCACACTCTGGGAACCGCTGCATGATACGAACAGAACCAATCTACGTTTCTGTGAGTAGATAGAACATATCCACTATTTTATTTCCGTTACAAGGGATAACCATGTCAACAAAAACATACCAAATTCTAAATACTCAGTGGTAAAGTCCAAATACTCAGTGGTAAAGTCCAAATACTCAGTGTAAAGTCCAAATACTCAGTGGTAAAGTCCAAATACTCAGTGGTAAAGTTCAAATACTCAGTGGTAAAGTCCAAATACTCAGTGGTAAAGTCTAAATACTCAGTGGTAAAGTCCAAATACTCAGTGGTAAAGTCTAAATACTCAGTGGTAAAGTTCAAATACTCAGAGTGGTAAAGTCCAAATACTCAGTGGTAAAGTCCAAATACTCAGAGTGGTAAAGTTCAAATACTCAGAGTGGTAAAGTCCAAATACTCAGTGGTAAAGTTCAAATACTCAGAGTGGTAAAGTTCAAATACTCAGTGGTAAAGTTCAAATACTCAGTGGTAAAGTCCAAATACTCAGAGTGGTAAAGTTCAAATACTCAGAGTGGTAAAGTCCAAATACTCAGTGGTAAAGTCCAAACACTCAGTGATAAAGTCCAAACACTCAGTGGTAAAGTCCAAACACTCAGTGATAAAGTCCAAACACTCAGTGGTAAAGTCCAAACACTCAGTGATAAAGTCCAAACACTCAGTGGTAAAGTCCAAACACTCAGTGGTAAAGTTCAAATACTCAGTGGTAAAGTCCAAATACTCAGAGTGGTAAAGTTCAAATACTCAGAGTGGTAAAGTCCAAATACTCAGTGGTAAAGTCCAAACACTCAGTGGTAAAGTCCAAACACTCAGTGATAAAGTCCAAACACTCAGTGGTAAAGTCCAAACACTCAGTGATAAAGTCCAAACACTCAGTGATAAAGTCCAAACACTCAGTGGTAAAGTCCAAATACTCAGTGATAAAGTCTAAATACTCAGTGGTAAAGTCCAAATACTCAGTGATAAAGTCCAAATACTCAGTGGTAAAGTCCAAACACTCAGTGATAAAGTCCAAATACTCAGTGGTAAAGTCCAAATACTCAGAGTGGTAAAGTCCAAACACTCAGTGATAAAGTCCAAATACTCAGAGTGGTTAAGTCCAAACACTCAGTGATAAAGACCAAATACTCGGTGGTAAAGTCCAAATACTCAGAGTGGTAAAGTCCAAATACTCAGTGAAGAAAACTCCCATCATCTAATGTGGCGCCCTTGGTGAATATTTCAATATCTACAATAAGATTTTCTTAGTTCAAGTGAATAAACTCATTTTGTGAAAACTTTAGCAAGAGTTGAAAATAAATAAATAATCGTGAATTTGGTTTCGGTTCCGCCTCGTATAATGTAAACAACACACAATCAAAGTGATACAAAATAATGGTTCGATATTGAAGAAGAAAATAATATTGAAAACTGGCCTCCCAATTATAAAGAAATGCGTCCTCTTAACAGTGACGTAGCGAGCTTAACTCGCGCCCTGGGCTAAATACCTTTTTTTAGCGCCCCCCCTCCATTGGAAAACCATATAATATTATAAGTAAAATATACCGTTTGGCGCCCCTTTGTGAGTAGCGCCCGGGGGCATGATGCCCCCCTTGCCCACCCCTCACTACGCCTTTGCCACTTAACGTTGCTGGTATACAAACCACGGCAACATGGTCCGTGCCGCTGGGCTTATTTATGCGAGGCTCACTTATGGTCACCATTGTTTTCATTGACTCGAGATAAATTGACTACTCTGTGACTTGGAATATAAAACTATACTATACGAGAAACAGTAACGCGACACGAATTGACCTCAGGTCTGGCTACTCCAATATTGATGATTCAATTTAAGAAATGACCACTGTGACCTTTAAACTGCACTACATCAGTCAAAAACGTGCAGCTGTATACTATGAACATATGTTTACAAAATGTTTATTGGTTTCAGTCTGCAGCATCTTCTTGGGAATTAAATATAAGAATAAAATAAAATACTTGACTGGACACATCTGTAATGATCAGCTCAAGACCAAGTCCACAAAAGTCTTTGACCCCTTACGGGTCCCTGACGAACTCTGAATGGGCCCCTCCCAACAAATGTCAAGTAAGTTTTACATAATGATATGAAGTCGGCATGGCCTAACGAGTGATTAGGGTGCCTCCCCCCCCACACACACACACATACACCTCTTTCCCGCACGAGGGACATCTTTGATTTTAAAAATACGCGTATATGTGTATTTTATCACTACATTAATTTTATTTGTATTATTAAACCAACATTAAAAATGAACTACAAATTTGAAAGTGATGTAAATAAACATTTAATATGAATTGGCAAACACTGTTATTACTATAGTATTTATTTTCATTTATCGTACTGATATAAATCTTTGCGAAACATGCGCATATGGTACAAAAAGCTATAAAACATGAGTGTATTGTATATTAGCTATAAAAACATGATTATATTGTATAAGTAGCTATAAACCATGAGTGTATTGTATAGTAGCTATAAAAACATGATTATATTGTATAAGTAGCTATAAACCATGAGTGTATTGTATAGTAGCTATAAAAACATGATTATATTGCATAAGTAGCTATAAAACATGAGTGTATTATATAGTAGCTATAAAAACATGATTATATTGCATAAGTAGCTATAAAACATGAGTGTATTATATAGTAGCTATAAAAACATGATTATATTGTATAAGTAGCTATAAAACATGAGTGTATTGTATAGTAGCTATAAAAACATGATTTTATTGTATAAGTAGGTATAAAAACATTATGATAACTTATGTTTTGGCAACTTTCATTTGGCTGTATTATTGAGCAGTGCTAGCTGTGCTAGATATTTGTTTCTGAAACAAACAGAATGAAATTGTTTTGGTTACGGCTAATTACCGAAATATTTCAACTCTTGTTTACATCTTTTTATAACAAATTTTTTTTTTGGAAATGTGGCAATGCAAGCCACTTGTATGACACCATGGTTACAATAGTTATAACAAACTATTCCTTTATGAAACATTTTATTATGAACAGTTTTTACATTAGCACGGTGTTCAAAGAATTCTCTTCAGAATAATGACAATACAAATGTTTATAATCTTATCAAACTTATCTGAATATGAAAAATACTTTGGGGTGGGGGGAGTGACTGACTGCAAGAGGAAGGGAGGTCTAAAGATAAACGGGATAAACCCACTTACTGGACTTGCGACTGTTCATTGTTAGATCCTCAGTGGCGTCAGCAATGACCGTGGGCAGAACAGTTTGGGGGTCGAAGGCGCTCGGTCGATAGGATTGAGAGATCTGGTCACTTTGTATCAGCATAAGTAGAGATATGATCTCATCACCTGAAATATGGGGATGTTACAATATTGTGTCTGGGTATATTACAATATTGTGTCTGGAACTGTTACAACATTGTGACTGGGGATACTACAATATTGTGTCTGGAACTGTTACAACATTGTTTCTGGGGATGTTACAACATTGTGTCTGACGACCTTACAGCAATGTGTGTGGGGATGTTACAACATTGTGTCTGGGGATGTTACAATATTGTGTCTGGAGATGTTACAACATTGTCTGTGGGGATGTTACAACATTGTGTGTGGGGATGTTACAACAAGGTGTGTGGGGATATTACAACATTGTGTCTGGGGATATCATAACATTGTGTCTGAGATGTTATAACAAATATCCCACATCTATAATACAAAATTCTATTTCTGCTGTGTCTGCGTCTGTCACACAAGATGGTGGCAACATTTACTGTATTTTCCACATGTGATCTATACTGAATGAGCAATGTTAACCTGTTAGCTGCCATGCCTTCAGAGCAGCGGGTAAGTGCCCGCTGTCTGTATGTCGGTATGAAAGCTAGGGGTTAACCAGACCTAACGAGGTGTAAACTATTAACAATTACTGTTCATTAATTATTATGTATTGCGGATTCCGTGAAGTCGAGTTAACAGTGATCGAATTTCATATGTATATCTCAAGATAATGTAGTACATATGGTGTTCAGTTTATTATTACTACTATAAAAAGTCTATATCCAATGTATAATTATCTCCCTTTACCTCCAACATCTCAAACTACGTCACAATTTTTTTTTCTTCACATTTTTTATGATTACGTCACATGAATGAATTGTATAAGGATGGAGTCGGAGTAGCGCCGTACACAATGTAGATAATGTAAACTAACCCATTTATGGGAGGGGGGTGCTTCACAGAACTATAATGTTTACAGCTTTGATATTTATTTTTCTTTTAAGAGGCCTGATATTTTCTTCTGCGTCTGCGGCCTCAACTAATACATGACTGTCTCTGGATTGATGGAATATTATATTTTAAATTGAAGGGCAGATAAATGCTACACAACGATTCCATCTTTTTCTATTATGTACTATGATGCATTATACTTTAACACGCATTATATCAATAAACTATTGCATTCTCTTGTCATTCAAAACCTTGGTCTGTAAAGTATAATAAAGTAAAGTTCCCTTAACCCTAACGGGCCATCGGGGCAGATGACGTGTAGAATTCATCTGTTTCTATAACCTCGGCATATGAAGGGGTTGTGTGGTTAGCACAACGCCCAGCCGCCTTTACTCCCCCAACTTAAAGTCAGGTACCCATTTAAAGCTGGGTGAACTTGGGGACTTTCAGCAGGAACTGAGAAAAATCTCAAGGTTCTCACTGAGATTCGAACCCGGGACCCTCTGGTCGACAGTCTAGCGCTCTCTATATTTTTTTTTTAATAAACGTGCACTGGGTTGGTAATATTTTCTTAGTTTATTCTCTGTACGACATATTGTACTACACTACGATGTGTGTATAACAGTAAATAAACCATCTGCTAAACATGTAGCGTATCGCTTAACTGGCAGTCACTCACTCATGTCTCTCTCTTTTTTTTTTATTATATACGTCATGTTGAACATTATAAAACATAACATGAAGAACTGTTTGGAAAAAAAGAGTCCATTAAAATATTATGAACGAATAAAGATTTATCAATGATAAGGTATTGTGAGTGCTAATCATGTATAGTTGGATGTTAGATTCAAAGTTTAGTAATCGGGGGGGGGAGTATTTAAGATTCTGTACCCATAATGAGGATTATTTTCTTGAAATGAACTATATAAAATATGAACTTTATTGGATGTATAATTAAGTACTGTTCGTGTTCTTTGGGGCCACTTCGAGTATATAGATATTCTATTTTTTTTAGTATATATACTGATTGTTACCAGTGGGCCATAGACACAAGCGATCTTTGACAGCCTGATAAATGTCGTCAGAGTTACGGACATCGTTGATAAGTTTTCCTTTGTCCAGCAAGGTCTGATCTACCACAACATCCTTAATGTTTTTATATTGACTCTTTGGGCGGGCTGTACGTGGTTTGACCTACAGTTCAAGGGAAATAACGAGTAATATTTTAACCATCATGTTGTCCAATTTGAATAGCTTCCCTTTAAACATTGAGGCCTATTTTTTTTTTAATTGAACCTAATAAAATAACCGGGATGTGAGTATGGAAAGAGCCACTATATAGGTACTCAGGGCCTCACTTGTAAAGGCAACTGTCAGAGCCAGTATTTTGCAGTTGGATCTGTAATTTGGAATCCCTATTGGAATCCCCCAACTGCCATCTACATTGGCAGAGCCGAATTTACAATTTTAGGGAGTTCTAGACGAACGCAAATTTGGGGCCCCATTTTGAAAAATAAAAAAAACATTTTTTATTTTTATTTAATTTTTTACTCAACATTTTAGGGCCCCCTTATTTCGAGTGGTAGGGGGGGCCTAGGCCTAGTCGGCCTATCTGTAAATCCGGCCCAACACATTGGGTGTACAGCTCTGGATTTAGATGGTTTTTGGCTAGTTTTACTTTCTAGCAGGTTCTAGGAAGAAAAAAAAATAGGGTCCCCCATGGGGAAAATCTGGACAGTCGTTACAGCCTCCCCCCCCCTTCCCCCTCCGACATCAGAGATTGTTAGTGGCGGGGTTGGGGCGGTCCCTCATACTCGTTGGGCCCATGGGCTAATGATTTAGGAACCCAGAACCAAGTGACGTGGAGAACCCCTGATTTCTAGACGGTCCTGGGACCACTTACATCGTCACTGTTTCTCAAATTCTACTGTTTTGTCGTATCTAGGGGGACTCCCACATATACCTTTGACTAGAAAACAGCCTTGATATGTTAAATAAGAAACTAAGATAAAGAAAACGCATTTACAACAATTCCTAATGGGCGCACCTCGGGTGGGGGGGAGTCCAAATTGGAAAGTCCCCCCGGGCCCCAGCTTGAGAGGGGCCCCAAAACCTATTTTGTTATATTAAATATGAAGTACATTATCTCATGTCATGGTGTCGAATGTCAAAATGCAGGGGACCCCAAAGAGGGCCAGCCCCCTCCCCCCCCGGGGCCACCAAATTCCTAGGTACTGGCGAACATCGTTAGCTTAACAAATATGTATACATTAATTTACCGGTGTGTTTGTCGACATTTTAGTTATTCTTTTAGTGGTGTCGTTAAGTCAAACATTAATATTGAACCGGAAATACATCATTGAGAAAATCTCTGACAGCAAAGACCAATGACGTAAAACTTATTTAATGAGCAAAATAAAGAAAAAACATAGATAACTATGGGGAAAAAAACTGCACTTTATATTAGGCTTAGATAACCCACTCTTCTTAACAGTTTGAATAATAAAAACTGTTCTCTCCCTTAGCTTATAATTACGCTTTATCTTCAACTACCACGAGAGAACACAGAGAATAGTGTAAGAGCAGAAAAAAAAAAAATATTAATTTAGGTCAAATATCCATTGAGTCAAATTTGTGTGTGTGTGTAAAATAAACAAACATTGGTCGCACAAAGAAATTAAAACCCCTTGACCTTCACGAAGCGGCTCATAATTGGTCAATCAACTCATGTATCGAGTGGTCAGTTTTGGTCAGACTATCATGTATCGAGTGGTCAGTTTTGGTCAGACTATCATGCCTCAAGTGGTCAGTTTTGGTCAGACTATCATGTATCGAGTGGTCAGTTTTGGTCAGACTATCATGCATCAAGTGGTCAGTTTTGGCTAGACTATCATGTATCAAGTGGCCAGTTTTGGCCAGACTATCATGTATTAAGTGGTCAGTTTTGGTCAGACTACCTATCGTGTTGTAAAAAATGTAGATTCTCATAAAATAATTTTTTTTTTCAGTTCAGCCGATGCTCAGGTACATCAAACAGTGTAGCATGCAACTGACGTTAAGTCTGGAACTCTTCCACCCGTGATGACCTTGGCCTGCATCTGGACATAACCTTAAGGTTGAAGATAGTCAGCGGTCGATGGGCCAGTGACGTCAGTAGCCAGCGAGGTATGTGACCTCTAGTGTCGGCAATCAACGTAAGTGTGGACCGACACCGCCACGCCCGCCCCCTTCCCACCACAATCTCCCCCCCCCCCGCCACACCCTCCCCCCAGTTGTAGTTGTGGTGGATCTGGTCGTGTCTGACAGTTAAAAGTTGATTTACTTGAAATGGAGACAGAAATAACTTGACAGTGATTAGATGCTGGAAGTGTTGTTTGACTAGGAATCAATCGATTGATCAGCCAAAGTATCCAGTACATCCATCTATAAAACTCATCTAAACCATGAGCTTAACACCCAAATCACCCAAAAGTACACCAAATAACCCATCTATCCATATTTATATCATCCTATTTAATCAAGGCTGCTGCCAGTTTATCTTGGGGCCCCTTAGCTATCTTCATGGGCCCCATGAATAGAATAGTCATTTTATAGAATGTACGTTTAGGAGGCAGGAGGTAATGATGTGTGTTAGAGTTGCACTCTTACCCATTCATCTACTCACCAACCTATCCATTCATCTACTAACTACCTATCCATTCATCTACTCACCAACATATCCATTCATCTACTCACCAACATATCCATTCATCTACTCACCAACATATCCATTCATCTACTAACCTACCTATCCATTCATCTACTCACCTAACTATCCTTTCATCTACTCACCAACATATCCATTCATCTACTCACCAACATATCCATTCATCTACTCACCAACATATCCATTTATCTACTAACCCACCTATCCATTCATCTACTCACCTGCCTATCCATTCATCTACTCAACTACCTATCCATTCATCTACTCACCAACATATCCATTCCTCTACTCACCAACATATCCATTCATCTACTCACCTACCTATCCATTCATCTACTCACCTACCTATCCATTCATCTACTCATCAACCTATCCATTCATCTACTCACCAACCTATTCATTCATCTACTCACCTACCTATCCGTTCATCTACTCACCAACCTATCCATTCATCTACTCACCAACCTATCCATTCAGCTACTCACCTACCTATCCATTCATCTGCTAACCTACCTATCCATTTATCTACTCACCAACCTATTCATTCATCTACTAACCTACCTATCCATTCATCTACTCACCTACCTATCCATTCATCTACTCACCTACCTATCCATTCATCTACTCACCTACCTATCCATTCATCTACTCACCTACCTATCCATTCATTTACTCACCTACCTATCCATTAATCTACTCACCTACCTATCCATTCATCTACTCACCAACCTATCCATTCATCTACTCACCTACATATCCATTCATCTACTCACCTACCTATCCATTCATCTACTCACCAACCTATCCATTCATCTACTCACCTACCTATCCATTCCTCTGTTTACCTACTTACCTTAGCCATTCATCTATTCACTTCTTATCAATTCACCTAATAACAGTTTATACACGTATGCATGCCTGTCAGTGTTTGACTTCCTTTGTGTGTTACTGACCATAGGTCAATTTATCTGCCTGCATGCGTTTCTCTCTCACTTCACTATCACTGTAGACCATGTCGTCGGTCTATTTATCTGTCGACCTATCAACTAACTTGGAAGATATAAACTGATCCCTAGCTAAATCAATCTGTGACATTAGAAATCACTTTTTTTCTTGATCTGTTAAAACAGAATCTCTAGGTATCATTTTTAAATTTCCAATACATGTACATGAATTCAAACATATCAAATATCCCATTAATCTAGAAGTTTAAATATTGTATCAAATTTCTAATTCAATGGCTCATTTAGAGATGACATCATTTGAAACAAAATGACCCGGTCATCTCATTGGGTAGTTGGAGTCGTTGTATTGCGATTAGTTGAAACAGGAGGTCATACGTAGTGTATCATTATTATATACACACAATTTCTAGCTAGATAATAATTTGTTTACAATTAATAATAATAATAAACCACCAAACCGTCAAATGGAAGATTCTGATGTAAAGAATGTTTTCACACAGAAAAAACAGAGAATTGCAGTCTTTTTCTTCAGGACAAGTATTCATTTCAAGATATGCACATAGATTGTAATTAATTCTTGTTAAAACATCTTAATGAAAGAAAATAGATGGATTTGAACTCATTTATTTCTACAGTTAACTAAAACAATGGAAGAATGTTTTTGTATATGTCATGATGACCGATGGATTTATGGGTATTTATATTTATTATGAGTGATAACATTTAGATCAGTGTAGAGTCACACACACAAACACACATACAAACAAATGTATTTATACAGAACTTGATCTGCAAACTTAGACATGTTTACACTGATCGTTTGTAGCGATTAGGCAAAATATGATAACACATTTTATTTTTTTCTTCCAAATATGTTGTGCTAATACAGCTTGTCTTAAAAGAAAGAACCCCCAAATTATGGTCAGCTATATGTTGCCCCTTATTTCCTGTCGTGGTCATCATGCTGGCCAATGTCCAGTTGTGTCGACCCTGCCGTTGTGTAATCAGAAAATGGTCAGTCTCGGTCCGAACAAATATTTGACCACACATCTGTAGCTAGCATCGGACTTCAGACGTTCCTAGCTCGCCATCAACTTCATGTCAAGGGCGTTACACAGATTTTGGTACCCGATGACTCTTGACAAGGGCGTTACACAGATTTTGGTACCCAGTGGCTCTTGACAAGGGCGTTACACAGATTTTGGTACCCGATGGCTCTTGACAAGGGCGTTACACAGATTTTGGTACGCAATGGCTCTTGACAGGGGCGTTACACAGATTGTGGTACCCAAGGCTTCATGACAAGGGCGTTACACAGATTTTGGTACGCAACGGCTCTTGACAAGGGCGTTACACAGATTTTGGTACCCAGTGGCTCTTGACAAGGGCGTTACACAGATTGTGGTACCCAGTGGCTCTTGACAAGGGCGTTACACAGATTTTGGTACCCAATGGCTCTTGACAGGGGCGTTACACAGATTGTGGTACCCAGTGGCTCTTGACAAGGGCGTTACACAGATTTTGGTACCCAATGGCTCTTGACAAGGGCGTTACACAGATTTTGGTACCCGATGGCTCTTGACAGTGGCATTACACAGGTGTTTAATACCCAAAGTATTCCAGGCAGGGTCGGTAAATTAGGACCGGGTATGAAAATTCTAGATACTTATTATACGATGCTATACATCGCTATTGTTAACTAATGAAAACAATTTATAGACCCCCCTCCCCCACCATCCCCGGAACCTTTTAATCAAGAGGTCTACACGACATTGGGCAACTTCAGTAAGTGACCTGTCCGGTGTCGCTGCTAAACAGATAGATCTGTGTCCCACGACGAAATAAATGTTAAACTCGGACACCACCCCCTCCCCATTGTAAAAAAAAAAAACGAAGCTGCGCCCCCCCCCCCCCACCACCACCACCACCACCACCACCACCACCGTGGTTATTCGTTGCCATGCATGAATGAACAATTTCAGTTCATGGATTCCAGATTTCAATGAACCTTATTTTTGTTTACACTTAATGTTGTATATCAGAGTGGAACTGAACATGTTGATACAACAGCTCAGACAATTATAAGACGGACGAACTCGTTAACATCAGCTTAGGGGGGGGGTTTCTGTTTGATGCACATTCAATGCTTAGTGTTTACATACATATATCTTATGTCCTGTGTCGCTGATGAGTTTTATTTTACATATATTTCAGATTAATTTGAACGAAGTATTCAATAAATTCTTCGCCCTCCCCTCTCCCGCTCCAGCCCCACCCTGAGCACAACAATATTTTCCACAACATGTATTGATTTTGCTCTCCCACAGTTCTAATGGAAAATGTCTTCGTTCAAAATGTCGATATTTTAGGCAACTTTAAAAAATAAAATATCATGAACGGCTGTTCTCTTTAACTTATTAAATCTTTTTTATATAGAGATAGTTTATGTCGGGATGTCAGATGTCATATTTTATGATGTAAGGATGTCATATTTTAAGATTAAGGATGTCATATTTTGTGATGTAAGGATGTCATATTTTATGATTAAGGATGTCATATTCCATCTATAAAATTCATTACTAGGCAGTTGACATTTTCATTTATTTTATCCATCTATGTACAATCATTTAGCTTCGACTGGTACATCTATGTACAATCATTTAGCTTCGACTGGTGCATCTATGTACGTACATTCGTTTAGCTTCGACGGGTACATTTTCTTGATCGTGTACATCTGGATAGATCAATACACACTCAAATCATTCTATTGACTAGAAAATGTAAAATTAATTGTCACTTTGAACATATTTCGAGGTTGTTGATGTTGTTGTTCTTCATTATCGCTAAAATTATTTTTTTAAAAGACAGTCATCATTAGAATAATAATGACCCATCCCACTGCCTTGCTTCAATAACTGGCTGGCCCGATGTCACTTTAGTTGAGAGCTCCGTCTGAGTGGAGAGGCTGCGGGTTCAATCCTCCATCGACTTCAGACGTCCATGGTCCCGTCGTGCCTCCATAAAACATTCTGAAGCGTCTAAGCTAAGAATGTAGTGAGTGCACCTTAAAAACTGTCCAACAAAGGAAACCATGAACACGATCCAATCTTCATATAACAAACTTTTGAGTTCATTATAAACACCACTGAAATACTGGTGTCGTACAGGACATTATAAACACCACTGAAATACTGGTGTCGTACTGGACATTATAAACACCACTGAAATACTGGTGTCATACTGGACATTATAAAAGTCTGTTACACTTAGATCTACCACTCTGGTCAAACATAAACACACAAGTTCTGAGAGGACATGAAGTGTGCTGCAAGTAAATCTAAATAATCTAATTTGAATTAAATGTTTTATTTACTTGAGCTCCAGAAGTGCAGGCATGTTTATTGCAAGATGGACCTTCAAGAGTGAGACTGTAAAATTGTATCTCTGGAAATAGAAAGAAGCTAGGATTCCTAATTAGGGTCTGTACAGACTATCGGGGTCATATGAGGTGTGCGTGTGTGTCTGTGTGTGTGTCTGTGTGTGTGTCTGTGTGTGTGTGTCTGTGTCTCTGTGTGTGTCTGTGTGTGTGTCTGTGTCTGTGTGTGTGTCTGTGTCTGTGTGTGTGTCTGTGTCTGTGTGTGTGTCTGTTTGTCTGTGTCTGTGTGTGTCTGTGTGTGTCTGTGTGTGTGTCTGTGTGTGTGTGTCTGTGTGTGTGTCTGTGTCTGTGTGTGTGTCTGTGTGTCTGTGTGTGTCTGTGTGTGTGTGTCTGTGTGTGTGTCTGTGTGTGTGTGTGTCTGTCTGTGTGTGTCTGTGTGTGTGTCTGTGTCTGTGTGTGTGTCTGTGTCTCTGTGTGTGTCTGTGTGTATGTGTCTGTGTATGTGTGTGTCTGTGTGTGTGTCTGTGTCTGTGTGTGTGTCTGTGTCTGTGTGTGTGTCTGTGTGTGTGTCTGTGTCTGTGTGTGTCTGTGTGTCTGTGTCTGTGTGTGTCTGTGTGTGTCTGTGTGTGTGTCTGTGCGTGTGTGTCTGTGTGTGTGTCTGTGTGTGTGTGTCTGTGTGTATGTGTGTCTGTGTCTGAGTGTGTCTGTGTGTTTATCTGTGTCTGTGTGTCTGTCTCTGTGTGTGTGTCTGTGTGTCTGTGTCTGTGTGTGTCTGTGTGTTTATCTGTGTCTGTGTGTGTGTGTGTCTGTGTGTGTGTCTGTGTGTCTGTGTCTGTGTGGGTCTGTGTGTTTATCTGTATATGTGTGTGTGTCTGTGTGTCTGTGTGTCTGTGTCTGTGTGTGTGTCTGTGTCTGTGTGTGTGTCTGTGCGTGTGTGTCTGTGTGTCTGTGTGTGTATCTGTGTCTGTGTGTGTGTGTCTGTGTGTCTGTGTGTCTGTGTCTGTGTGTGTGTCTGTGTCTGTGTGTGTGTCTGTGTGTGTGTGTCTGTGTCTGTGTGTGTGTGTGTGTGTCTGTGTGTCTGTGTCTGTGTGTGTGTGTCTGTGTCTGTGTGTGTGTGTCTGTGCGTGTGTGTGTGTAAGGATGAGATCTCTTAGAACCAATAAACCACTAATGGAACTGTTTTTATGGTGCCCATCTTTCGTCCCCGCCATAGTCGATAGTGCAACGGCCTTTACGAGAGAATAGTGGATGACCTGAAACACACATTGGTCCTCACCGGAGATCGAACCAGGGACCGCCATTTCGAGGCTCGAACGCTTTACCACACAACTGTCCGTCCCCTTAACAGTTCCCGGTATCTGCCGCTGTTCTATGGGATTGTGTGTCTATTACAACGTTCAGCCATCTTTATTTTCGCCGACTTATGGTCAGCGAAATTATTTAAGTTCAACAGACACTGATCGGAGCCGAGAAAAGTCATGTCACTCTAACCCGAGCACTTTTGATAGTCAGTGGGGCGCTCTACCACTCAGACTCTGACCCTTGTATTTCTGTGTGAAGAAACTAAATCCTTCTAATGCATTCATTGGATAATACACAATCGTTATCTTTACTCAGTCGTTAGGGATCACACAGTGAACCTTATACATTACTAAATTATTAGAAATTACACTGACAAGTATTATTAACAATTTTACTGTGGATCATATTCATAACATAAAGACAGGTTTTTTTTTGTTGTTGAAGTTTCAGTCTAATGTGACATTTGGTGACGTATATACCCACAGGCACACGCCGGCATAAACACAGACACATAGATATACCCACAGACATATAGATATACCCACAGACATATAGATATACCCACAGACATATAGATATACCCACATACATAGAGATATACCCACATACATAGAGATATACCCACAGACATATAGATATACCCACAGACATATAGATATACCCACAGACATATAGATATACCCACAGACATAGAGATATACCCACATACATATAGATATTCCAACAGACATATAGATATACCCACAGACATATAGATATACCCACAGACATATAGATATACCCACAGACATATAGATATACCCACAGACATAGAGATATTCCCACAGACATATAGATATACCCACTGACATATAGATATACCCACAGACATATAGATATACCCACAGACATATAGATATACCCACTGACATAGAGATGTACCCACAGACATATAGATATACCCACAGACATAGAGATATACCCACAGACATAGAGATATACCCACAGACATAGAGATATACCCACAGACATATAGATATACCCACAGACATATAGAAATACCCACATACATAGAGATATTCCCACAGACATATATTATAGGGCGAAGGAATGTCTGAGTCACTAAACCAACTTTCCCCTTAATTGACTTTTTTTTCTGTCTTGCCTGTCCGTCGGTCACTCGTGCTTTTGGTCACTGGATTATTTGCGTGGACAACAAAGATGATATGATATGTCCAATAACCGGGTCTGGTTGACCACTGTGACGTCGATTCAAAAGAAAAGAAGAGATGGAAAGAAAGAAACAAACAGAAAAGTGAGGGAGGGAGAGAGAGAGAGAGAGAGAGAGAGATGAGAGAGAGATAAAGAGGGACAGACAGTGAGAGAGAATGAGAGAATAATACAATGAGAAAGAAGGACAGGGAGCTGCCTCTGTAACCTTCACTTTTTGAGCGACTTATCAGGAGCGTGCCGTGAGGTCCTTGATCTGGCTCATCTTTAAGCCCCTGGGTCAACTCAGCACTTCCCCCCTCCTCTCCATTGAGAAGTGACGTTCTTTACTTTCCAGCTTATAATTTTTCTATAGCAAGGCAATCTTGTCATCTTAGGGGGAGAGAATCTATCTCACAACTGTAAGTTTTTTTTTTCTCGCCCCAACATGCTTGTTTGTCTACCCTTGACGTATGTCTCCATCCCCAACCCCCAGGGTAAACGTGTAGATCGGCCGAGATGTAACATCTTGCCACCATGTAATGGCCGGCCATGAAGAAGGGATGAAAACAATCAGCTTCATAATCAATGCCATCGTAGGTTACACTGGAGAACTAGACTAGATTTGATACACTGGAGAACTAGACTAGATTTGATACACTGGAGAACTAGACTAGATTTGATACACTGGAGAACTAGACTGCATTTGATACACTGGAGAACTAGACTAGATTTGATACACTGGAGAACTAGACTAGATTTGATACACTGGAGAACTAGACAAGATTTGATACACTGGAGAACTAGACTACATTTGATACACTGGAGAACTAGACTAGATTTGATACACTGGAGAACTAGACTAGATTTGATACACTGGAGAACTAGACTAGATTTGATACACCTATTGATTAAACTAATATTTATACACTGGAAGACTAGACTAGTATTTATACTTTATACTCTGGATTAGACTAAAATCTATACATTGGAGGACAAGAAAATACTAGACTTCATACAATAGAGAACTAGACTAGAATTTATACTCCGGAGAAGTAGACTAGACTTCGTACACTAGAGAATATACACTGGAGTGTACAAACTATAAAAAAATATTAAGATGTTGCGTGACATCCTGTACAATTTGATCTAGTGCAGAAGGTTCTCATAGTTTGAATGCGACCCACAAATGACTCGTGAGCCGATGTGAAAGTTAATTTCCCTTTCTGTGTGTGGGTTTGCATGCCCTGAAATCTGGTAACTCTAATTTGTACCTGTTCTAAATTAGGGAGAATGCTCAAAGTTGGCCCGCGGGTAGATATATTTGCCAATACATGATTTTAATAATCGGGTGTCCATGAATGAACATTATGAAGAATTACATACCGACTTACATTTTTTTACCAACCGAATTACATTTTAGTAATGTCCATTAAAAGAAAAAAATTCGCCTAGGGTCTATCAGGTCAAAATAAATACGAAGCATCAATCATTTCAGTGAGATGCATTGAATGATTGCTTCAATCATTTAAGTCAGTTGTCAGACTGATTGTTTCAGTCACCTTAGTCAGATGTATTGACTGATTGTTTCAGTCACTTGAATCAGATGTATTGACTGATTGTTTCAATCATCTGAATTAGATTATTGTATCATTTCATATTTTCATGTAACTAAGTTTATTCTATTAACTCATATTTTAATTATCTGGGTCAGTATTGTTATTTCAAATGATATCTTAATGATCTGAGTCAGTTTATTGTATCTAAGAAAGACATTTTCTTGTTTCCATAATTAGATCCAAATAAATTATTGCCCAGCCTACAAAAAAAAACCGTTTCGAAAAAAATGTACCTTATGTGTTTTAGATGAACAACATTCTTCAACATGAGTTATCAACGGACTACAATGTTCATTATAGTAAAAAGATCATTGGCTTAAAAAAATCCACGCTTAAAAAAAGAAAATCGGCCGAGACAAAACAAATCTCAGAGAAAATAAAATGTTGGTGATAATGCTGAAGATAACAGCAGAACAGAAAATGTACAAAGTCTCTGTGCATTGAAACCTCATTGGATGCTGCAGACGATCACAACTTTGGAATGCTGGGATGGCAGATAAATATTTACTAGCATTCCTGCTCCATTTCTCCCCCGACCCCCCACCCCACACACACTCACCCCTTTCCCCAAAAACGTAGAAAGAAGCCTCATCCCCCTACCCCTCCCATTGCGGCCCTTTTTATTTTTATTAGGCCGCACAGTCTATTTTTCCCAGGACTAAAAAAAAAACAACTGCCGGCCGTCAATTAACTCTTGCAAGAACTGGCCATTTGATTCTTCAACAAGACCAAACTGGCAACATGACTTAGCCAAACGGGAATGATGGTTTTGGCTTTCTTTTCTTTTTTTTTTACATTTAACTTAAGAAGAAGGGGATGGGGGGATGGGGTGAAGGTGCATTGAGCAATAGGTAAACTACAGTTGAGTAAGGTTTGGTTGTAGAAGTGTGTTTACCTCAGTCATGCTCCTACCCCCCACCACCACACACACACCCCGACCGTGTATATAATTAAGGTCCACATCTATGTTTATGAAACATTTAAATCAGTTCCGTGTACAGCCAACAACAAAAAAAATATATTTCTTTTTTACTTCACCTTGACCTTATTTCAAAATTGGGAAATTTTGTGATTTTATTTCTCGTTTTAATGGAGGAATTTATTTTTGAATGTAAGACACAATTGGGTTTTATTTTTAGACATTAAAAGGGAATATTTTATTTCTCTAAAAAAATGTATGCAATCTATTGTTTTTGTTATCAAGCAATGTTTAGTGTGTATATTATCAAACAATGTTAGTATGTTATCAAACAATGTTAGTATGTTATCAAACAATGTTAGTATGTTATCAAACAATGTTAGTATATTATCAAACAATGTTTAGTGTGTATATTATCAAACAATGTTAGTATGTTATCAAACAATGTTAGTATGTTATCAAACAATGTTAGTATGTTATCAAACAATGTTAGTATGTTATCAAACAATGTTAGTATATTATCAAACAATGTTAGTATGTTATCAAACAATGTTAGTATGTTATCAAACAATGTTAGTAAGTTATCAAACAATGTTAGTATGTTATCAAACAATGTTAGTATGTTATCAAACAATGTTAGTATGTTATCAAACAATGTTATTATGTTATTAAACAATGTTAGTATGTTATCAAATAATGTTAGTATGTTATCAAACAGTGTTAGTATGTGTTATTTTGTGTATAGTAAATGTTAGAATGGATGTGTATCGGGCTCTGATGATAAGTCACAACAATATTATGCAGTCAGACACTCCCTCAACACTGTCCTGTTTAGCGCTATCCCGTTTAGCGTTGTCCCGTCTTGAGTTGTCCTGTTTAGAGTTGTCCTGTTTAGAGTTGTCCTGTTTAGCGTTGTCCCGTTTAGAGTTGTCCTGTTTAGAGTTGTCCTGTTTAGAGTTGTCCTGTTTAGAGTTGTCCCGTTTAGCGTTGTCCCGTCTTGAGTTGTCCTGTTTAGAGTTGTCCTGTTTAGCGTTGTCCCGTTTAGCGTTGTCCCGTTTAGCGTTGTCCCGTCTTGAGTTGTCCTGTTTAGAGTTGTCCCGTTTAGAGTTGTCCTGTTTAGAGTTGTCCTGTTTAGCGTTATCCCGTCATGAGTTGTCCTGTTTAGAGTTGTCCTGTTTAGCGTTGTCCCGTTTAGCGTTGTCCCGTTTAGAGTTGTCTTGTTTAGCGTTGTCCCATTTAGAGTTGTCCTGTTTAGAGTTGTCCAGTTTAGAGTTGTCCTGTTTAGAGTTGTCCATTTTAGCGCTGTTCTGCTATAACGCTGTTTTTCCCATTTATATACTTTTTCATTAATTCATTTAATTTTTTTAATCGTTCGTACACATTTTACAAGGCACATCTCATGGCTGTATCATGACTGTATCATGGCTGTATCATGACTGTATCATGACTGTATCATGACTGTATCATGACTGTATTATTCTTTTAGTATCATTAATTTAAGAGTAGGCCTAATAGTGAGTTCGGTATTACTGTGTAGTGAATGCCAACATGTAAGTCTACTGATATATCAACGATACGGCCGTATTGTGTGTTAAAGAGAAAAAAAATGTAAATATGAAAATGTTAAAACAAAAAGTTAAAGAAGTTTCACTTGATAGCAAATGTAAGCCTTTGAAAACAAATGTAAGTCTTTGAAAACAAATGTAAGCCTTTGAAAACAAATGTAAGTCTTTGAAAACAAATGTAAGTCTTTGAAAACAAATGTAAGTCTTTGAAAACAAATGTAAGCCTTTGAAAAACAAATGTAAGCCTTTGAAAACAAATGTAAGTCTTTGAAAACAAATGTAAGTCTTTGAAAACAAATGTAAGTCTTTGAAAACAAATGTAAGTCTTTGAAAACAAATGTAAGCCTTTGAAAAACAAATGTAAGCCTTTGAAAACAAATGTAAGTCTTTGAAAACAAATGTAAGTCATTGAAAACAAATGTAAGTCTTTGAAAACAAATTATCTTAAATGTGACTTCTTGGCCGAAAAAAATAAACAACAATAAACAGAATTGGTCAGTGAAACATTCGTGAGTTATTTTTATTTATGTTTGATGGCTTTCAGAAATAAAATATGTCAATAATAACTGGAATAATAAACTACAGCTCACTATGTCGAGTATATATACATGTGTGTGTGTGTATGTGTGTGTGTATGTGTGTGTGTATGTGTGTGTATGTGTATGTGTATGTTAGAGAGCCTTTATACTTATATTTTGTATGTATTTTAGTTTTGTACATTGTCTTATCGCCCCGTTTAGCGCTGTTGTTACGTTTTGGTACTGTTTCGTTTAGCGCTTTTTGATGGAACCTCTCTCCCGCGTTAAGTTGGACATGACTGTACTGGAATTTATTGCTATCACATTTCACAAGAGATGTGTTTTCGTGGTCCCTGGGCCAAAATATCAGTTGGGGGGGGGCTCAGAAAACCTACTTGTTTACGACCCTGGCAAGGGCCGAATTAACCAAGTGATTTATATGACAAATTTTATCAGACAATAACCTCTCTCTCTCTCTCTCTCTCTCTCTCTCTCTCTCTCTCTCTCTCTCTCTCTATCTCTCTCTCTCTCTCTCTCTCTCTCTCTCTCTCTACCACTGTCTATATGGCCTCGTAGCAGTGACGTATCAGACAATAAGGATTCTCAATGATATTCCACTTTTAACTTCATACAAAGAAAACGGCAAGAAATTTGAGCATCAACCTTTGACCTAACCCGGAAGTTGTGCACTTGTTACTTCCGGGTCTAAGTTCGCCTGTAGATGATGATAAGTGTGTTACACTGCTGAACGGAAAGATTAAACCATGCATCATTAACATCTGATTTCTTCTTCAAGTTTTTTTTTTTAGTTTCTCCTTCTTGTGATCGTCAGAGTCAACAAGAAATGATTTACATTGTCGCAACGTTTCATATTAAATTATCACTAGAGGAAAAAAAAAGTGATTTATTTAAAGTAACTTTTGTTTTAACATCTAGTGACACTAACCACAGTCTTGTAGTCACTTAGTCTCGTCCGTCACTTAGTCAGTGTACTTCCTACGTTCACAGCCCACGACTTGTTTTAAATGTCAGCAGAAAGTACTTTTGGACTCACTATCATTACTGTCACTGTCATAACTTACCACTTGTGGACCCATTGATCGAACGCGACAGTGGTAACCCAAGTATTGTCTATTATTGTACGTAATAGAAGACGTTCCAATATAACAGTGTTAACCCAAGTATTGTCTGTTATTGTACGTAATAGAAGACGTTCCAATATAACAGTGGTAACCCAAGTATTGTCTGTTATTGTACGTAATAGAAGACGTTACAATATAACAGTGGTAACCCAAGTATTGTCTGTTATTGTACGTAATAGAAGACGTTACAATATAACAGTGGTAACCCAAGTATTGTCTGCTATTGTACGTAATAGAAGACGTTACAATATAACAGTGGTAACCCAAGTATTGTCTGCTATTGTACGTAATAGAAGACGTTCCAATATAACAGTGGTAACCCAAGTATTGTCTGTTATTGTACGTAATAGAAGACGTTACAATATAACAGTGGTAACCCAAGTATTGTCTGCTATTGTACGTAATAGAAGACGTTACAATATAACAGTGGTAACCCAAGTATTGTCTGCTATTGTACGTAATAGAAGACGTTACAATATAACAGTGGTAACCCAAGTATTGTCTGCTATTGTACGTAATAGAAGACGTTACAATATAACAATGGTAACCCAAGTATTGTCTGCTATTGAACGTAATAGAAGACGTTACAATATAACAGTGGTAACCCAAGTATTGTCTGCTATTGTACGTAATAGAAGACGTTCCAATATAACAGTGGTAACCCAAGTATTGTCTGTTATTGTACGTAATAGAAGACGTTCCAATATAACAGTGGTAACCCAAGTATTGTCTGTTATTGTACGTAATAGAAGACGTTCCAATATGACAGTGGTAACCCAAGTATTGTCTGCTATTGTACGTAATAGAAGACGTTACAATATAACAGTGGTAACCCATGTATTGTCTGCTATTGTACGTAATAGAAGACGTTACAATATAACAGTGGTAACCCAAGTATTGTCTGCTATTGTACGTAATAGAAGACGTTACAATATAACAGTGGTAACCCAAGTATTGTCTGCTATTGTACGTAATAGAAGACGTTACAATATAACAGTGGTAATCCAAGTATTGTCTGCTATTGTACGTAATAGAAGACGTTACAAAATAACAGTGGTAACCCAAGTATTGTCTGCTATTGTACGTAATAGAAGACGTTACAATATAACAGTGGTAACCCAAGTATTGTCTGTTATTGTACGTAATAGAAGACGTTACAATATAACAGTGGTAACCCAAGTATTGTCTGTTATTGTACGTAATAGAAGACGTTACAATATAACAGTGGTAACACAAGTATTGTCTGTTATTGTACGTAATAGAAGACGTTACAATATAACAGTGGTAACACAAGAATTGTCTGCTATTGTACGTAATAGAAGACGTTACAATATAACAGTGGTAACACAAGTATTGTCTGCTATTGTACGTAATGGAAGACGTTAAAATATAACAGTGGTAACCCAATTATTGTCTGTTATTGTACGTAATAGAAGACGTTACAATATAACAGTGGTAACCCAAGTATTGTCTGCTATTGTACGTAATAGAAGACGTTAAAATATAACAGTGGTAACCCAAGTATTGTCTGCTATTGTACGTAATAGAAGAAGATACAATATAACAGTGGTAACCCAAGTATTGTCTGCTATTGCACGTAATAGAAGACGTTACAATATAACAGTGGTAACCCAAGTATTGTCTGCTGTTGTACGTAATAGAAGACGTTACAATATAACAGTGGTAACCCAAGTATTGTCTGTTATTGTACGTAATAGAAGACGTTACAATATAACAGTGGTAACCCAAGTATTGTCTGTTGTTGTACGTAATAGAAGACGTTACAATATAACAGTGGTAACCCAAGTATTGTCTGTGTTGTACGTAATAGAAGACGTTACAATATAACAGAGGTAACCCAAGTATTGTCTGCTATTGTACGTAATAGAAGACGTTACAATATAACAGTGGTAACCCAAGTATTGTCTGCTATTGTACGTAATAGAAGACGTTACAATATAACAGTGGTAACCCAAGTATTGTCTGCTATTGTACGTAATAGAAGACGTTACAATATAACAGGGGTAACCCAAGTATTGTCTGATATTGTACGTAATAGAAGACGTTACAATATAACAGGGGTAACCCAAGTATTGTCTGCTATTGTACGTAATAGAAGACGTTACAATATAACAGTGGTAACCCAAGTATTGTCTATTATTGTACGTAATAGAAGACGTTACAATATAACAGTGGTAACCCAACTATTGTCTATTATCGTACGTAATATAAGACGTTACAATATAACAGTGGTAACCCAAGTATTGTCTATTATTGTACGTAATAGAAGACGTTACAATATAACAGTGGTAACCCAAGTATTGTCTGCTATTGTACGTAATAGAAGACGTTACAATTTAACAGGGGTAACCCAAGTATTGTCTGCTATTGTACGTAATAGAAGACGTTACAATATAACAGTGGTAACCCAAGCATTGTCTGCTATTGTACGTAATAGAAGACGTTACAATATAACAGTGGTAACCCAAGTATTGTCTGTTATTGTACGTAATAGAAGACGTTACAATATAACAGTGGTAAGCCAAAGTATTGTCTATTATTGTACGTAATAGAAGACGTTACAATATAACAGTGGTAAGCCAAAGTATTGTCTATTATTGTACGTAATAGAAGACGTTACAATATAACAGTGGTAAGCCAAAGTATTGTCTATTATTGTACGTAATAGAAGACGTTACAATATAACAGTGGTAAGCCAAAGTATTGTCTATTATTGTACGTAATAGAAGACCTTACAATATAACAGTGGTAAGCCAAAGTATTGTCTATTATTGTACGTAATAGAAGACGATACAATATAACAGTGGTAAGCCAAAGTATTGTCTATTATTGTACGTAATAGAAGACGTTGCAATATAACAGTGGTAAGCCAAAGTATTGTCTATTATTGTACGTAATGGAAGACGTTACAATATAACAGTGGTAAGCCAAAGTATTGTCTATTATTGTACGTAATAGAAGACGTTACAATATAACAGTGGTAACCCAAGTATTGTCTATTATTGTACGTAATAGAAGACGTTACAATATAACAGTGGTAACCCAAGTATTGTCTGCTATTGTACGTAATAGAAGACGTTACAATATAACAGTGGTAACCCAAGTATTGTCTGTTATTGTACGTAATAGAAGACGTTACAATATAACAGTGGTAACCCAAGTATTGTCTGTTGTTGTACGTAATAGAAGACGTTACAATATAACAGTGGTAACCCAAGTATTGTCTGCTGTTGTACGTAATAGAAGACGTTACAATATAACAGAGGTAACCCAAGTATTGTCTGCTATTGTACGTAATAGAAGACGTTACAATATAACAGAGGTAACCCAAGTATTGTCTGCTATTGTACGTAATAGAAGACTTTACAATATAACAGTGGTAACCCAAGTATTGTCTGCTATTGTACGTAATAGAAGACGTTACAATATAACAGGGGTAACCCAAGTATTGTATGATATTGTACGTAATAGAAGACGTTACAATATAACAGGGGTAACCGAAGTATTGTCTGCTATTGTACGTAATAGAAGACGTTACAATATAACAGTGGTAACCCAAGTATTGTCTATTATTGTACGTAATAGAAGACGTTACAATATAACAGTGGTAACCCAAGTATTGTCTATTATCGTACGTAATAGAAGACGTTACAATATAACAGTGGTAACCCAAGTATTGTCTATTATTGTACGTAATAGAAGACGTTACAATATAACAGTGGTAACCCAAGTATTGTCTGCTATTGTACGTAATAGAAGACGTTACAATTTAACAGGGGTAACCCAAGTATTGTCTGTTATTGTACGTAATAGAAGACTTTACAATATAACAGTGGTAACCCAAGTATTGTGTATTATTGTACGTAATAGAAGACGTTACAATATAACAGTGGTAAGCCAAAGTATTGTCTATTATTGTACGTAATAGAAGACGTTACAATATAACAGTGGTAAGCCAAAGTATTGTCTATTATTGTACGTAATAGAAGACGTTACAATATAACAGTGGTAAGCCAAAGTATTGTCTATTATTGTACGTAATAGAAGACGATACAATATAACAGTGGTAACCCAAGTATTGTCTGCTATTGTACGTAATAGAAGACGTTACAATATAACAGTGGTAACCCAAATATTGTCTGCTATCGTACGTAATAGAAGACGTTACAATATAACAGTGGTAACCCAAGTATTGTCTGCTATTGTACGTAATAGAAGACGTTACAATATAACAGTGGTAACCCAAGTATTGTCTGTTATTGTACGTAATAGAAGACGTACCAATATAACAGTGGTAACCCAAGTATTGTCTGTTATTGTACGTAATAGAAGACGTACCAATATAACAGTGGTAACCCAAGTATTGTCTGTTATTGTACGTAATAGAAGACGTTCCAATATAACAGTGGTAACCCAAGTATTGTCTGTTATTGTACGTAATAGAAGACGTTACAATATAACAGTTGTAACCCAAGTATTGTCTGTTATTGTACGTAATAGAAGACGTTACAATATAACAGTGGTAACCCAAGTATTGTCTGTTATTGTACGTAATAGAAGACGTTGCAATATAACAGTGGTAACCCAAGTATTGTCTGTTATTGTACGTAATAGAAGACGTACCAATATAACAGTGGTAACCCAAGTATTGTCTGTTATGGTACGTAATAGAAGACGTTCCAATATAACAGTGGTAACCCAAGTATTGTCTGTTATTGTACGTAATAGAAGACGTTACAATTTAACAGGGGTAACCCAAGTATTGTCTGTTATTGTACGTAATAGAAGACGTTACAATATAACAGTGGTAACCCAAGTATTGTCTGCT
This sequence comes from Bulinus truncatus, assembly GCA_021962125.1. Taxonomy (NCBI): domain Eukaryota; kingdom Metazoa; phylum Mollusca; class Gastropoda; family Planorbidae; genus Bulinus; species Bulinus truncatus. The sequence goes on from JAGDYQ010000026.1 coordinate 1,641,504, forward strand.
ATTGTACGTAATAGAAGACGTTACAATATAACAGTGGTAACCCAAGTATTGTCTGCTATTGTACGTAATAGAAGACGTTACAATATAACAGTGGTAACCCAAGTATTGTCTGCTATTGTACGTAATAGAAGACGTTACAATATAACAGTGGTAAGCCAAAGTATTGTCTATTATTGTACGTAATAGAAGACGTTACAATATAACAGTGGTAAGCCAAAGTATGGTCTATTATTGTACGTAATAGAAGACGTTACAATATAACAGTGGTAAGCCAAAGTATTGTCTATTATTGTACGTAATAGAAGACGTTACAATATAACAGTGGTAAGCCAAAGTATTGTCTATTATTGTACGTAATAGAAGACGTTACAATATAACAGTGGTAAGCCAAAGTATTGTCTATTATTGTACGTAATAGAAGACGATACAATATAACAGTGGTAAGCCAAAGTATTGTCTATTATTGTACGTAATAGAAGACGTTGCAATATAACAGTGGTAAGCCAAAGTATTGTCTATTATTGTACGTAATGGAAGACGTTACAATATAACAGTGGTAAGCCAAAGTATTGTCTATTATTGTACGTAATGGAAGACGTTACAATATAACAGTGGTAACCCAAGTATTGTCTATTATTGTACGTAATAGAAGACGTTACAATATAACAGTGGTAACCCAAGTATTGTCTGCTATTGTACGTAATAGAAGACGTTACAATATAACAGTGGTAACCCAAGTATTGTCTGTTATTGTACGTAATAGAAGACGTTACAATATAACAGTGGTAACCCAAGTATTGTCTGTTGTTGTACGTAATAGAAGACGTTACAATATAACAGTGGTAACCCAAGTATTGTCTGCTGTTGTACGTAATAGAAGACGTTACAATATAACAGAGGTAACCCAAGTATTGTCTGCTATTGTACGTACTAGAAGACGTTACAATATAACAGAGGTAACCCAAGTATTGTCTGCTATTGTACGTAATAGAAGACTTTACAATATAACAGTGGTAACCCAAGTATTGTCTGCTATTGTACGTAATAGAAGACGTTACAATATAACAGGGGTAACCCAAGTATTGTCTGATATTGTACGTAATAGAAGACGTTGCAATATAACAGTGGTAACCCAAGTATTGTCTGCTATTGTACGTAATAGAAGACGTTACAATATAACAGTGGTAACCCAAGTATTGTCTGCTATTGTACGTAATAGAAGACGTTACAATATAGCAGTGGTAACCCAAGTATTGTCTATTATTGTACGTAATAGAAGACGTTACAATATAACAGTGGTAACCCAAGTATTGTCTGCTATTGTACGTAATAGAAGACGTTACAATATAACAGTGGTAACCCAAGTATTGTCTGCTATTGTACGTAATAGAAGACGTTACAATATAACAGTGGTAACCCAAGTATTGTCTGCTATTGTACGTAATAGAAGACGTTACAATATAACAGTGGTAACCCAAGTATTGTCTGTTATTGTACGTAATAGAAGACGTTACAATATAACAGTGGTAACCCAAGTATTGTCTGCTATTGTACGTAATAGAAGACGTTACAATATAACAGTGGTAACCCAAGTATTGTCTGCTATTGTACGTAATAGAAGACGTTACAATATAACAGTGGTAACCCAAGTATTGTCTGCTATTGTACGTAATAGAAGACGTTACAATATAACAGTGGTAACCCAAGTATTGTCTGTTATTGTACGTAATAGAAGACGTTACAATATAACAGTGGTAACCCAAGTATTGTCTGCTATTGTACGTAATAGAAGACGTTACAATATAACAGTGGTAACCCAAGTATTGTCTATTATTGTACGTAATAGAAGACGTTACAATAAAACAGTGGTAACCCAAGTATTGTCTATTATTGTACGTAATAGAAGACGTTACAATATAACAGTTGTAACCCAAGTATTGTCTGTTATTGTACGTAATAGAAGACGTTACAATATAACAGTGGTAACCCAAGTATTGTCTGTTATTGTACGTAATAGAAGACGTTACAATATAACAGTGGTAACCCAAGTATTGTCTGTTATTGTACGTAATAGAAGACGTTACAATATAACAGTGGTAACCCAAGTATTGTCTGCTATTGTACGTAATAGAAGACGTTACAATATAACAGTGGTAACCCAAGTATTGTCTGCTATTGTACGTAATAGAAGACGTTACAATATAACAGTGGTAACCCAAGTATTGTCTGCTATTGTACGTAATAGAAGACGTTACAATATAACAGTGGTAACCCAAGTATTGTCTGCTATTGTACGTAATAGAAGACGTTACAATATAACAGTGGTAACCCAAGTATTGTCTGCTATTGTACGTAATAGAAGACGTTACAATATAACAGTGGTAACCCAAGTATTGTCTGCTATTGTACGTAATAGAAGACGTTACAATATAACAGTGGTAACCCAAGTATTGTCTGCTATTGTACGTAATAGAAGACGTTACAATATAACAGAGGTAACCCAAGTATTGTCTGCTATTGTACGTAATAGAAGACGTTACAATATAACAGAGGTAACCCAAGTATTGTCTGCTATTGTACGTAATAGAAGACGTTACAATATAACAGTGGTAGCCCAAGTATTGTCTATTATTGTACGTAATAGAAGACGTTACAATATAACAGTGGTAACCCAAGTATTGTCTGCTATTGTACGTAATAGAAGACGTTACAATTTAACAGTGGTAACCCAAGTATTGTCTGCTAATGTACGTAATAGAAGACGTTACAATTTAACAGGGGTATAACAGTGGTAACCCAAGTATTGTCTGTTTTTGTACGTAATAGAAGACGTTACAATATGACAGTGGTAAGCCAAAGTATTGTGTATTATTGTACGTAATAGAAGACGTTACAATATAACAGTGGTAAGCCAAAGTATTGTCTATTATTGTACGTAATAGAAGACGTTACAATATAACAGTGGTAAGCCAAAGTATTGTCTATTATTGTACGTAATAGAAGACGTTACAATATAACAGTGGTAAGCCAAAGTATTGTCTATTATTGTACGTAATAGAAGACCTTACAATATAACAGTGGTAAGCCAAAGTATTGTCTATTATTGTACGTAATAGAAGACGATACAATATAACAGTGGTAACCCAAAGTATTGTCTATTATTGTACGTAATAGAAGACGTTACAATATAACAGTGGTAACCCAAATATTGTCTGCTATTGTACGTAATAGAAGACGTTACAATATAACAGTGGTAACCCAAGTATTGTCTGCTATTGTACGTAATAGAAGACGTTACAATATAACAGTGGTAACCCAAGTATTGTCTGTTATTGTACGTAATAGAAGACGTACCAATATAACAGTGGTAACCCAAGTATTGTCTGTTATTGTACGTAATAGAAGACGTACCAATATAACAGTGGTAACCCAAGTATTGTCTGTTATTGTACGTAATAGAAGACGTTACAATATAACAGTGGTAACCCAAGTATTGTCTGTTATTGTACGTAATAGAAGACGTTACAATATAACAGTGGTAACCCAAGTATTGTCTGTTATTGTACGTAATAGAAGACGTTACAATATAACAGTGGTAACCCAAGTATTGTCTGCTATTGTACGTAATAGAAGACGTTACAATATAACAGTGGTAACCCAAGTATTGTCTGCTATTGTACGTAATAGAAGACGTTACAATATAACAGTGGTAACCCAAGTATTGTCTGCTATTGTACGTAATAGAAGACGTTACAATATAACAGTGGTAACCCAAGTATTGTCTGCTATTGTACGTAATAGAAGACGTTACAATATAACAGTGGTAACCCAAGTATTGTCTGTTATTGTACGTAATAGAAGACGTTACAATATAACAGTGGTAACCCAAGTATTGTCTGTTATTGTACGTAATAGAAGACGTTACAATATAACAGTGGTAACCCAAGTATTGTCTGTTATTGTACGTAATAGAAGACGTTACAATATAACAGTGGTAACCCAAGTATTGTCTATTATTGTACGTAATAGAAGACGTTACAATATAACAGTGGTAACCCAAGTATTGTCTGCTATTGTACGTAATAGAAGACGTTACAATATAACAGGGGTAACCCAAGTATTGTCTGCTAATGTACGTAATAGAAGACGTTACAATTTAACAGGGGTATAACAGTGGTAACCCAAGTATTGTCTGTTTTTGTACGTAATAGAAGACGTTACAATATAACAGTGGTAAGCCAAAGTATTGTGTATTATTGTACGTAATAGAAGACGTTACAATATAACAGTGGTAAGCCAAAGTATTGTCTATTATTGTACGTAATAGAAGACGTTACAATATAACAGTGGTAAGCCAAAGTATTGTCTATTATTGTACGTAATAGAAGACGTTACAATATAACAGTGGTAAGCCAAAGTATTGTCTATTATTGTACGTAATAGAAGACGATACAATATAACAGTGGTAACCCAAGTATTGTCTGCTATTGTACGTAATAGAAGACGTTACAATATAACAGTGGTAACCCAAATATTGTCTGCTATTGTACGTAATAGAAGACGTTACAATATAACAGTGGTAACCCAAGTATTGTCTGCTATTGTACGTAATAGAAGACGTTACAATATAACAGTGGTAACCCAAGTATTGTCTGCTATTGTACGTAATAGAAGACGTTACCAATATAACAGTGGTAACCCAAGTATTGTCTGTTATTGTACGTAATAGAAGACGTACCAATATAACAGTGGTAACCCAAGTATTGTCTGTTATTGTACGTAATAGAAGACGTTCCAATATAACAGTGGTAACCCAAGTATTGTCTGTTATTGTACGTAATAGAAGACGTTACAATATAACAGTGGTAACCCAAGTATTGTCTGTTATTGTACGTAATAGAAGACGTTACAATATAACAGTGGTAACCCAAGTATTGTCTGTTATTGTACGTAATAGAAGACGTTACAATATAACAGTGGTAACCCAAGTATTGTCTGTTATTGTACGTAATAGAAGACGTACCAATATAACAGTGGTAACCCAAGTATTGTCTGTTATGGTACGTAATAGAAGACGTTCCAATATAACAGTGGTAACCCAAGTATTGTCTGCTATTGTACGTAATAGAAGACGTTACAATATAACAGTGGTAACCCAAGTATTGTCTGCTATTGTACGTAATAGAAGACGTTACAATATAACAGTGGTAACCCAAGTATTGTCTGCTATTGTACGTAATAGAAGACGTTACAATATAACAGTGGTAACCCAAGTATTGTCTGCTATTGTACGTAATAGAAGACGTTACAATATAACAGTGGTAACCCAAGTATTGTCTGCTATTGTACGTAATAGAAGACGTTACAATATAACAGTGGTAACCCAAGTATTGTCTGTTATTGTACGTAATAGAAGACGTTACAATATAACAGTGGTAACCCAAGTATTGTCTGCTATTGTACGTAATAGAAGACGTTACAATATAACAGTGGTAACCCAAGTATTGTCTGCTATTGTACGTAATAGAAGACGTTACAATATAACAGTGGTAACCCAAGTATTGTCTGTTATTGTACGTAATAGAAGACGTTACAATATAACAGTGGTAACCCAAGTATTGTCTGTTATTGTACGTAATAGAAGACGTTACAATATAATAGTGGTAACCCAAGTATTGTCTGCTATTGTACGTAATAGAAGACGTTACAATATAACAGTGGTAACCCAAGTATTGTCTGTTATTGTACGTAATAGAAGACGTTACAATATAACAGTGGTAACCCAAGTATTGTCTGCTATTGTACGTAATAGAAGACGTTACAATATAACAGTGGTAACCCAAGTATTGTCTGCTATTGTACGTAATAGAAGACGTTACAATATAACAGTGGTAACCCAAGTATTGTCTGCTATTGTACGTAATAGAAGACGTTACAATATAACAGTGGTAACCCAAGTATTGTCTGCTATTGTACGTAATAGAAGACGTTACAATATAACAGTGGTAACCCAAGTATTGTCTGTTATTGTACGTAATAGAAGACGTTACAATATAACAGTGGTAACCCAAGTATTGTCTGCTATTGTACGTAATAGAAGACGTTACAATATAACAGTGGTAACCCAAGTATTGTCTGCTATTGTACGTAATAGAAGACGTTACAATATAACAGTGGTAACCCAAGTATTGTCTGCTATTATACGTAATAGAAGACGTTACAATATAACAGTGGTAACCCAAGTATTGTCTGCTATTGTACGTAATAGAAGACGTTACAATATAACAGTGGTAACCCAAGTATTGTCTGCTATTGTACGTAATAGAAGACGTTACAATATAACAGTGGTAACCCAAGTATTGTCTGCTATTGTACGTAATAGAAGACGTTACAAGGGGTATAACAGTGGTAAGCCAAAGTATTGTCTATTATTGTACGTAATAGAAGACGTTACAATATAACAGTGGTAAGCCAAAGTATTGTCTATTATTGTACGTAATAGAAGACGTTACAATATAACAGTGGTAAGCCAAAGTATTGTCTATTATTGTACGTAATAGAAGACGTTACAATATAACAGTGGTAACCCAAAGTATTGTCTGTTATTGTACGTAATAGAAGACGCTACAATATAACAGTGGTAACCAAGTATTGTCTGCTATTGTACGTAATAGAAGACTTTACAATATAACAGTGGTAAGCCAAAGTATTGTCTGCTATTGTACGTAATAGAAGACGTTACAATATAACAGTGGTAACCCAAAGTATTGTCTATTATTGTACGTAATAGAAGACGTTACAATATAACAGTGGTAACCCAAGTATTGTTCTGCTATTTGTACGTAATAGAAGACGTTACAATATAACAGTGGTAACCCAAGTATTGTCTGTTATTGTACGTAATAGAAGACGTTACAATATAACAGTGGTAACCCAAGTATTGTCTGTTATTGTACGTAATAGAAGACGTTACAATATAACAGTGGTAACCCAAGTATTGTCTGCTATTGTACGTATTAGAAGACGTTACAATATAACAGTGGTAACCTTAGTATTGTCTGTTATTGTACGTAATAGAGACGTTTACAATATAACAGTGGTAACCCAAGTATTGTCTGCTATTGTACGTAATAGAAGGCGTTACAATATAACAGTGGTAACCCAAGTATTGTCTGCTATTGTACGTAATAGAAGACGTTACAATATAACAGTGGTAACCCAAGTATTGTCTGCTATTGTACGTAATAGAAGACGTTACAATATAACAGTGGTAACCCAAGTATTGTCTGCTATTGTACGTAATAGAAGACGTTACAATATAACAGTGGTAACCCAAGTATTGTCTGCTATTGTACGTAATAAAGAAGACTTTACAATATAACAGTGGTGTACCCAAGTATTGTCTGTTATTATTGCGTAATAGAAGACGTTACAATATAACAGTGGTAACCCAAGTATTGTCTGCTATTGTACGTAATAGAAGACGTTACAATATAACAGTGGTAACCCAAGTATTGTCTGTTATTGTACGTAATAGAAGACGTTACAATATAACAGTGGTAACCCAAGTAGCAATGCTATTGCGGCGAATAGAAGACGTTAACATAACAGAGGTAACCCAAGTATTGTCTGCTATTGTACGTAATAGAAGACGTTACAATATAACAGAGGTAACCCAAGTATTGTCTGCTATTGTACGTAATAGAAGACGTTACAATATAACAGAGGTAACCCAAGTATTGTCTGCTATTGTACGTAATAGAAGACGTTACAATATAACAGTGGTAGCCCAAGTATTGTCTATTATTGTACGTAATAGAAGACGTTACAATATAACAGTGGTAACCCAAGTATTGTCTGCTATTGTACGTAATAGAAGACGTTACAATATAACAGAGGTAACCCAAGTATTGTCTGCTATTGTACGTAATAGAAGACGTTACAATATAACAGTGGTAACCCAAGTATTGTCTGTTATTGTACGTAATAGAAGACGTTACAATATAACAGTGGTAACCCAAGTATTGTCTGCTATTGTACGTAATAGAAGACGTTACAATATAACAGTGGTAACCCAAGTATTGTCTGTTATTGTACGTAATAGAAGACGTTACAAGTATAACAGTGGTAACCCAAGTATTGTCTGTTTTTGTACGTAATAGAAGACGTTACAATATAACAGTGGTAAGCCAAAGTATTGTCTGTTATTGTACGTAATAGAAGACGTTCCAATATAACAGTGGTAACCCAAGTATTGTCTGTTATTGTACGTAATAGAAGACGTTACAATATAACAGTTGTAACCCAAGTATTGTCTGTTATTGTACGTAATAGAAGACGTTACAATATAACAGTGGTAACCCAAGTATTGTCTGTTATTGTACGTAATAGAAGACGTAGATTTTTATTTACAATATAACAGTGGTAACCCAAGTATTGTCTGTTATTGTACGTAATAGAAGACGTTCCAATATAACAGTGGTAACCCAAGTATTGTCTGCTATTGTACGTAATAGTTAATAAGGGGGTAAAAGTATTTTTTATTTAGTATGAAGACGTTACAATATAACAGTGGTAACTTAAGTATTGTGTATGGTATATGGGACGTTACATTATGTGATGTTTCTAAGTATTGTCTGCTATTGTACGTAATAGAAGACGTTACAATATAACAGTGGTAACCCAAGTATTGTCTGCTATTGTACGTAATAGAAGACGTTACAATATACCAGTGGTAACCCAAGTATTGTCTGCTATTGTACGTAATAGAAGACGTTACAATATAACAGTGGTAACCCAAGTATTGTCTGCTATTGTACGTAATAGAAGACGTTACAATATAACAGTGGTAACTCAAGTATTGTCTGCTATTGTACGTAATAGAAGACGTTACAATATAACAGTGGTAACCCAAGTATTGTCTGCTATTGTACGTAATAGAAGACGTTACAATATAACAGTGGTAACCCAAGTATTGTCTGTTATTGTACGTAATAGAAGACGTTACAATATAACAGTGGTAACCCAAGTATTGTCTGCTATTGTACGTAATAGAAGACGTTACAATATAACAGTGGTAACCCAAGTATTGTCTGTATTGTAAAGAAGGAAAAGGGAACAAGTAAAAAAAAGAGGGTATTGTACGTAATAGAAGACGTTACAATATAACAGTGAAGGGTAACCCAAGTATTGTCTGCTATTGTACGTAATAGAAGACGTTACAATATAACAGTGGTAACCCAATTAAAAAAACAAGTATTGTTCTGTTATTGTACGTAATAGAAGACGTTACAATATAATAGTGGTAACCCAAGTATTGTCTGCTATTTATAAATAAATCCACATGTAACAATATTTCTTTTTACTAATGAAATTAAATATAAATGGTACCCCGGTATTCTTTTTATAATAAAAAATTAATATAAAATTATCAATATTTTTTGTACGTAATAGAAGACGTTACAATATAACAGTGGTAACCTAAGTATTGTCTGCTATTGTACGTAATAGAAGACGTTACAATATAACAGTGGTAACTCAAGTATTGTCTGCTATTGTGCGTAATAGAAGACGTTACAATATAACAGTGGTAACCTCAAGTATTGTCTGCTATTGTACGCATTAGAAGACGTTACAATATAATGGTGGTAACCCAAGTATTGTCTGTTATTGTACGTACTAGAAGACGTTACAATATACGAGTGGTAACCCATGTATTGTCTGCTATTGTACGTAATAGAAGATTAAGAGCAAATATAGTAACTTAAGTATTGTCTTATAATGCATTAATACGTTACAATTTAACAGTGGTAGCCCAAGTATTGACTACGGATGTACGTAATATAGAGACGTTACAATTTAACAGGAATTATAACCAGTGGTAACCCAAGTATTGTCTGCTTTTTGTACGTATTAAAAGACGTAAATACAATTTAACAGTGGTAAGCTCCAAGTATTATTCATATTGTACGTAATAGAAGACGTTACAATTTAATAACAGTATAAATTATGGTAACCAAAGTATGGTCTGTTTTTGTACGTAATAGAAGACGTTATCAAGTATAACATGAAGGTGGTAACCAAAGTATTGTCTATTATTGTACGTAATAGAAGACGTATACACTATAACATTAGTAAGCCAAAGTATTGTCTATTATTGTATGTAATAGAAGACCTTACAATATAACAGTGGTAACCAAAGTATTGTCTATTATTGTACGTAATGGAAGACGTTACAATATAACAGTGGTAACCCAAAGTAATGTCTATCATTGTATGTGCCGCGAAGACCTTTACAATATAACAGTAGTAAGCCGTATTATTTGTCTATAATAATGCGTAATGGATGACAGATACAATATAACAGTGGTAAACCCAAGTATTGTCTAAATATTGTACTTCATAGAAGACGTTACAATATAACAGTGGTAACCCAAAGTATTGTCTGTTATTGTGTCGTGATAGAAGACGTATAAATATAACAGTGGTAACCCAAGTATTGTCTGTTATTGTACGTATTAGAAGACGTTTCAATATAACAGTTGTTAAACTTAAGTATTGTTTGCTATTGTACGTAATACAAGACGTTACCACATATAACAGTGGTAACCTTATATGTATTGTCTGCTATTGTACGTGTAGAAGACGTTACAATATAACAGTGGTAACCCATTGTTATTGGTGAAGCTATTGTACGTAATAGAAGACGTTACAATATAACAGTGGTAACCCAAGTATTGTCTGCTATAGCACAGTTTAATAGAAGACGTTACAATATATATTAGTGGTAACCCAAAGTATTGTCTGCTATTGTACGTAATAGAAGACTTTGGCAATATAACGAGTGTACCATGTTATTGTCTGTTAATGTACGTCCAGAAGACGTTTCAATATAAAATAGGTGGTAACCCAAGTATTAACTGTTATTGTACGTAATAGAAGACGTTACAATATAACAGTGAAGTAACCGAGTATTGTTGCTATTGTACGTGGCAGAAGACGTTACAATATAACAGTGGTAAAGCAAGTATTGTCTGCTATTGTACGTAATAGAAGACGTTACAATATAACAGAGGTAACCCAAGTATTGTCTGCTATTGTACGTAATAAAGAAGACGTTACAATATAACAGTTAAAAAAAAGGTAACCCAAGTATTGTCAGCTATTGTACGTAATAGAAGACGTTACAATATAACAGAGGTAACCCAAGTATTGTCTGCTATTGTACGTAATAGAAGACGTTACAATATAACAGAAGATTACCCAAACAATGTCTGCTATTGTACGTAATAGAAGACGTTACAATATAACAGTGGTAGCCAGTATTGTCTGCTATTGTACGTAATAGAAGACGTTACAATATAACAGTGGTAGCCCAAGTATTGTCTACTATTGTACGTAATAGAAGACGTTACAATATAACAGTGGTAACCCAAGTATTGTCTGCTATTGTACGTAATAGAAGACGTTACAATTTAACAGGGTAACCCAAGTATTGTCTGCTAATGTACGTAATAGAAGACGTTACAATTTATGGGGAGTACTCTTTAGTGAAGTAGCAAAGTATTGTCTGTTTTTGTACGTAATAGAAGACGTTACAATATAACAGTGGTAAGCCAAAGTATTGTGTATTATTGTACGTAATAGAAGACGTTACAATATAACAGTGGTAACCCAAAGTATTGTCTATTATTGTACGTAATAGAAGACGTTACAATATAACAGTGGTAAGCCAAAGTATTGTCTATTATTGTACGTAATAGAAGACGTTACAATATAACAATGGTAAGCCAAAGTATTGTCTATTATTGTACGTAATAGAAGACGATAATAATAAAATATAATCAGTGGTAAGCCAAAGTATTGTCTATTATTGTACGTAATAGAAGACGATATACAATATAACGAGTGGTTACCTAAGTATTGTCTGCATTATTGTACGTAATGAAGACGTTACAATATAACAGTGGTCAACCCTAAGTATTGTCTGCTATCGTACGTAATAGAAGACGTTACAATATAACAGTGGTAACCCAAGTATTGTCTGCTATTGTACGTAATAGAAGACGTTACAATATAACAGTGGTAACCCAAGTATTGTCTGTTATTGTACGTAATAGAAGACGATACAAACATAACAGTGGTAACCCAAGTATTGTCTGTTATTGTACGTAATAGAAGACGTACCAATAATAACAGTGGTAACCCAAGTATTGTCTGTTATTGTACGTAATAGAAGACGTTCAATATAACAGTGGTAACCCAAGTATTGTCTGTTATTGTACGTAATAGAAGACGTTACAATATAACAGTGGTAACCCAAGTATTGTCTGTTATTGTACGTAATAGAAGACGTTACAATATAACAGTGGTAACCCAAGTATTGTCTGTTATTGTACGTAATAGAAGACGTTGCAATATAACAGTGGTAACCCAAGTATTGTCTGTTATTGTACGTAATAGAAGACGTTACCAATATAACAGGGTAACCCAAGTATTGTCTGTTATTGTACGTAATAGAAGACGTTCCAATATAACAGTGGTAACCCAAGTATTGTCTGTTATTGTACGTAATAGAAGACGTTACAATATAACAGTGGTAACCCAAGTGGCCATTGTCTGTTATTGTACGTAATAGAAGACGTTACAATATAACAAGTGGTAACCCAAGTATTGTCTGCTATTGTACGTAATAGAAGACGTTACAATATAACAGTGGTAACCCAAGTATTGTCTGCTATTGTACGTAATAGAAGACGTTACAATATAACAGTGGTAACCCAAGTATTGTCTGCTATTGTACGTAATAGAAGACGTTACAATATAACAGTGGTAACCCAAGTATTGTCTGCTATTGTACGTAATAGAAGACGTTACAATATAACAGTGGTAGCTTCCCAAGTATTGTCTGCTATTGTACGTAATAGAAGACGTTACAATATAACAGTGGTAACCCAAGTATTGTCTGCTATTGTACGTAATAGAAGACGTTACAATATAACAGTGGTAACCCAAGTATTGTCTGCTATTGTACGTAATAGAAGACGTTACAATATAACAGTGGTAACCCAAGTATTGTCTGCTATTGTACGTAATAGAAGACGTTACAATATAACAGTGGTAACCCAAGTATTGTCTGTTATTGTACGTAATAGAAGACGTTACAATATAACAGTAGAAGACGTTACAATATAACAGTGGTAACCCAAGTATTGTCTGTATTGTACGTAATAATAGAAGACGTTACAATATAACAGTGGTAACCCAAGTATTGTCTGTTATTGTACGTAATAGAAGACGTTACAATATAACAGTGGTAACCCAAGTATTGTCTGCTATTGTACGTAATAGAAAACGTTACAATATAACGAGTAGTAGCAAGTATTGTCTGTTATTGTACGTAATAGAAGACGTTACAATATAACAGTGGTAACCCAAGTATTGTCTGTTATTGTACGCTAATAGAAGACGTTACAATATAACAGTGGTAACCCAAGTATTGTCTGCTATTGTACGTAATAGAAGACGTTACAATATAACAGTAGTAACCTAAGTATTGTCTGCTATTGTACGTAATAGAAGACGTTACAATATAACAGTGGTAACCCAAGTATTGTCTGCTATTGTACGTAATAGAAGACGTTACAATATAACAGTGGTAACCCAAGTATTGTCTGCTATTGTACGTAATAGAAGACGTTACAATATAACAGTGGTAACCCAAGTATTGTCTGCTATTGTACGTAATGAAGACGTTACAATATAACAGTGGTAACCCAAGTATTGTCTGCTATTGTACGTAATAGAAGACGTTACAATATAACAGTGGTAACCCAAGTATTGTCTGCTATTGTACGTAATAGAAGACGTTACAATATAACAGTGGTAACCCAAGTATTGTCTGCTATTGTACGTAATAGAAGACGTTACAATATAACAGTGGTAACCCAAGTATTGTCTGCTATTGTACGTAATAGAAGACGTTACAATATAACAGTGGTAACCCAAGTATTGTCTGCTATTGTACGTAATAGAAGACGTTACAATATAACAGTGGTAAGCCAAAGTATTGTCTATTATTGTACGTAATAGAAGACGTTACAATATAACAGTGGTAACCCAAGTATTGTCTGCTATTGTACGTAATAGAAGACGTTACAATATAACAGTGGTAACCCAAGTATTGTCTGCTATTGTACGTAATAGAAGACGTTACAATATAACAGTGGTAACCCAAGTATTGTCTGCTATTGTACGTAATAGAAGACGTTACAATATAACAGTGGTAACCCAAGTATTGTCTGTTATTGTACGTAATAGAAGACGTTACAATATAACAGTGGTAACCCAAGTATTGTCTGCTATTGTACGTAATAGAAGACGTTACAATATAACAGTGGTAACCCAAGTATTGTCTGCTATTGTACGTAATAGAAGACGTTACAATATAACAGTGGTAACCCAAGTATTGTCTGTTATTGTACGTAATAGAAGACGTTACAATATAACAGTGGTAACCCAAGTATTGTCTGCTATTGTACGTAATAGAAGACGTTACAATATAACAGTGGTAACCTAAGTATTGTCTATTGTCTGCTATTGTACGTAATAGAAGACGTTACAATATAACAGTGGTAACCCAAGTATTGTCTGCTATTGTACGTAATAGAAGACGTTACAATATAACAGTGGTAACCCAAGTATTGTCTGCTATGTACGTAATGAAGACGTTACAATATAACAGTGGTAACCCAAGTATTGTCTGCTATTGTACGTAATAGAAGACGTTACAATATATAACCCAAGTATTGTCTGTTATTGTACGGTAATAGGACGTTACAATATAACAGTGGTAACCCAAGTATTGTCTGCTATTGTACGTAATAGAAGACGTTACAATATAACAGTGGTAACCCAAGTATTGTCTGCTATTGTACGTAATAGAAGACGTTACAATATAACAGTGGTAAGCCAAGTATTGTCTATTATTGTACGTAATAGAAGACGTTACAATATAACAGTGGTAACCCAAGTATTGTCTGCTATTGTACGTAATAGAAGACGTTACAATATAACAGTGGTAACCCAAGTATTGTCTGCTATTGTACGTAATAGAAGACGTTACAATATAACAGTGGTAACCCAAGTATTGTCTGCTATTGTACGTAATAGAAGACGTTACAATATAACAGTGGTAACCCAAGTATTGTCTGCTATTGTACGTAATAGAAGACGTTACAATATAACAGTGGTAACCCAAGTATTGTCTGCTATTGTACGTAATAGAAGACGTTACAATATAACAGTGGTAACCCAAGTATTGTCTGCTATTGTACGTAATAGAAGACGTTACAATATAACAGTGGTAACCCAAGTATTGTCTGCTATTGTACGTAATAGAAGACGTTACAATATAACAGTGGTAACCCAAGTATTGTCTGCTATTGTACGTAATAGAAGACGTTACAATATAACAGTGGTAACCCAAGTATTGTCTGTTATTGTACGTAATAGAAGACGTTACAATATAACAGTGGTAACCCAAGTATTGTCTGTTATTGTACGTAATAGAAGACGTTACAATATAACAATGGTAAGCCAAAGTATTGTCTATTATTGTACGTAATAGAAGAATTTACAATATAACAGTGGTAACCCAAGTATTGTCTGTTATTGTACGTAATAGAAGACGTTACAATATAACAGTGGTAACCCAAGTATTGTCTGCTATTGTACGTAATAGAAGACGTTACAATATAACAGTGGTAACCCAAGTATTGTCTGTTATTGTACATAATAGAAGACGTTACAATATAACAGGGGTAACCCAAGTATTGTCTGCTATTGTACGTAATAGAAGACGTTACAATATAACAGGGGTAACCCAAGTATTGTCTGTTATTGTACGTAATAGAAGTTACAATATAACAGTGGTAACCCAAGTATTTTCTGTTATTGTACGTAATAGAAGACGTTACAATATAACAGTGGTAACCCAAGTATTGTCTATTATTGTACGTAATAGAAGACGTTACAATATAACAGTGGTAACCCAAGTATTGTCTATTATTGTACGTAATAGAAGACGTTACAATATAACAGTGGTAACCCAAGTATTGTCTGTTATTGTACGTAATAGAAGACGTTACAATTTAACAGTGGTAACCCAAGTATTGTCTGTTATTGTACGTAATAGAAGACGTTACAATATAACAGTGGTAAGCCAAAGTATTGTCTATTATTGTACGTAATAGAAGACGTTACAATATAACAGTGGTAAGCCAAAGTATTTTCTATTATTGTACGTAATAGAAGACGTTACAATATAATAGTGGTAACCCAAGTATTGTCTGCTATTGTACGTAATAGAAGACGTTACAATATAACAGTGGTAACCCAAGTATTGTCTGTTATTGTACGTAATAGAAGACGTTACAATATAACAGTGGTAACCCAAGTATTGTCTGCTATTGTACGTAATAGAAGACGTTACAATATAACAGTGGTAACCCAAGTATTGTCTGTTATTGTACGTAATAGAAGACGTTACAATATAACAGTGGTAACCCAAGTATTGTCTGCTATTGTACGTAATAGAAGACGTTACAATATAACAGTGGTAACCCAAGTATTGTCTGCTATTGTACGTAATAGAAGACGTTACAATATAACAGTGGTAACCCAAGTATTGTCTGCTATTGTACGTAATAGAAGACGTTACAATATAACAGTGGTAACCCAAGTATTGTCTGCTATTGTACGTAATAGAAGACGTTACAATATAACAGTGGTAACCCAAGTATTGTCTGCTATTGTACGTAATAGAAGACGTTACAATATAACAGTGGTAACCAAGGTATTGTCTGCTATTGTACGTAATAGAAGACGTTACAATATAACAGTGGTAACCCAAGTATTGTCTGCTATTGTACGTAATAGAAGACGTTACAATATAACAGTGGTAACCCAAGTATTGTCTGCTATTGTACGTAATAGAAGACGTTACAATATAACAGTGGTAACCCAAGTATTGTCTGCTATTGTACGTAATAGAAGACGTTACAATATAACAGTGGTAACCCAAGTATTGTCTGCTATTATACGTAATAGAAGACGTTACAATATAACAGTGGTAACCCAAGTATTGTCTGCTATTGTACGTAATAGAAGACGTTACAATATAACAGTGGTAACCCAAGTATTGTCTGCTATTGTACGTAATAGAAGACGTTACAATATAACAGTGGTAACCCAAGTATTGTCTGCTATTGTACGTAATAGAAGACGTTACAATATAACAGTGGTAACCCAAGTATTGTCTGCTATTGTACGTAATAGAAGACGTTACAATATAACAGTGGTAACCCAAGTATTGTCTGCTATTGTACGTAATAGAAGACGTTACAATATAACAGTGGTAACCCAAGTATTGTCTGCTATTGTACGTAATAGAAGACGTTACAATATAACAGTGGTAACCCAAGTATTGTCTATTATTGTACGTAATAGAAGACGTTACAATATAACAGTGGTAACCCAAGTATTGTCTGCTATTGTACGTAATAGAAGACGTTACAATATAACAGTGGTAACCCAAGTATTGTCTGCTATTGTACGTAATAGAAGACGTTACAATATAACAGTGGTAAGCCAAAGTATTGTCTATTATTGTACGTAATAGAAGAATTTACAATATAACAGTGGTAACCCAAGTATTGTCTGCTATTGTACGTAATAGAAGACGTTACAATATAACAGTGGTAACCCAAGTATTGTCTGCTATTGTACGTAATAGAAGACGTTACAATATAACAGTGGTAACCCAAGTATTGTCTGTTATTGTACGTAATAGAAGACGTTACAATATAACAGTGGTAACCCAAGTATTGTCTGCTATTGTACGTAATAGAAGACGTTACAATATAACAGTGGTAACCCAAGTATTGTCTGTTATTGTACGTAATAGAAGTTACAATATAACAGTGGTAACCCAAGTATTTTCTGTTATTGTACGTAATAGAAGACGTTACAATATAACAGTGGTAACCCAAGTATTGTCTATTATTGTACGTAATAGAAGACGTTACAATATAACAGTGGTAACCCAAGTATTGTCTGTTATTGTACGTAATAGAAGACGTTACAATTTAACAGTGGTAACCCAAGTATTGTCTATTATTGTACGTAATAGAAGACGTTACAATATAACAGTGGTAACCCAAGTATTGTCTGCTATTGTACGTAATAGAAGACGTTACAATTTAACAGTGGTAACCCAAGTATTGTCTGTTATTGTACGTAATAGAAGACGTTACAATTTAACAGTGGTAACCCAAGTATTGTCTGTTATTGTACGTAATAGAAGACGTTACAATATAACAGTGGTAAGCCAAAGTATTGTCTATTATTGTACGTAATAGAAGACGTTACAATATAACAGTGGTAAGCCAAAGTATTGTCTATTATTGTACGTAATAGAAGACGTTACAATATAACAGTGGTAAGCCAAAGTATTGTCTATTATTGTACGTAATAGAAGACGTTACAATATAACAGTGAAGACGATACAATATATAACGGTATTAAGCCAAAGTATTGTCTATTATTGTACGTAATAGAAGACGTTACAATATAACAGTGGTAAGCCAAAGTATTGTCTATTATTGTACGTAATAGAAGACGATACAATATAACAGTGGTAAGCCAAAGTATTGTCTATTATTGTACGTAATAGAAGACGTTGCAATATAACAGTGGTAAGCCAAAGTATTGTCTATTATTGTACGTAATGGAAGACGTTACAATATAACAGTGGTAAGCCAAAGTATTGTCTGCTATTGTACGTAATAGAAGACGTTACAATATAACAGTGGTAACCCAAGTATTGTCTGTTATTGTACGTAATAGAAGACGTTACAATATAACAGTGGTAACCCAAGTATTGTCTGTTATTGTACGTAATAGAAGACGTTACAATTCAAATATTCAAAGAACAATTGCCAATGATTTATTTCAATTTATTAGAACATAGCAGGGCTTAAGTCGATTGGACCAATCTATCCAAGTATGGTTTGGGCTGGTCATAAATTTAATAAACATATAGTTATATGTATATATATATATATAATTATATATGTATGTATATATATATATGAGAAGTAATTTTGTATTTAACACAAGTTATGAAATGTACATGGTAATTGTGTACTTGTGACTGTAGCGGGTTTGTTTTCTTCTGTATGTTGTGTGCCTCTGATTATTTTATGATCAGTGATGAAGTCTCCTTTCATCCTATTATTGTCTGTTTACGATTAGACGTCTTCACACTTAGAACAGTTACATGTATAAACAAAAGCACTTGTGTTGCTGTGGTGATGGCAATATTTATTACACGACAAAGTCAAGCAACATCAAATATAATCCAATAGCAATAATAGTTACAATTTCATGTGATTTCTCTAAGTCCAATAACTTTACTATAAGCTAATCGAGATCGCTCTCCACTCTATCTAAAATCTTCTGTTTCTTTATTTCAAAACACTCTAAGACTACACTCTAAGACTACACTCTAAGACTACACTCTAAGACTACACTCTAAGACTACACTCTAAGACTACACTCTAAGACTACACTCTAAGACTACACCCTACTTCGACAGCTATTTCATACTACTGAGTACCTCTCTCTACGACTGTCTCATTCTATACGCTCTTGAAGTAGTCGTACAATATGACTTGTTGAGTCACTTCCTTATGGCTCTTCATACTACAGAGCACCCCCCCTCTCTCTCTCTCTCTACGACTGTCTATATGGCCTCGTAGCAGTGACGTAGCGAGCTTAACTCGCGCCCTGGGCACAATACCTTTTAAGCGCCCCCCCATACTTCGCAAACCATATAATATCATATGTAAAATATACCATTTGTCGCCCCTTTGTGAGTAGCGCCCGGGACATGATGCCCCCTCTTGCCCACCCCTCGCTACGCCTCTGTCTCGCAGTAGTCGTACAATATGACTTGTTCAGTTGTTCCCTTGTATCAAGCCACCCACAACTATCTAAAGGGATACAGTAACACACCGCAGTAGTCGTACAATTTGACTTGTTCAGTTGTTCCCTTGTATCAAGCCACCCACAACTATCTAAAGGGATACAGTAACACACCGCAGTAGTCGTACAATTTGACTTGTTCAGTTGTTTCCTTGTATCAAGCCACCCACAACTATCTAAAGGGATACAGTAACACACCGCAGTAGTCGTACAGTATGACTTGTTGAGTTGTTGCCTTGTGTCAAGCCACCCACAACTATCTCAAGGGATACAGTAACACACCGCAGTAGTCGTACAATATGACTTGTTGAGTTGTTGCCTTGTGTCAAGCCACCCACAACTATATCAAGGGATACAGTAACACACCGCAGTCGTCCTTTGTTTAACGCCCCCCTCCCCCTTCCAAAGGTACACCCGTCTTAGTGTCGTCCGATTTTCCAGTCCAGTACTATGGAATGTGTCCCGATGCGACCCCTGTCTAACCCTAAGTGTGGCGTCTGTCAGCTACAATAAATAGTGGTGTCAACTCTTAGTGTATATGTGGGAGCTTTCTCAACAGAATCATCTCATTCGTACACTTGACGCATTACATGAAACACATGCTAATAAATGGACACTGACTTGATGACTTGGTGACTTGGTGACTCAACGCGGGGTGTGGTACTGCTCAACTCCTCGTGGCAATAAGACTAAGTCTTATTATTCATGCTGTGCTAAAGTAATGAATATGTTTAATGACCACATCTTCATCTATACTGAGACGGGAAATTTGTGATTTGAGCCAATAGAGCCCTATGTTTTATTCATCTCAGTCGACCTGATGCTGGACTGCCAGTTCTTATCTAATCAATAGCTAGCCACTGATCAATAGCTGGTCGGTCATAATCTGATTAATAGTTTATCAGATTTAATGGTTCAGTGGAATGATTTGAATTGAATGAAGACAAAGTTTAGATGCTGCGGTAGGATGGGCTACTGGTGTGAGGCGGTGTGTCGGTGGAGGTCAGTGGAGAACATGTAATGTGATTGGATGAATGGAATTACGTCAGAAACATAGTTTCACCTTACATCAACTAAAAGTATTTGATACCAATTAACAAAAAGGTAATTTGTCTATTGACTAATAGTGTTGATTTTAGTCATTCATTTGAATTCATTTGACTAATTGTGTAGGATTTGGGGGGTCATTCATTTGACATTATCAATTCAGATGAGCAAAAAATATAAATTGTGATATATTTTGACATTTGAAAAATGAACAAGCTGTAGGTTATGTATATTGACGCGCCAGGTGTGTTCAGTTATCGATTTTAGTCCCCCAGTTAACTTCAAAAAGTGAAATATTGCTCCAGTATTGTTCTATTAATAGACTATGTCTTACATGGGCTCAACTACATGGGAAGGTTGCAACAGATCTGATCAAACATTAATTTCAGATTGATAACTTATGTATGTTTAGTAGGCATGTTTTGTTTGACACATGTTTATTGTCATAATATCTGTAAGCTATCCGTTGAGATAGACTCATATACACTGGTATTCGCAGCTTAAGATTTATTCGTAATAGCTTACATGTACAGAAAGTAACACATTATGTAATAAAGGCTTCAAATTATCCAACAGATTTATTATCTCGGTGAATCTGATAATGAACTTCAAAAGTATATTTTATTTATTTTTCGCACTCGAAGTTAGTTTCTCTACTTTAATGTATTATAATTTACTAGCTGTACCCTTCAAAACCTTTGTATAGTTATATCCCCATAGGCTTGATCGGTAGGGTATGTTATTTTTGGTTTCGGGCAGATCCGATTTTTCATAATTTTTTTTTTTAAACTGGAATACTGTTGAATTAATTCTTTACTTTCGATTTAACGCAGAACCCACACCGCTTTTATTTATATAGATTCTAATATCTTGGACACAGTTTACGTGTGGTTGATTGGACACGTGACATTCATTAATGTATGTTTGTTTGTTGTTGTTGAGTGATAAGTCGACGTATACACTGTTGGCACTCACGCGTTACGCTATTCATCACTCCACTGACACTCCAGTGTGCACATCACTCACTCTAGAATAATACAACAAAACGAATCGATAATGCCAGCCTGGCTCGAATGACAGGATTTCGGGCATCAATAGATCTCAGCACCTACACTTCTGGTCAGAGCACTGACAGGTTTGTGACAAGATGGTGTCTCGGTCTAGTCAAACATCTTCTCACACATTTAGTAGCACACACCGTCAAACACATCATGCCACACACATCTTCTCACACATTTAGTAGCACACATCGTCAAACACATCATGCCACACACATCTTCTCACACATTTAGTAGCACACATCGTCAAACACATCATGCCACACACATCTTCTCACACATTTAGTAGCACACATCGTCAAACACATCATGCCACACACATCTTCTCACACATTTAGTAGCACACATCGTCAAACACATCATGCCACACACATCTTCTCACACATTTAGTAGCACACATTTTAACACACATTGTCAGGCACATTTAATAGCACTCACTGTTAAACACATCGTGTCACATATTGTCGCACACTCACTACAAGGGCTTCACACATACTCACTACAGGTGCTTCACACACTCACTACAGGTGCTTCACACACTCACTACAGGTGCTTCACACACTCACTACAGGTGCTTCACACACTCACTACAGGTGCTTCACACACTCACTACAGGTGCTTCACAACCTCACTACAGGTGCTTCACACACTCACTACAGGTGTTTCACACACTTACTACAGATGCTTCACACACTTACTACAGATGCTTCACACACTTACTACAGATGCTTCACACACTTACTACAGATGCTTCACACACACTCACTACATGTGCTTTTATCAACATGTTTTCAACGTAATACCATCATAGTCCCCTTATCTTGTACGGATGTGACGTCATTCTCTTGTTTCTGTTAACCTCCACACCCTTCTCCCCTCTCCCAGCCGAGACTGTAATAGCAATGGACACAAAATGAAGACACATGTAAGTGACTTGAGTCGTGGGCATTTGAACCATAAATCAACATTCTGGGGGTCATGGCCTCATTATGAGAATAAGTATCACAAACTAAAGCTCCACACAGTCACAACTCGACACAGTAATAGTCTGTTCTATTTAAAAAACAATTCACTGCCATAGGACACAAACTTTGAATGACTTACAGTGTTACATGTTGTGAAAGTATAATTCATAGACACAGACTTTAAAGAGAAATTCGCAAAAAATATAACAACGTCGGTATTGTCACTTGCATGTTGTAAATGGAATATGTTCACTGACGTAGATTACACTCTCTGACGTCGGAATGGCGCTCATTAATATCCTTAAAGAGTCTGTGTCGGTTGTACGTCATGGTATGTTCTTGTCATCTTTCATCTACAGGTTTGTGATGACGTAATAATGCAAGCAGGCTATACAAGTCGTGTTTTATCAGGTACGTTCGACCTACTTAGTTATGGTTTCTACATAAATGGTGGACGGATGGCCAGGCGGTGTCTGTCGACCTTAGAGTCCCGGGTTCGACCCCCGATGAGAGCCAAGGAAATATTTCCAGATGAAATTAGGTGTAAAATCGCACAAATTCATGGGTACCTGACATTAGTTGGGGAAGTAAAGACGGTTGGTCCGTTGTGCTAACCACACAATCCCTTCATATGCCGTGGTTCTGAAACCGATGTACTCTACACTTAACCTACCCCCATGGCCTATCTATCTATCTATCTATCTATCTATCTATCTATCTATCTATCTATCTATCTATCTATCTATCTATCTATCTATCTATCTAACTACCTCCCTCCCTCTCTCTCTCTCTCTCTCTCTCTCTATATATATATATATATATATATATATATATATATATATATATATATATATATATACATATATATAATGTAATGTACATATTGGTGCGCTTTTATTATTTTTGTATCCCTCTCATTGGAAGAACCCAAGATACCTATAAATAGATTGATCCTTATTAAGACGTACAGTGTTCTGATTGGTCTGCCAATGAGATGAAAGAATTAGGATGACTCGGATACATGCTGTGTATGGTCATCATTATTAATGAAGAGATCAGTTGAAGCTAGAGAAGTTTATTAGAGTAGAGAGATAAGTTCTGAAGAGAGAGAGAGGGAGAGAGAGAGAGAGAGAGAGAGAGAGAGAGAGAGAGAGAGAGAGAGTAGTTAATGAAGAAGTCTTTGTCTTTATTTAGATTTAACATTCAAGTCTATTATTAAATATCATCTTCAAACTATCGATGGTTTTGACTCTAAACACTAGTGTGTTGTCATTGAGAATGTATAGCTACGCCACAAAAACTACCATTGCAAGTGTCTCCGTCAAGAATATTTCTGTTACACATTTAATTTATTAGTATAACATACAAATTGTTTGCATAAAGTTTTGATTGGGGGGAGGGGGGTCTGGCCTACTTACATGCACGGACTTATGAAATTCCCTGATGTATACCTTGGTCCAACTTTTTGCTCCGTTGACGAATTCTTCTAAATCAGACTAATGACTGGCAACTTTGTTATTATCGTGTTGCTAAGCAGATTAAATCTACCCTGTGCCGGTCTTAAGTTTATTGTTCAACAATAACTATAACCAATTATGAAACATTCCTGCAGCAATCATGTCGTTCAGTGAGTCGGAACGGCTCGCTGTGAACATTCAGTAGCAACAGCCCGGCTTATTTGTACAGACAGACAGACGAGGGAGTGTATTGATAGGACGGGAGGGGATAATAAACATTGATGACATGCCAACTAAAAGAAACTGTCAAATCCACAGACATCAGTCTTTACATTCATTCACATATGTTTTTTGTTTTTATTTTCGTTTTGTTTTTCTTTTATTGATCTGTTTGGTCATCTGGATTTATTCGTCGTTGTTTTTTTTTTTTGTTTTAATATGTCATCTTTTGTTCAGTTGAATTCATTCTTTCTATCGATCCAGGAGTCCACCGTGTGTGTACTTGAAAGAACACAAAAAGAGCTGGGCAGAGATTCATATCTTATGGACTAAACAACAAACAACAACATGTTTTAATAAAAGTACGCTTAACAAATGTCTGTGTTTTTTGAGTGTTCAGAAACCAAGTTAACCAATGGTGACATGTCACTCGGATTTTTAGCGCATTTTCGAGAAGTCGAATGCGCTATTGTTTCCGTTTTGTCCGTCTGTCATCACCCTAGATCTCAGCAACCATAAGTTCTAGACCCATGATGTATATACTTTTTTTGTAGGTCTTGGCCTGCCATTCCTGCATCAAAAGTCCATTTCGCGATCTGGCCTCTGAGGGCTGGGCATAAGTGTTTCTTAGGGTACCGTTTTTACTATATAAGCTATATTAATAATTATGTCATTTTCAAGGCCCCATTCTACACCTTATACGTAGCGATACGAGAATAAGGACCCTAGGGGCCCCAAGAGTATCTATCCCCCTAACATAAATTTGGTTTAAATAATTTTGGTCATGCCCTCTGAGGGCTGGGCATCAGTGTTTCTTAGGGTACCGGTTTTTTTACTATATAAGCTATATTAATAATTATGTCATTTTCATTTTTTTATATTTTTTTCAGATATATGCATTACACAATTGAATTTATAAACATTTCCAAAATTTACAAATATTTACTGAAAGCTAACATACGTACTGATACATAATACGAAAATGCACTAACACGCCCTGTGTCCAGGCTTAAGATGCTGGTTTAAATTTACTCTTATCACATCTTGTTGCACCAGTGGAATATCAGGGTTGCAGTAAACATTGAATATCAGGGTTGTAGTAACATAATGAATATCAGGGTTGTAGTAAACATTGAATATCAGGGTTGTAGTAACATAATGAATATCAGGGTTGTAGTAAACATGGAATATCAGGGTTTTAGTAACACATTGAATATCAGGGTTGTAGTAACATATTGAATATCAGGCTTGTAGTAGCACATTGAATATCAGGGTTGTAGTACGTGTTGAAGAAATGTTCTCACAGGAAATGAAATAGGAATGAAAGACCTTTAATTAAATTTATCCAAGAACTAGGTCCAGGACGTGATTAGCTCTCACCCTTCCTCCCTCCCTTCCTATTTACTCACCTGCATACCCGACCCCCCATCCCCCACCCCCTGGTACTGTTAGCCTGGTGCCAGAGATAATGTAAAAAAAAAGCGATAAGGAAAAATCCGGCAGGTGAATCAAATAGATTATCAGCGACCAGATGGCTGTTAAGTTCAGACAATCCCAGGACTGGAACCACGACCTCGCTGATTGGGTCTGGACTGAACTGTGGGGCTGAGATGAACTTTTAAAACACAGGGCTTGTCGCATGTGGCTCCGGTCGTTGGTTGCAAACTTGGAGCCAGACCTGATACCGACAGATAATATTTGGGTCCCCAGACACCGTGTATGGTCCAGTCATGTCCATTTCTTGAGACCAGCACTGAAAGGTGATAAAAGAAAGGTACGTGTCGGGTAATGATTGAGTCTAATTAGGATGTCCATTGAAAACAAATTTAGGGGAAGCCTGGTATGTTAATAGAAGATCGGCTAGAAACTGATTTAAAAAGAATTCATCTATTTTCAACATTTTTACTTTTATAAATACTGTATCCGCGAGGAAAACTGTTAACTAGTTCAAATTTTGAGGAAAAAAAAACATTTATTTATAAGAACAGTTAAAGCATTTCACCAAATCAGCTTAATTTGTTTAAACTTTATGTTTGCTTATTATTATTCTGTGTATATTCAGTCTTGAACTTTCAATTTCATCATATAGTCAAACGATGGCAAAATCTGGCTTATCGAGTTATATGCAGCTCTTCGGCTCATATGTACAGTGACCTATTCCCCTGTACAGTGACCTGTCAACCTGTACAGCAACCTGTCCATATGTACAGTGACCTATTCCCCTGTACAGTGACCTATTCCTCTGTACAGTGACCTGTCGATATGTACAGCGACCTGTCAACCTGTACAGTGACCTATTCATCTGTACAGTGACCTGTCCATATGTATAGTGACCTATCCACCTGTACAGCGACCTGTCAACCTGTACAGTGACCTATTCCTCTGTACAGTAACCACTCCATCTGTACAGTGACTTCTACTAAATAGATGCACCGATCTCCTCTATAACATAGTTATGACATAGAAATGACGTAAAAAGACACGAGTTATTTGATGATGTAAATAGACACAAGTCATTTGATGATGTAAATAGACTCAAGTCATTTGATGATGTAAATAGACTCAAGTCATTTGATGATGTAAATAGACACGTCATTTGATGATGTAAATAGACTCAAGTCATTTGATGATGTAAATAGACACAAGTCAATTGATGATCTAAAGACACACAAGTCATTTGATGACATGCAAGTAATGTCGTAATTTCGAAACACCCCCAACTCATTTAATTTGGGGGGCGGGGGGGACCCACATCATTGACTCAGTGACATTTAAATTTTGCGATGCAGAATGTCACTGATCCGATTCTAACAGTTGTCCCCCCTGTAGTTTAATTCTTATCCCTCTTCTATCCTGTACCCCCCCCCCCCCCGGAAGATATATCTGTTTGCGAGACATGAAAGAAGTTCCCGGGTGTCATGTTCCCAAGGTTACATTGAAAGATGTATTGCTCCGCCGAGAGAATTAATTGCT
The DNA here is from genome assembly GCA_021962125.1 of Bulinus truncatus. NCBI lineage: Eukaryota > Metazoa > Mollusca > Gastropoda > Planorbidae > Bulinus > Bulinus truncatus. Next base: position 1,669,269 of record JAGDYQ010000026.1, read on the forward strand.
CCTGTGAAGTTCTCCGCATTACCCCCCCCCACACACACACACACACTAAATCTGTGGTGATAAAAGCTTATGTCAAGACTGACTTGGTCCAGTCAACTATTTCATCTTTCACTCAGGTCGTGAAGTCAGAGGAAACCATCAATGTGAGGATGACTGGAGGTCAGCGGACATGTTTTACTCGAGTTAAGGCCGTAAAACATGAGACTGGACGTTACACTTCTGTCAGCGGCTGATGGACATCAAAGAGAAACACAGATATAGACTACGAATATTTTTTACTTACTGGTCTGGTTCATGGACAATCTCAAAAAAAAGGTTTTAACCTAGGATTGAACAACTGGATTTTTAAAAAAAAATCTATTTCCGCCATTCTCGATTTGATGAAGCTGGAAAAAAAATATATTTACATACAGTGTATTTTGTAATAAAATATCCATCCATATATTTACCTGATGTTGAGCTAAAGGCTCAATGAAAAGAAATTGTATATAGATATAGCTATGTATTTAGATAAAATTATCTATTTAGATATATCTATGAATTTAGATACAACTATGTATTTAGATAAATCTATTTATTTAGATATATGTATGTATTTAGATATATGTATTTATTTAGATAGATCTATGTATTTAGATATAACTATGTATTTAAACAACTGTTTTATTTATCACTTGATTTTCAATGTTTTTTAAATATAGATCGAGACATGGAGTCATAAGATTTGACTTATATAGAGTCATAAGATTTGACTTATATAGAGTCGTAAGATTTGACTTATATAGAGTCATAAGATTTGACTTATATAGTCATAAAATTTGACTTATATAGAGTCGTAAGATTTGACTTATATAGAGTCATAAGATTTGACTTATATAGAGTCGTAAGATTTGACTTATATAGAGTCATAAGACCATCTGAGTTTGTTAGTGTTGTTGTTTAATTTTTTTTCCCTTTAAAAGACATGTACGATTGAATGATTGTCTGTGAATGTGAGTAACGTTTGTATTTTAATGATTGTCTGTGAATGTGAGTAACGTTTGTATTTTAATGATTGTCTGTGAATGTGAGTAACGTTTGTATTTTAATGATTGTCTGTGAATGTGAGTAACGTTTGTATTTTAATGATTGTCTGTGAATGTGAGTAACGTTTGTATTTTAATGATTGTCTGTGAATGTGGTTAATCTATATGTGTGAATGATTGCCTTTGTATGTGGGTAATCTTTGTATGTGAATGATATGGTGATTGAAACATCAGACTTTTAAGTCATTTAGTAGATTAAGAAGATATAAAATAAGTAGACAATGATTGATCAGCTCAATAGTGTAGCACTTTATCATTAATAAGCTCAAATGTGTCCCCTTCTTAAAAAAATAATCAGGTCACTTGTATCGCCCTTTATAGTTAATCAGGTCACTTGTATCGCCCTTTATAGTTAATCAGGTCACTTGTATCGCCCTTTATAGTTAATCAGGTCATTTGTTTCGCCCTGTATAGTTAATCAGGTCACTTGTGTCGCCCTGTATAGTTAATCAGGTCACTTGTGTCGCCCTTTATAATTAATCAGGTCAATGTATCGCCCTTTATAGTTAATCAGGTCACTTCTGTCGCCCTTTATAGTTAATCAGGTCATTTGTGTCGCCCTGTATAGCTGATCAGGTCACTTGTGTCGCCCTGTATAATTAATCGGGTCAATGTGTCACCCTGCATAATTAAGTTTGATCGACCCAGTTATTGGGTTCAATACTGATCTTACGCAGTGGGTTATTTCTTTCCAGGAGACCTGGCCTTTACAGGAACTAAAAATATTAATTTCATTGAGCTCCAATATTTCTACACGGTCATTGCTACAGGATCAATTGAAAGACATACATTGTGACGGTATCGATTGTAAGACATACATTGTGGCGGTATCGATTGTAAGACATACATTGTGGCGGTATCGATTGTAAGACATACAGTGTGGCGGTATCGATTGTAAGACATACAGTGTGGCGGTATCGATTGTAAGACATTCAGTGTGGCGGTATCGATTGTAAGACTTACATTGTGGCGGTATCGATTGTAAGACATACAGTGTGGCGGTATCGATTGTAAGACATACATTGTGACGGTAGCGATTGTAAGACATACAGTGTGGCGGTATCGATTGTAAGACATACAGTGTGGCGGTATCGATTGTAAGACATACAGTGTGGCGGTATCGATTGTAAGACATACATTGTGACGGTATCGATTGTAAGACATACAGTGTGGCGGTATCGATTGTAAGACATACAGTGTGGGGCGGTATCCATTGTAAGACATACAGTGTGGCGGTATCGATTGTAAGACATATAGTGTGGCGGTATCGATTGTAAGACATATAGTGTGGCGGTATCGATTGTCTGTTTAAAACTTGTAGATTCAGATTGTTGATTTTTTTTAATGGTCGTTTCTTTCATTTCATTATTTAATATCAGAATATGGTGTGGGGGGGGAGGGTGGACCGGGGGGGGGGCGTGGCTATAACGTTAGAAGAATGCCTGCAGCTAAATTTTAGGAATATTCTTTGAACAAACTCGATTTTGAACATTACTTGAATAGAAACATTGAGTTTGTGTGTATTCTGTGTGTGTGTGCGTGTGTGTGTGCGTGTGTGCTCTGTGTGGGTATTTTTCTACGATGCAACTAAAATGTCATTTTAACAAATAGTTCTTTGTTTTAAAAGGAATTAATGCAGAACAAATGAAGTCATATACTGGACATTTGGTTTATTTTTTATACTTAGGCATAAAGACAGTATGTCCCAGATATAGACGTATGTCAAATGTAACTGTTGGTGGTAAAGTCAAAGTATAATCATGCCATCATTAACAGAGAGGTTCCGGTGTAAAGTAGCCTACACAAGGGACACGTAAATAAGAACTGTCAACAATGTTAAAAGCAGGCTTGCGGAGCCGCCAAATTTTTTTCCGGCTCCGGCTCCCACAAATATGACGGCTCCGGCTCCGGCTCCCTAATAAGATAGTATCACACGAGAAAAAAAATGTTGTAATTGCGCCACGCAAACATGCCGCTGATAAAAAGTTATGCAAATATTGTCGCGTTCACCCCCATAGCAGGCCCATAGCGTGCAGGGGGGACCAGGGGGGCCGGGCCCCCCTGCGGTTTGTCTGGCCCCCTCTGCTTATTTGTTCTACTTAGTAAAATGTATTACCTGCCCCCTGCTATTGCCTGGCCCTGCTGTAGAATGCCTGGCCCCTGCTGTAGAATTTTCACGCTACGGGGCTGCCCCATAGTCAGGAACGTAAAAAATATACGCATGTCGGTTTTACTAAAAACAAACCATTTCAGTGCATCCAGAATCATATCATTATTTTCGACCGAGGTTTCACTAGTCGCCATTTTCATAAGTAATAAAAAGTTATTTCAATGTTCAAATTAGAAAATAGTAAAATGATACATTATTTAAAATATTTTAAAGACTTCAGTATTTATATTTATTATTTATAAATTCGAAGTGACTATTCGGACCCGGGTACCAATAAACTCCGATTTTTATTCGGACCCCCGTCCCAATCAAGTCTGATTGTTATTTGGACCCGTGGCAAATATGCACTTAGCTTAGCTATACATACACTTTATTATTGTTTTTTTTTTATAATTGTTTGAATTGTATGATTTAATCGTTACACAGTGTCTAGGGTTCCACTAAGCGGACTCTGTATTATTATTTTTTCGGGTTCCGTCTAATAAATTTTAAATATAGCTAAGCTTAGTGCACATTTGCCACGGGTCCGAATAACAATCGGATTTTATTGGGACCCGGGTCCGTATAGCCACAGCCTTATAAATTTATCTACTCTATTTCAGACATTCTGTTTATAATAAAATTGTTAAATACAGAAAGCGACCATTTTGTTTTTAGTCTATTACAAATTCGCGGCAGCCCCGTAGCGTGAAATTTCTACAGCAGGCAGTGGCTCCGAGAGCCAACAAGGGCCCCAGGGCAGGACATCATTGCGGGCCCCTTAATAAACAATAAGTCGTGAAAAATTGACATGGTCGAGGCGGCCGGGCCCCCTTGCAGATGCGGGCCCCCTGGCAATGACCCCCTGCCCCCCTTCGACGTGTCTGACAGCAGGGGCCAGGCATTCTACAATACGGGGCAGGCAATAGCAGGGGGGGCAGGTAATACATTTTACTAAGTAGAACAAATAAGCAGAGGGGGGCCAGACAAAACGCAAGGGGGGCTAAGCCCCCTGGCCCCCACACACGCTACGGGCCTGATTCGCGGTCAAATAATAATACGAAATGACGCGTTCTATTTGTCGTCTTAGTAAAAATTTATTTTAAATGATTGATATAATTATTCTATGAAATAAAACTGTTTTAACTTTATATATAACAAAATAACATGCCATTAAAAAAATTTCGGAGGGTAAACAAGAACACAAAACGATTCCCCATTAAAGATTTCTTGTGGTGATGTGCGTGCACGCTATCATTTTAACGCTGTTGCTGTAAAAATGACAACATTTCAAATTTTAGGAGGCAAACAATCGAACAAATTTGGAATTTTAAAGCTAAAAAAAAATAAATTCTGCTGTAAAAAAAAAGCATTTGGGAGCCGTGGAGCCGCCAGATTTTTTCGGCTCCGGCTCCAGCAAAAAGTAGCGGCTCCCGGCTCCTTGGCTCCGGCTCCGCAAGCCTGGTTAAAAGTGATCCATGGATGACAACAATCAGTTGTTCTCTACGTACACATTGTATATCATACACCGAATGAATGATTATTTTTTCAAACGGACAAGTCTAAGTAATACAAGTACGAATATGATCTACATATTACACTCAGACTAATGAACTTCATGTGTGTGTGTGTGTATAGTTGAGAGAATATAGGTGTGTGTTTGTACATGTGAGAGTATATGGGTATGTGTGTGTGTGTGTGTCTAAAGGTGAGAGTATATAAATGTGTGTGTGTTGTTATTGTTTCTGTGTTTGTTACACACCGGGTGACATGTGTTTAGTTGTGTATTGACACAGACAAGGTGTGTAGTGACACAGATAAGGTGTGTATTGACACAGACAAGGTGTGTAGTGACACAGATAAGGTGTGTATTGACACAGACAAGGTGTGTAGTGACACAGATAAGGTGTGTATTGACACAGACAAGGTGTGTAGTGGCACAGACAATGTGTGTATTGACACAGACAAGGTGTGTAGTGACACAGATAAGGTGTGTAGTGACACAGACAATGTGTGTAGTGGCACAGACAATGTGTGTATTGACACAGACAATGTGTGTATTGACACAGACAAAGTGTGTAGTGGCACAGACAATGTGTGTATTGACACAGACAATGTGTGTATTGACACAGACAAAGTGTGTAGTGACACAGATAAGGTGTGTATTGACTCAGACAAGGTGTGTAGTGGCACAGACAATGTGTGTATTGACACAGACAAGGTGTGTAGTGGCACAGACAATGTGTGTATTGACACAGACAAGGCGAGTAGTGACACAGACAAGGTGTGTAGTGGCACAAACAAGGTGTGTAGTGACACAGACAAGGTGTGTAGTGACACAGACAAGGTGTGTAGTGACACAGACAAGGTGTGTAGTGACACAGACAAGGTGTGTAGTGGCACAAACAAGGTGTGTAGTGACACAGACAAGGTGTGTAGTGACAAAGACAAGGTGTGTAGTGACACAGACAAGGTGTGTTGTGACACAGACAAGGTGTGTAGTGACACAGACTTGGTATGTTATGCTGATAAAGTGCAAGTCTCATGTGAGGTACTGCCATTCATTAGCTGGATCAAATCAAACTCCCACAGCGCCCCGTTTTCCTGACTACCCGCTATGCACGCCATCAGCTATTTGAGTTTACTGGGATTGTGTTGGAGATGATTGGGAGAGGGGGGTGAGAAACAACCGACTCTACAACATTAGGCCCAGGATTTAAAAGTACAAAATAAAGAGGAGAGGGAGGGGGAGAGGACTTTGGAGAGAAATGAACAACAGAGGAAAAAAAAATTCTTTAGAATTAATTTTTTCTTCAGTTGTGTTTCATCTGTCCCATTTTATCTGAGTTTGTAGTCCACCACCTCGATAGTGGGGTTCGCCATTTGTCACTTGTTTGTCTCGTCAATTTGATATGGTTCACAAGTATATTGCATTTCGTACAATAAAATGTACAACTGTTTCAAATGTTTCATTACGTCACCTGTACATTATTTATTAGTTTATGTGAATATAAAACATCACTAGATAATGTCATCTGTACAAGGATGTCATACATCTTGTGACGGTGGTATAATTAAAACATGTTGTACCCACTTCACAGATCAGCTGTACATGTTGTACCCACTTTACAGATTAGTTGTTCAAGTTGTACTCACTTCACAGATCAGCTGTACATGTTGTACCCATTCCACAGATCAGCTGTACATGTTGTACCCACGCCACGTCTCAGTTGTTCATGTCGTACCCACTTTACAGTTCAGCTGTACATGTTGTACCCACTTCACAGAACAGTTGTACATGTTGTACTCACTTCACAGATCAGCTGTACATGTTGTACTCACTTCACAGATCAACTGTACATATTGTACCCACTTCACAGGTCAGCTGTACATGTTGTACTCACTTCACAGAACAGCTGTACATGTTGTACCCACTTCACAGATCAGCTGTACATGTTTTACCCACTTCACAGATCAGCTGTACATGTTGTACCCACTCCACAGATCAGCTGTACATGTTGTACTCACTTCACAGATCAGCCGTACATGTTGTACCCACTTCACAGAACAGTTGTACATGTTGTACTCACTTCACAGATCAGCTGTACATGTTGTACCCACTTCACAGATCAGCTGTACATGTTGTACTCACTTCACAGATCAGCTGTACATGTTATACCCTTTTCACAGATCAGCTGTACATGTTGTACCCACTTTACAGATTAGTTGTTCAAGTTGTACTCACTTCACAGATCAGCTGTACATGTTGTACCCATTCCACAGATCAGCTGTACATGTTGTACCCACGCCACGTCTCAGTTGTTCATGTCGTACCCACTTTACAGTTCAGCTGTACATGTTGTACCCACTTCACAGAACAGTTGTACATGTTGTACTCACTTCACAGATCAGCTGTACATGTTGTACTCACTTCACAGATCAACTGTACATATTGTACCCACTTCACAGGTCAGCTGTACATGTTGTACTCACTTCACAGAACAGCTGTACATGTTGTACCCACTTCACAGATCAGCTGTACATGTTTTACCCACTTCACAGATCAGCTGTACATGTTGTACCCACTCCACAGATCAGCTGTACATGTTGTACTCACTTCACAGATCAGCCGTACATGTTGTACCCACTTCACAGAACAGTTGTACATGTTGTACTCACTTCACAGATCAGCTGTACATGTTGTACCCACTTCACAGATCAGCTGTACATGTTGTACTCACTTCACAGATCAGCTGTACATGTTATACCCTTTTCACAGATCAGCTGTACATGTTGTACCCACTTCAGAGAACAGCTGTACATGTTGTACTCACTTCACGTTTTCTTAACCAAATGTAAAAATTTCCAAGCCCATTGTCAATATATTCATCATTTCCGATCGTTTGGTTCATTCTTGTTAGGTCCTAGAAGGTCCTGCATTACCCTAGAAGGTCCTAGCTTGTCCTAGAAGGTCCTACCAGGACCTACATTACCCTAGAAGGTCCTAGCATGTCCTAGTAGGTCCTACCATGTCGTGGTACCCCATTTTTATTAACACTTTTAACAATTTTTACGAGTGAGCCGATAGTCCACCCCCCCCCCTTTTCCAGTGGCACCCAAGGCACATACCCAACCCCTCCCAACCTTCGGTTGGCCTCTAGGTCCTAGTCCAACATGTTCTGTAATAGATCACTACTGTGGTACTTTAATGAGGTGTGTACAATATTATATTGTGTGCCTTTGATAGAAATCAGATTTTAATATCGAAATAGTAGATATATCCTGTCTTGGTAAGTGTTTGACCCACAGGACAATACTCAATCCCTCCGTTCCAAACACCATCTACTTGCCCCTCCAGCACTTCGTCCCACCACCATCCCCTACTACCACTGACCCCTCCCCGCCCCCCCCCAAGCCATATATCTCCGATCCACTAATCCCTTTCTTCCCTGGACCTCCCAACCAATCCGATCCCCTGGACCTTCCAACCAATCCGATCCCTTGGACCTCCCAAACCAATCCGATTCCTTGGACCTCCCAACCAATCCGATCCCCTGGACCTCCCAACCAATCCGATCCCTTGGACCTCCCAAACCAATCCGATCCCCTGGACCTCCCAACCAATCCGATCCCCTGGACCTCCCAACCAACCCGATCCCTTGGACCTCCCAAACCAATCCGATCCCCTGGACCTCCCAAACCAATCCGATCCCCTGGACCTCCCAACCAATCCGATCCCTTGGACCTCCCAAACCAATCCGATCCCCTGGACCTCCCAACCAATCCGATCCCCGGACCTCCCAAACCAATCCGATACCCTGGACCTCCCAACCAATCCGATCCCCTGGACCTCCCAAACCAATCCGATCCCTTGGACCTCCCAAACCAATCCGATCCCTTGGACCTCCCAAACCAATCCGATCCCCTGGACCTCCCAAACCAATCCGATCCCCTGGACCTCCCAACCAATCTGATCCCCTGGACCTCCAAACCAATCCGATCCCTTGGACCTCCCAAACCAATCCGATCCCCTGGACCTCCCAACCAATCCGATCCCTTGGACCTCCCAAATCAATCCGATCCCCTGGACCTCTCAACCAATCCGATCCATTGGACCTCCCAAACCAATCCGATCCCTGATAAACCTCCACTGCTTGCGTGGACACCTCAAGATCCCCTGCCCTTTCATCCCAAGGAACCAATCCGATCCCCTGGACCTCCCAACCAATCCGATCCCTTGGACCTCCCAAATCAATCCGATCCCCTGGACCTCTCAACCAATCCGATCCATTGGACCTCCCAAACCAATCCGATCCCTGATAAACCTCCACTGCTTGCGTGGACACCTCAAGATCCCCTGCCCTTTCATCCCAAGGAACTACATTGAGTTCCTATGATCTAATTTTAGTACAAGCAGGTAGAGTTATCAAAAAAAAATAGGTCGCCTAAATTAATCGATTGCATATCAATATTGAGAATATAAATGCCAAAATATCTTAATACCAAAATTTTCAAAGGATAATAAATTGCAACGTGCAATAATACGGTTTAAAGTAATTTTACATTGACAAGCAATGTGTTTGTTTGGTTGAAAGATGTGGACTTCTAAAATGCTTAAACATACAAGAATTCATTTTATGTATCAAGATTTATAAAAAGCATAATTCAACTTCAAAGTCAATGCTATGTGTTTAGTTATTACATAGAAAACCCAGTAATAAGTATATCATTAGATTCTTCCAGAAAAAAAAATGTACATGATGCGGCAATTTTAAACCGAATTTATACTTATTTCAAAAATATATTGTCAGTTTTAAATACGAATTGAAGCCGGCATATTATTTTTTTTTGTTTTACAATATTTGAAGGCAGCTAGCGCATAACGTAGTTCGCTGGACATAAAAAAAAATTATTAATTAATTTGTAACCATAGAAAGTCTTCATTGGAGAGTATTTATGACGTCATTATATTTCATTAATTAAAAAAAAAGTACATGTGAAGGTTAACAGACATCGGATTTTTCCGTTCAAAGAATGTCCAACATACCAGATTGGGTTTCATATCACTTTGTTTAATAATTCAGTCGGAGTCGTTCTGTCATCGCACATCTTTACATTAAAACAAAAAAATATCGTTAGATTGTTCAGAAATAAAAAGTACATTTATTCACAAAGCAGATGATGACTTTGTCACATTTATTGAAAAAAGTTTTTTTTTGTTACAAAAGATTGTGTTTTCAACTCGAGGCTATAGAAGTAGTGGATGGAGATAAAGGAAATTAAAATGATTTTTGTCCCAGTGTAAGAAAATAGTTCGTGGTATATCATAATGATAGTTTCATTTATAATGGGGGCTTTTTTGAGCTCTGGAAGGATAAGTTTTTATTCTTTTTAACAAGAAATAATAGAAGTAGTGCGTTGATATAAACAATGAAAACTGCTTCGAACCAGTTTAACCTTATTGTCAAAAAAAAAACGTTTTGTTCATGGAAATATTGGACAATTTATTGATATTTCCTTTCTTCAATACTTTGAGTCTATTCCGACACAACTTTAGCGAGCTGGTAGGCTTGTTAACTTCGAAATGACTTTGTTCGTTTGTTTGAGTACCATTATTTGCTTAAATATCTATTTGATATACCTATGTACGTAATATGTCTGAACAACCAATGAAAAGGGACTGGAAGTGGTTGCCATGGGGATAAAAAAATACATTTCGTCAAGGAAAAAAAAAGAAATGATAGTTAATCTATCATCATCCATAGAATGTATATTTGATTGGTTTGTGAAAAATAACGTGTATTGATGTTCAAGTGACGTCAATTGATTTAAATATGTTAGGATGACTCTTAATAAGTAAACAAAAAAGAAAAAAAAAAGTGTAAAGAAAATAAGAAAATTAAAATAAAAAAAAAAGGAATAACATTTTCACTTAACATTTCCTGTTTTAAAATCAAATCGTCCTTCTAAAATATTCAATTTTGATTTTTTTTTTTTCGTTTCTGTCGTTCTGTCGTAATCCTGATGTATTCATTTAAACTAGTGACGTAAGAAGTGGTAAAATAATAAAATTTCAGGAAGAAGAAAAAATAAAACAAGATTTTTGTGATGTCATTAGAGCATGGCTCGTGCTGCCAGTTATGTCACTAATAGACTGGTCATCGATTGGGTTTATCGATCTCTCTCTCCCCCCTTCCCCCTCAAACACACACACACAGCACACATCATCCTGATAGAGTGTGGTATGGTGTGGCTAGAGGAGGGGGGGGGAGTTGGTCACCGCTTAATGCAGGTGGTGGATGAGGGGAAGGGGAGGTAAGGACTCAAAACTGAATTAGTTGACAGTGCCAGAGTAGAGAGGACGAAAGGGGGGGGGGGTCTGCGTCGGAGAGAATGGCATAAGGCAGTGGTTCTAAAAGTACGGGTTGGGGTCTCAAACTGATCCGATGTAGGTCGCCAAATTTATTGAATTTTAATTATTCGATCAAGAATATTTGTTATTAAATTTTTATTGTTACTTTTTTTAAAATTTATTTCAGGTGGCCAGGTGGGGTTCAAAAAAACAAACAAAAAAGTTTCCTGAGTGGGTCGAGAATCACAAAGTTTGAGAACAACTGGATTTTTTTGTCCCTAATATTTCGATTGGTTGAATCAACATTATATTTGTTTTGTTCGGTTTTTAGGAATAAATTTGTACGGATATTGAAACAAAATATTATCTTGTCTGTTTCCGAGAGGTAGGGGAGGTAGGGTATTACACACAGAGTGAACACACTCAAACAATTGATTTATTCTAGTTCTGGTTTCTAATGTAGAGTGTCTTCATGTGTGGCATTTGTCTAGCGAGTTGATTGAATATCATCACAACTCTCTTGGCGTAGAAAACCAAAAATAGATATCCATTTCCTCGTGATTGTATTAATGATCAAAATGTGGATCATGGAGATTAAAAAGAAAATTAAAAAAAAACATTTTCAACGAAAAATGTCTATGTTTTTTTTATTTCTATCAATAATTTAATGAATCAAAAACAAACATAACAGAGAATTACTCCAATTTAAAACTAAATTACAAGGAATATGTTGAATATGTATTCATAAACATGGTGTTCATTTATATAAAGGCTTACATGTATTTGTGTTTAAATACAATCAAGGCAAGATTTTTTCAAATACGGTGGATTCCGCCTAATTGGGACACCGCTTAATTGGGACAGCCGCATATTTGGGACAAATCTCAAAGAAACCAAACCAAGAAGCCAATAATAAATTTGTATGTTTAATTGGGACAGCCGCTTTATTGGGACAAAAAGCCTCGGTCCCGATGTGTCCCAATTAAGCGGAATCGACTGTATATCAATTAAAAATAATATTTTACTTGCACATGTCTATTTCTAATTAAGAAATATAGAAAGCTACATCAAACAAGACGTTACATGTCAACATATATGAATGTAATAAATGTAACATTCATAGAAGTGTTGATTTAAATACAGTAGGGCATTTTTATTAATATGCATCTATATATATATATATATATATATATATATATATATATATATATTCAACGAAATGTCAATACATTTTTATAAAGTATTAGACATTAGACATACATCTGTATGAGAGAATCTATTCATATCTACATTCAACGAAATGTCAATGTATTTAAATAAAGTATTACACATACATCTATATGTAAGAATCTATTCATACGAAATGCCAATGTATTTGAATAAAGTATTACACATACATCTATATGTAAGAATCTATTCATATCTACATTCAACGAAATGTCAATGTATTTAAATAAAGTATTACACATACATCTATATGTAAGAATCTATTCATATCTACATTCAACGAAATGTCAATGTATTTAAATAAAGTATTACACATACATCTATATGTAAGAATCTATTCAAAGAAATGTCAATGTATTTAAATAAAGTATTACACATACATCTATATGTAAGAATCTATTCAAAGAAATGTCAATGTATTTAAATAAAGTATTACACATACATCTATATGTAAGAATCTATTCAAAGAAATGTCAATGTATTTAAATAAAGTATTACACATACATCTATATGTAAGAATCTATTCAAAGAAATGTCAATGTATTTAAATAAAGTATTACACATACATCTATATGTAAGAATCTATTCATATCTACATTCAACGAAATGTCAATGTATTTAAATAAAGTATTACACATACATCTATATGTAAGAATCTATTCAAAGAAACCTCTGGTGACTCTATTTTACACAAACAGGCTGCACGGTCTCTATCAGATCCATGCATACAGGGGGGGAGGGGGGGGGAAGGGATGTGTTGAATCTGTTCACGGGCGTGAGTTCAGCGTGTGAGTAAACTTGCCATTCATGAATAATTCTTGCTCACCACATCCACATCAAGGTTTTTGAATGACATCTCTCTCTCTCTCTCTCTCTCTCTCTCTCTCTCTCTCTCTCTCTCTCTCTCTCTCTCTCTCTCTCTCTCTCTCTCTTTCTCACTCCACTGGACGGATTTATAATGTCTCAGAATTTTGGTTTATCTCTGATGGTGACATTCCTATGGCTATCCCAGAATTTGGATAGACAGATATCTATTCAAAATTATTGTAAAATAAAACTCACTATATCGGATATATCTAAATATGTCAGTTGTGTCAGTCTATCTATCTGTCTAAGCAGTACAGACAAGACAAATCTAAAGATGTCACTTTTGTCAGTCTATCTATCTGTCTAAGCAGTACAGACAAGACAAATCTAAAGATGTCAGTTGTGTCAGTCTATCTATCTATCTCAGCAGTACAGACAGACGAATCTAAATATTCAGTGGTGTCAGTCTTTCTATCTATCTAAGCAGTTCAGATAGACCATTCTAAATATGTCAGCCGTGTCAGTTTATCTATCTAAGCAGTACAGAGAGACGAATCTAAATATGTCAGTTGTGTTAGTCTATCACTATATCAGTCTATCTATCCAAATTTACATCTATTTTGTTCCTACTTTATATCATTGAGCGAATTATATTTTTCGCCGAGTAAAGAAATTGTGTCGCCCGCTAAATCTCGAAATTTAGACATTGGGCGCCAACCCAGTTAATTTGTTTAAATGATTTCTTTGCTTTGTTCCAATAAAAGTGTATCACCCACTTCTAAAGGAGCCCCCCCTCCCCCCCCCCCACCCTTTTATATGATTCTGATATTAGAGTCGCTTCAATGATCCAATGACAAAGTAGTTTTACCTAGTGGGCGTGACACGATGACAACCCGGTTCTGCTCTTCTGGTTGCCATGGTAACGACAAAAATCGCGAAGAAGCGATGACAATATACAGCTTTCCTTGTAATTGAGATGAGACTGACTCCAAAAAATCTATTGGTTGTTTCAAAGCGTACCATTCTACATCATCAATAGTTGGCATTGTTGAAGATTTATCTTTCTACCCAAAGAATGATATTTTCATTCACACTTTGAAGTAAACAGCTATATGTGCATATCTTTAAATAGTATTCATTCAAATTTGACATGGAAACGTCAACTTGGCTGTTATAAGTCAAATTAGCAAAATTATGGGATGTTTCTTTACAAGTGGCCGAGCCTTAATCTTTTGAAGTTTCAGAAGTTGTATGATTATGAAGAAATGGAGAATAATCCATTTAAAAAAATGTCTAATCCGTAAGGATTCATTCAGTTTTGTACCAACATTTTAATGTGAGAACAGCTCAGCGAACTGTTTTGTTTTGTTTAAACAGCTTATCAAGTCTGTTCAAAATAGACTCACGCACGTTTGGGATTAGAATGCTTCTATTATATTTGTCAGAAGATTTTTTTTATTGGTACATTAAGTCTAATAAGTTATAAGAAAGTAAAAATAGATATTGTGCTTTATGTCGCTCAGTGAAATTACTTAAAACATACCGTGTACCTATTTATCTATCTATCTATTTATCTAACCAGTTTAGACAGACTAAACTCGGTCAATCCGTTATGTCACTCAATATATAATATGTCTAAGTTTGAGAGTTTGTTTGTATTGATGTACCCTTTTCTTTATGAAAGTAAACAAGTCAGCCAATCTACCTGTATATCCAAATATCTGCAACTATGTCTGTTCTTATAATACTTGCTTATTTGTAATTTCACTGACTGTTCAAATACTTGCACATTTGTAACTTCACTCACTTCTCTTCTAATACTTGCACATTTGTAACTTCACTCACTTCTCTTCTAATACTTGCACATTTGTAACTTCACTCACTTCTCTTCTAATACTTGCACATTTGTAACTTCACTCACTTCTCTTCTAATACTTGCACATTTGTAACTTCACTCACTTCTCTTCTAATACTTGCACATTTGTAACTTCACTCACTTCTCTTCTAATACTTGCACATTTGTAACTTCACTCACTTCTCTTCTAATACTTGCACATTTGTAACTTCACTCACTTCTCTTCTAATACTTGCACATTTGTAACTTCACTCACTTCTCTTCTAATACTTGCACATTTGTAACTTCACTCATTGTGCCACTGACACAGTTCGATTTTATTGCTGCGAGGTCAGAGTGTTTACAAAATTTTCTAGTCACGTGTCCAGTAGTTTGTCCAAGATTCCCCACAGGACATGGTGGTCCTGATTTAATTAAACCTGTCGCTAGACAAGTCCACTGAAGCCTCCTCAGATTTCATTGCAAAACGCCTCCATGTCGGCCATATTCTTCAGCCTCATAATGGCAGTTGGTGAGTGACACTACAGATGGTTTACATACGTACGTGAGCAGCATTAATATGGCGTGAGTGTACAACTTCATTACAACATGTCTCAACTCAGCCATTGTTGAATGTTATATTACTTATTGTGTAACACTAACATTTAGAACAATGGAGGGGGGTGGGTTAGTGGGTTATGGTATGATTTTATTAAATTAATATATTAGTTTATTATGGGGGTTCAAATATCAGTTCGTTATATGATTTGTCTATATTGTACTATCCTGATAGAAAATGAAAACTACTGTACCGAAATTCGTGTAGTTTAGACTGTTGTGCTGATACTGAACTTGTACACATTTCTTTAGTTAAAGTGTTAAAGTGAATAAATACTGTGAGATAGTGAAGAACATGTAACCTTATAATAATCCTTAACACACAAACCATATAATTCTTTTTTTTGAAAATATTACCCAACATATTGTATTTAGAGACACACATATACAAATCTGCTGTAATATTGTGAAACAATTTATCCAGATTTCTATCCAATACCAATTCAACAATCATCCAATATTTCCTAATGAAGATTTCCTCTTTTTGTTCAGTAAAAAGTTTGAAAGAAAAAAAAATCTCTCTCGGTCTTGAGAGATTATTTGAATTGTATCATCAATGAGGCTAGAGCGAGGTTCACGTTCAGATGAATTGATTGAATGACAGAATGTTAGTCGATGGTTCCAGCTCAATTTGTGACGGTTTATTTGTGCCAGAGATAGTTTAAAGAAGAACTCTAGAAGGAATAAAATACCAATAAACCGGTTTCATAGATGAAAAAAATGTTTTTAATGAAATGGAAGTTATTTTAGGACTTCGTATCAAAGGGTTGAATTTTATTTCATTGGATTTTAAAACAAATTTAATCTCCTCTTGTAGGAGAACATGGTCTTTTTAACAAAATAGAATGAAACATTAAATTATTTAAATATAATTTTAAAAGAAAACATTCAGTTTTTATTGAATAAAGAAAAAATAGCTCACGTATTATTTGTCTAGCTGTTCCAGCGGTATAAAGCAGTTAATACCAACAGGTATGCATACATTTTCTCGCACAAAATACACAGGTATTTACCGTTGGGTATAAAAACAAACAAACAAAATTCTTCTGTTTAAAATACAAAAGTACCCCACAGTTAAAATTGCACAAAAATATTCTCTCATTAGATATCCAACAATAGCCTCAGATATCCAACAATAGCCTCAGATATCCAACAATAGCCTCAGATATCCAACAATAGCCTCAGATATCCAACAATAGCCTCAGATATCCAACAATAGCCTCAGATATCCAACAATAGCCTCATTTAATGTAATTGAAATATACCACAATAATCTCCCACTAAAAATACAACACTAATTTAATACAATTAAATACACACAAAATAATCTAAAATAATATCGTACCGTTGGTCAGATGTGGCTCTGAGCATGTGGCTCTAAGCATGTGGCTCCAAGCATGTGGCTCTAGGCATGTGGGTCTAAGCATGTGGCTCTAAGCTTTTGGCTCTAAGCATGTGGCTCTAAGCACGTGGCTCTAAGCATGCGGCTCTAAGCATGCGGCTCTAACCATGTGGCTCTAAGCTTTTGGCTCTAAGCATGTGGCTCTAAGCATGTAGCTCTTAGCATGTGGCTTTAAGCATGCGGCTCTAGGCATCTGGCTCTAGGCATGCGGCTCTAAGCATTTGGCTCTGGGTATGTGGCTCTAAGCATGTGGCTCTAGGCATGCGGCTCTAGGCATGCGGCTCTAAGCATTTGGCTCTTAGCATGCGGCTCTAGGCATGCGGCTCTAGGCATGCGGCTCTAAGCATTTGGCTCTAGGCATGTGGCTCTAAGCATGCGGCTCTAGGCATGCGGCTCTAGGCATGTGGCTCTAAGCATTTGGCTCTAGGCATGTGGCTCTAATCATGTGGCTCTAAGCATGCGGCTCTAAGCATTTGGCTCTAAGCATGTGGCTCTTAGTATGTGGCTCTTCGATGTTTTATTTTTGGGGCTCTCAAATTTAATTACTTTTGTTCACTGAATTTAGATGAATTGACTACAGTGTGGCCCTTTGAAGTATATTGAAGTATGGCTACCATCTTCCTCATGCATGGCCAGCTCTGTTCTGTAGCCTAGTTCATCTTTTTGTTAAGTTCAACAGTATTCAAATCCCACATAAAAGCTCCCTTATACACATACGGTAGCTTTTCACATCACAAATTCCCCTCATATAACTTTCCCACATACATACATTAGCACCACACATCACAAATTCCCCTCACGTAAATCTTCCACATACTACATTAGCACCACACATCACAAATTCCCCTCACGTAAATTTCCCACATACATACATTAGCACCACACATCACTAATCCCGCCTCACGTAACTTCCCGACATACATACATTAGCACCACACATCACTAACCCCCCTCACGTAACTTCCCGACATACATACATTAGCACCACACATCACCAATTCCCCTCAGACATAATAAAGTCATCTTCATCTTCCCTTGTCACAGGAACTGACACACTACAACACCAACTACAGTTTCAAACATCATTACCCACTTACGTGTCTACAGCCCCCAACCCAACCCTCCTCCCCCCCCCACACAAACACTCACCGGCACCACTGTCCCTTCCCTCCCCACATCTCCACTAATGAGCAGAGATTGCGATGCCTTCACCACATGGAGCAACTTTCAAGACCTAATCGATTCTCGTGGAACTCTCCTCAGATAAAAGAAAGAAAAAGTAAAAAGATTTGGAAAAGGTTAGGGGCTTTTAGAGTTCCTGCCCTTCAAATCTTCAAGCTAAAGTGTTACCATGGTTACAATTTTGAAAAAAAAAATACAATAGAAGATCTCATTTCTCATGGTTTTTTTTCCTGTTGTTACAATTATGATTGCATTGTATTTTTTTTATGTGTCCATAGTTGTGTCGTGTGTTGTACAAGATGATGTCAGTGTGAGTGCATTAAAAGTTGTTTGTGGAAGAGGGTGAAGATAATGAATAATAAGAAGACAGTGAATAATAAGAAGACAGTGAATAATAAGAAGACAGTGAATAATAAGAAGACAGTGAATAATAAGAAGACAGTGAATAATAAGAAGACAGTGAATAATAAGAAGACAGTGAATAATAAGAAGACAGTGAATAATAAGAAGACAGTGAATAATAAGAAGACAGTGAATTATA
Organism: Bulinus truncatus; assembly: GCA_021962125.1. NCBI lineage: Eukaryota > Metazoa > Mollusca > Gastropoda > Planorbidae > Bulinus > Bulinus truncatus. The sequence goes on from JAGDYQ010000026.1 coordinate 1,687,966, forward strand.
AGAAGACAGTAAATAATAAGAAGACAGTGAATAATAAGAAGACAGTAAATAATAAGAAGACAGTGAATAATAAGAAGACAGTAAATAATAAGAAGACAGTGAATAATAAGAAGACAGTGAATAATAAGAAGACAGTGAATAATAAGAAGACAGTGAATAATAAGAAGACAGTAAATAATAAGAAGACAGTGAATAATAAGAAGACAGTGAATAATAAGAAGACAGTGAATAATAAGAAGACAGTGAATAATAAGAAGACAGTGAATAATAAGAAGACAGTGAATAATAAGAAGACAGTGAATAATAAGAAGACAGTGAATAATAAGAAGACAGTGAATAATAAGAAGACAGTGAATAATAAGAAGACAGTAAATAATAAGAAGACAGTGAATAATAAGAAGACAGTAAATAATAAGAAGACAGTGAATAATAAGAAGACAGTGAATAATAAGAAGACAGTGAATAATAAGAAGACAGTGAATAATAAGAAGACAGTAAATAATAAGAAGACAGTGAATAATAAGAAGACAGTGAATAATAAGAAGACAGTGAATAATAAGAAGACAGTGAATAATAAGAAGACAGTGAATAATATGAAGACAGTGAATAATAAGAAGACAGTGAATAATAAGAAGACAGTGAATAATAAGAAGACAGTGAATAATAAGAAGACAGTGAATAATAAGAAGACAGTGAATAATAAGAAGACAGTGAATAATAAGAAGACAGTGAATAATAAGAAGACAGTGAATAATAAGAAGACAGTGAAGGAAATGGTCATTGTTTGTAGGAAGTGGGGAGGGGGGGGGAGAATCTCTGATTATGTTTCGTTCCATTGAGATAGATGTGTGTGTGATCTTTTGGAAATATTTATGTATTATGGTGCCAGAAGTATTTCATGGAACACAATGATGAGAATATTGTATCAAATATCATAATTATTAACCATTAGAACTGTCAGCTTCTTTCTCTCTCTCTCTCTCTCTCTCTCTCTCTCTCTCTCTCTCTCTCTCTCTCTCTCTCTCTCTCTCTCTCTCTCTCTCAAATATTTCCGGGTATTTAAAAGTTAACGAGTAGTTTATCAATATAATGTGACATAAGTCATGTATTAGAAAAACCGTTATGTCACAGACAGATTCGATGTGTGACATATTACATGTGTTAGACAAATCAACTTACCACATACTCATTGTGTACCATGTTACATCTGTTAGTAACATTGGTCTGTCAGTAAAACTATATGTTTCCTGGAAAGATTTTCAATTATTTGTTATCAAATATTTCATACACAAAGAGAAACCACGAAATCTTGAAGTTTCTGGTCGTTGAACAAATTGATGAAATGAACTTGAAATAGGGTCAGACAAGTTGGGCTGGAGGCTGAAGTTGGACAGGATAGAGTTGGTCAGATACATATTCTTGTGTAATTAAAAAAAACAAACAATAGCATTGTCTTCAAGTCATGTATTCAATGATACAGTTTACTAGTATCTAACAGGTCATGTATTCAATGATACAGTTTACTAGTATCTAACAGGTCATGTATTCAATGATACAGTTTACTAGTATCTAACAGGTCATGTATTCAATGATACAGTTTACTAGTATCTAACAGGTCATATATTCAATGCCCCACACACGCAAACAAAGGTCCACACAAATGTCCACACAAATGTCCACACTAAAGTCCACACTAAAGTCCACACTAAAGTCCACTTTAAAGTCCACACTAAAGTCCACACTAAAGTCCACACGTATATCACGTACCCATGTGAAGTTTTATGACCGCGGAATATTTGACATGACCGGGATTTGAACCCTTCATTCTAGCCCCCCCCCCTTCAACCAGTTTGGTGTTTGGCGTAAAAACAAACCATGCTCATATGCGTATTGACTGACGCCCTATCACTCATATGTGAGCCGGCACTTGATCTAGCTCGAGACTCCTTGGTTCTGTTAAATTGTGTCCATTGAATCAGTGTCAGAGACACGTTCTGTTAAATTGTGTCCATTGAATCAGTATCAGAGACACGTTCTGTTAAATTGTGTACATTGAATCAGTATCAGAGACACGTTCTGTTAAATTGTGTACAATGAATCAGTATCTGAGACACGTTGATGGTTCATGTGTAAAGCAATATTCATGAAATGACACACCGTTGTATGGACTGTGGTCAGAAAATATTGCCACAACGTGAGAACATAATGTGCTGGAACAAGTTCATACATAGAGAGCCAATCACATAAGAAAGTTAATGTGTCTAATGAGACTCGTCATGATTGGATAAATTGTCACAGTTATGTTGTAAATTTAGTCACAGAGAGATAGTGTGTTCTATTACAGCAGTCTAGTATATGACAGAGAGATAGTGTGTTCTATTACAGCAGTCTAGTATATGAAAGAGAGATAATATGTTCTATTACAGCAGTCTAGTATATGACGAGAGATAGTTTGTTCTATTACAGCAGTCTAGTATATGACGAGAGATAGTGTGTTCTATTACAGCAGTTTAGTATATGACTGAAGATGATATGTTCTATTACAGAAGTCTAGTATATGACTGAAGATAATATGTTCTATTACAGCAGTCTAGTATATGACTGAAGATGATATGTTCTATTACAGAAGTCTAGTATATGACTGAAGATAATATGTTCTATTACAGCTGTCTAGTATATGATATGACAAGAGATAGTGTGTTCTATTACAGAAGTCTAGTATATGACTGAAGATAATATGTTCTATTACAGCAGTCTAGTATATGACTGAAGATGATATGTTCTATTACAGAAGTCTAGTATATGACTGAAGATAATATGTTCTATTACAGCTGTCTAGTATATGACAAGAGATAGTGTGTTCTATTACAGCAGTCTAGTATATGACTGAAGATAATATGTTCTATTACAGCTGTCTAGTATATGACAAGAGATAGTGTGTTCTATTACAGCAGTCTAGTATATGACTGAAGATGATATGTTCTATTACAGCAGTCTAGTATATGACTGAAGATGATATGTTCTATTACAGCAGTCTAGTATATGACAGAGAGATAGTGGGTTCTATTACAGCAGTCTAGTATATGACTGAAGATGATATGTTCTATTACAGATGTATTGTCTTTAAGAGATAACACTGGTTGCAAGTGGTTATAAACCTGTTTCCTTAAAAACACACATAGTTAAGAAAAACAAGCAATTAAGCCTGTTCCATTCTGGACACAGGACGTGTTAGCGCATTTTCATGTTATCTTTCAGTAAATATTTGTAAATTTTGGAAATATTTATAAATTCAATTGTGTAATACATATATCTGAAAAAATATATTAAAAGGACAAGTAAGTCATGTTGAATAACTGTTACAAAAATAAATAATGATTACGCCCCTTTGATTAGCTTTTATTATTTATATTTAAAATATAAGCAAAACGGTACATAACAAACTCTTATATTTTGGCCCTGAGATGTACACTTGACAGGCCAAGACCTACACAATGATATATACATCATGGGTCTAGAACTTATGGTTGCTGAGATATAGGGCGGTCCATTATTAATATAGCTTATATAGTAAAAAACGGTACTTTATAAGGCCCCTTTTACGGCCCTGAGAGGTCAGATCGCGAAATGGAAAAAAGTCATTTCTTGGCAGGCCAAGACCTACAAAATAATATATACATCATGGGTCTAGGACTTATGGTTGTTGAGATCTAGGGTGATGACAGACAGACAGACAGACAGACAGACAAAACGGGGACAATAGAGCATTTTTTTTTCGAAAATGCTCTAAAAAGGAATATTTGATAGATAGATGTACTGATAGATGATTCGTTACTGTACTGTACTGTACTGAGAATCAAAGTGTACATGTCTTAAGAGAAAATCCGGGCCCAGGAATCTCAAGGACTTGTGGGGCCCCTCTTAAACATATTAGAACATGTATGTGTGTATTATATGTATTTTTTCTTCACCCGTTGATTACATTGATAAATGTACATAAGATGTGTGTTTCTGTGTGTATGTGTGTGTGTGTGTGTGTGTGTGTGTGTACAATCGCAGTGTGTACTGAAGCCATGACCCCATCCCCTCCCCTCACTTTGAGCTCAGTGAACCCAGGAAAAAATATTCCGGCTGTGCCCTCTCTTCTTGGCCTGATCCCCCTCCCCCATTAGTTTTCCTGTAAACATCTGAACCGTTTAAACAAAAATCTTTGTTTTCAATAAAGTACCGCAGACTGAAATTTTGAGGACCAATTTTGACCCCAAGTTAGCAGAAAAGTAAATTAATTTAAAATTAAATTCGAAAGGGACGGGGCCCCCAGGGCTTGCAGCCCCTTATAAATGTTCAGGTGGCCGTCCCCATTGCGGTGGCCCTGAAGAAGTGTATCATGGTTAAGGTGTTTGTATTTTCAGTGTCGATAATAAACACTGTACCACATGATAGTTATTATTGAGATGAAGTAACGCTATTAAAAACAAGCAATTAAGCCTGTTCCATTCTGGACACAGGACGTGTTAGCGCATTTTCGTGTTATGTATCAGTACGTTTGTTAGCTTTCAGTAAATATTTGTAAATTTTGGAAATGTTTATAAATTCAATTGTGTAATGCATATATTTGTAAAAAAAAAATTATAAAGACGTTTCTTTATATTTGAAAAAAAATTATTGTCTCTTAAATCTAACTACAAGTGGTTTGTGGTTACTGAAATAGGACTCATAATTGAAAACATTCGAAATTATAGTCATTTAATCGTCCGAAAACTCCGTCAATTGTTGCATAGCTCTGATACTTTCAATTAAACTCAGAACACAATCTTACCATTTCATTTGATGAGTTTCTTAATAAATCTTGGTGAAACTACGTGCTGCAGTATTTCGCACCAAATGAACGGGTTATTGAACGTACAAGGTGTATATATAATATATAAGCCCCTTAGGAACCCTGAAGCCCGGCCCTCAGAGGTCCTATCGCGAAATGAACTTTTGATGTACACATGGCAGGCCAAGACCTACAAAATGATATATACATCATGGGTCTAGGACTTATAGTTGCTGAGATATAGCGCTCCTTTATTAATATAGCTTATATAGTAAAAAAACGGTACTAAGGCCCCTTTTACGGCCCTGAGAGGTCAGATCGCGAAATGAAAAAAAGTCATTTCTTGGCAGGCCAAGACCTACAAAATGATATATACATCATGGGTCTAGGACTTATGGTTGTTGAGATCTAGGGTGTACACGGACGGACAGACAAAACGGGGACAATAGAGCATTTTTTTTTTTCGAAAATGCTCTAAAAAATCATCGGGAGATGACTTGAATAAATAAACAGCTGTTTTTATAATTTTCCCTTTTCCCGAAATATTGGTATACAGCACAATAACACAAATACAATAACACAGATAGAATAACACAAATACAATAGCACAAATACAATAGCACAAACACAATAAGACAAATACAATAACACAGATAGAATAACACAAATACAATAACACAGATAGAATAACACAAATACAGTAGCACAAATACAATATCACAAACACAGTAACACAACTATGGTGATTTTCGGAAAGGTCAATTTAAATTGACGATGCCCACTCTGTACAATAAACATTCTGTGCTGTGTATTATCTTCTATTTTAATTAGAAAGAACATGTCATGATTCATTTATTGATGCATTGACATTGTATCGATAAATCTGTGAAAACGTCCGCAGATATCCATATACCACAACTGACCTGCTAATGTTATCTCCATAAAACACATGTGTAGTTCTACAAGTGTTCTTCTGGTATCATTCTTTTTGATCTTGCTTGACGGAAAACGAAAATTTCAACTTAAAAGTGACACATTGTCCTGGTCGTGCGGGATAGAATGAGGACCACCACCACCACCACCACCACATGGATGTGCTTAGTTCTGCTCCATGAACTGTGATTATTTAGCCCGATATGATTTAGCCTTAATTGAAGGACATGGATAGGATGACATTTGTTGTTATGTGCATGGACTGGTGCTCTCGGAAAATTGTCTAAATATGTGGACGTCAAACAGAGGAAGCCACCGACCGGGGGGTGAAACAGGTGAGAGTTCATACAGTATGTAAGTAATTATTTCCGCTAGGGGCCGTGACTGAAGACCACACAGTATGTTAGGTCGTGTAGGTACGGGGGGGGGGGCTGGAAGGGGGGGGGGGTGTTTACAAACAGATTCATTTGTGAGTAATTTGAAATAATTTGCCATGTTTCGGTTAGGACGTGAGTGCACACCGGCGACATTTCCTCTGTCAGAACCAATGCAGTGATGAACTGTCATGACAGTAGGTGCAGTCGTCTGTACTCGGCGTGGAACTAAAATGGACTTCCTGTTTCCATCCTAGTCCCACCCTGGTCTCACCCTAGGGGGAGGGGGGCTTATGTCAGGGGATAACGGGTGGATGAAGGAGTGCACGATCATTCATTGGCTAACCCACTGTAGTAAATTCGCTATAGATCGCCACTTAGTACACTTGATTGATTTCCTACTATTAATATGGGTTTTACTGTCCTGATATATCAGCAGTAGTGTCCTGCCTGCTGGGTGATTCGTTACTGTAATGATAGATGATTCATTAATGTACTGATAGATGATTCGTTAATGTACTGATAGATGATTCGTTACCGTACAGATAGATGATTCATTAATGTACTGATAGATGATTCGTTAATGTACTGAAAGATGATTCGTTACCGTACAGATAGATGATTCATTAATGTACTGATAGATGATTCGTTACTGTACTGATAGATGATTCGTTACTGTACTGATAGATGATTCGTTACCGTACAGATAGATGATTCATTAATGTACTGATAGATGATTCGTTACTGTACTGATAGATGATTCATTAATGTACTGATAGATGATTCGTTAATGTACTGATAGATGATTCGTTACTGTGCTGATAGATGAATCGTTTCTGTACTGATAGATGATTCATTAATGTACTGATAGATGATTCGTTACTGTGCTGATAGATGAATCGTTTCTGTACTGATAGATGATTCGTTAATGTACTGATAGATGATTCGTTAATGTACTAATAGATGATTCGTTACTGTGCTGATAGATGATTCGTTACTGTACTGATAGATGAATCGTTTCTGTACTGATAGATGATTCGTTACTGTGCTGATAGATGATTCGTTACTGTACTGATAGATGATTCATTAATGTACTGATAGATGATTCGTTACTGTACTGATAGATGATTCATTAATGTACTGATAGATGATTCGTTAATGTACTGATAGATGATTCGTTACTGTGCTGATAGATGAATCGTTTCTGTACTGATAGATGATTCGTTAATGTACTGATAGATGATTCGTTAATGTACTAATAGATGATTCGTTACTGTGCTGATAGATGATTCGTTACTGTACTGATAGATGAATCGTTTCTGTACTGATAGATGATTCGTTACTGTGCTGATAGATGATTCGTTACTGTACTGATAGATGATTCATTAATGTACTGATAGATGATTCGTTACTGTACTGATAGATGATTCATTAATGTACTGATAGATGATTCGTTAATGTACTGATAGATGATTCGTTACTGTGCTGATAGATGAATCGTTTCTGTACTGATAGATGATTCGTTAATGTACTGATAGATGATTCGTTAATGTACTAATAGATGATTCGTTACTGTGCTGATAGATGATTCGTTACTGTACTGATAGATGAATCGTTTCTGTACTGATAGATGATTCGTTAATGTACTAATAGATGATTCGTTACTGTGCTGATAGATGATTCGTTACTGTACTGATAGATGAATCGTTTCTGTACTGATAGATGATTCGTTACTGTGCTGATAGATGATTCGTTACTGTACTGATAGATGATTCATTAATGTACTGATAGATGATTCGTTACTGTACTGATAGATGATTCGTTAATGTACTAATAGATGATTCGTTACTGTGCTGATAGATGATTCGTTACTGTACTGATAGATGAATCGTTTCTGTACTGATAGATGATTCGTTACTGTGCTGATAGATGATTCGTTACTGTACTGATAGATGATTCGTTACTGTACTGATAGATGATTCGTTACTGTACTGATAGATGATTCATTACTATCATACTGGTGAGATGATCGATTATATTCCAATTAGAGGATTCAATACGACGTAAAGAGCATACAATAACGAGCGATTAATTTATTGTATTATGATTTATTTCACATTATGATGACAAGCTGATTAGACTCATTTCTTTTACTTATTGTCCTAAAGGATAATTTAATGTCCTTATAGATGGTTGCCTAATGGTCCGATCGCAGTCCGAACAGTCAGATGAGTGATAACCATTCGGTCATTACATTGCTCTGGGGTAGATATTCATTCGGTCATTACATTGCTCTGGGGTAGATATCCATTCGGTCATTACATTGCTCTGGGGTAGATATCCATTCGGTCATTACATTGCTCTGGGGTAGATATCCATTCGGTCATTACATTGTTCTGGGGTAGATATCCATTCGGTCATTACATTGCTCTGGGGTAGATATACATTCGGTCATTACATTGCTCTGGGGTAGATATCCATTCGGTCATTACATTGCTCTGGGGTAGATATCCATTCGGTCATTACATTGCTCTGGGGTAAATATACATTGTATTTGAACGGCAAATAATACTTTTACTGCTGTCCGAACTTTGAATACAGTTAACTTAATCGTAACTTTCACCTAGTTTTAATCTTAAGCATTTTGGTTAAATCCACGTTATGATTGTTTTAGCACCGTAATTCTCTATATAAAGACGCTTTTGGTTTTGTGGTGAGTCCTATGCATGGGGAAATATGATAACATCTACAATTGATATATTAATATGATTAAAAATACCTATTAAAATAGAAAAACCCACCGCAACAAGTACAAGAGATCTTACTTTACTTGATTTTTGTTTCATTTTAATTTTATATATACATATATACATGGGCGTCGCTAGGAATTTTTCCAGGGGGGGGGGGGCAAAAAAATTTTAGGAAGGGGGGGGCAAATAACAACTTTATGACATTTTTTTTAAATGTAAGGGGGGGGAGCAAATGCCTCCCTCTTATATGACATTTTCAAAAGGTAGGGGGGGGGGCAATTACCCCCCCCCCCCCCCCCCCCCCCCCATGAATGCATATATATATATATATATATATATATATATATATATATATATATATATATATATGAATATATGTATCTTGAATGTTTAGAAAAGAAACGTTCTTGAAGTTTCGGGAATTCCAGATAGCAATAAAAAGACAGCGATAGAGTCAGGGTGTTTTCTGGGAATTCCCAATCTATCTATGACTAACCACAAATAGAAAGGGCACGCCACAGAACTGAATATATATATCGCTGATATAAATGAAACCTTCAGTGTCTGTAATTATCTGTATCAGTGGCTCAAGCATTTCATTTTCTTTAATGAGCAGACATAGATTTATTTACCTGAATGTATTTGAGAGATTTACACCTGTACCATCCCTGCAGTCACCTGGGATGGAAGCGCGGACTATAAATAGACCACTCCTGACACGAACAAACCCTAAGACGATGTGTGTGTGTGTGTGTCTGTGTCTGTATGTGTGTGCGAGAGAGTGATAAAGGGTATGAGTAATTAAATTGACTGTGATTATATGTGCAGTTGGTTTAAACGGGGGGAGCGGAGAGGGGTTACCAGACGAACTAAACACAAACTTGTATATGTTGTGGGGGGGGGGGAGGGGTGCAGTCACTCCTTTTTTTTTCAAGAGGGGGTGGGGCATATATTTTATCTGCGCGTCGGGCTTCCACGGCGGACCTGAATTTGCCTTTGTGTAGGTGTGATTGTGTGACACTATGCTAGAGTCAGCGGCGTAGCGTGGGTATCGGCCGCCCAGGGCGTAAGACGATTTTTACCGCCCTCTCATTTAGGTATTTCAATTTAATCTATACATTTTTGCCGCCCCCCCCCCCCAAAAAAAAGTAATAAAAAGTGCCGCCCGGTGCGGACCGCTCCCCCCCCCTTAGGTACGCCACTGGCTAGAGTGAAGATGTATGTGATTGTCATTGTGATAGGATGACATGATTGTATGTAAAGTGTGTATCAGAATTCTCTGTGTGTGTGTGTTTTTAAGTGTTTAATGAATTGCGTGTGTGAATGTATCACAAGTGTGAGTGTAAACGACAGTGTGTGTGTGTGTGTGTGTGTGTATGTATGTGTGTGTGTGTGTGTGTATGTGTGTGTTTACGTGTGTGTGTGTGTGTGTGCTTTAAAGCGTTTGCGTTTTATCCAAAATGTGTATGTGGTTCGTGTTGTATCACAGCCATCTTTTCCTCTAAGTTCAGCACGTGTGAGCCGATCTTAGATCGCGCACTAACACAATATGACAGAGCGCAAGAAAGATTGGTTCAATAGCCAACTTAAGTACAATTACGTTGCACAGAAAAATGGTCATTTGGACGATTCCATTTAAGATGTAAAATGTAATGACCACGTGGACAGTTTAGATGTTAATTGTAATGATCACGTGGACAGTTTAGATGTTAATTGTAATGATCACGTGGACAGTTTAGATGTTAATTGTAATGACCACGTGGACAGTTTAGATGTTAATTGTAATGACCACGTGGACAGTTTAGATGTTAATTGCAATGACCACGTGGACAGTTTAGATGTTAATTGTAAGGGTCAGAGCTTGACGTACGGCCTTGTGTAGATAGAAGACAAATATCTCTGGCAAGATGCAACTGGTCACCGGCAAATGTCGTATTTGTCTGGACATTGCCCGTACGAAGAGCTTCGCGAGTCACGGCGCAGGGAACATTTCCGTACTAACTGCTTCCAGTGTCACGGCGCAGGGAACATTTCCGTACTAACTGCTTCCAGTGTCACGGTGCAGGGAACATTTCCGTACTAACTGCTTCCAGTGTCACGGCGCAGGGAACATTTCCGTACTAACAGATTCCAGTGTCACGGCGCAGGGAACATTTCCGTACTAACTGCTTCCAGTGTCACGGCGCAGGGAACATTTCCGAACTTTTTTATTTTCTTAGTTCATTGTCCTTTTTTACCCTGAATTATGACGTCATCACAATGTGGGTTAAAAGTGTCTGGGGCACTCCTGTAAATTATTCGCTAAAGTATTAATTATAAGAGCTTTTATTAAAGTATAAGTTATTATGTTTGAGTTAATCAGCCATGCATTTAATTCTCATGTTATTGCAGTAGGCCCTAATTAGCTTTCAGAAAGTGTGTTCTAAGGGTCGGTTTGTTGTCAGAGTCTTTATAGCAAGTCTCTCCCTTACAATATATATTTTTTTTTCTTCTTAATAATACATTTTTTTTTTAAATTAGACCTTGAGAGTTATGCCCTAACCAAAATGTGACATTTTTTTTAGAACCCCTGCAAGTATTACATGGATGGCCTGTTTAGAACAATGAAGTTAGGTTTCCTCCGTCTCCCCCTCCCCCCCCCCCTGCCACCCTTTAACCTCCCTTCCATTTTTTTTTGTACGGTCTTTTCTGAATACTAGTAAGTTTGCGGGGGGGGGGGGGGGAGTGTGGTGATATGAGGGGGTCGGGGAGGAAGGGCGTGTCTGAAAGTTGACCTACTTTAAAAAAAAAAACAACTTAAAACATGTTGGGGTTGCATTGTTTGCCGATGAAGTTAGTGCCGGTTACCTAACAACAAGGAGAGGTTTACATCAAATTTAATTTGATTGGGTAATGTGTTTCATGTTCAATCATTTAGGCGTAATGATTGATATATGTGTGTGTATCATTGTATATGTGTATATGTGTACCATTGTATGTGTGTGTGTGTGTGTATCATTGTATATGTGTGTGTGTTTACCATTATATGTGTGTGTGTGTGTGTGTGTGTGTGTAACATCGTATGTGTGTGTGTGTACCATTGCTTTATAAATCTGCACCAGATTCAGTGAGCATCTACTTCTGGGTGTGTTTTGTAGTAGCTGTGATCTAATGAATTCATTACCCAAAATACGTATGTGTGTTTTTGTTTTTATCAATATGTTTAAAAAATCGTTTTAAGTATAGATCTAGGTATAGTTGTTATAGATATAGTATTTATAGGTATAGTTTCTATAGGTATAGTTGCTATAGGTATAGTTGTCATAGGTATAGTTGTTATAGATATATTATTTATAGGTATAGTTGCTATAGGTATAGTTGTTATAGGTATAGTTGTCATAGGTATAGTTGCTATAGGTATAGTTGTTATAGGTATAGTTGCTATAGGTATAGTTGTTATAGGTATAGTTGTTATAGGTATAGTTGTTATAGGTATAGTTGCCATAGGTATAGTTGTTATAGATATAGTTGCTATAGGTATAGTTGTTATAATTATAGTTGTTATAGGTATAGCTGTTATAGGTATAGTTGCTATAGGTATAGTTGCTATCGGTATAGTTGTAATAGGTAAAGTTGCTATAGGTATAGTTGTTATTGGTATAATTGCTATAGGTATAGTTTCTATAGGTATAGTTGTTCTATATATAGTTCGTCCATCGTATTCGATGAAGACCATCTAGTCATCAGAGGTTGTAGTGTTGGTTGGTGGGTGTCGGTGTGTGCGCAGATGGCTGACTAGTCCAATCCTTGCGTGGAAATGTCTATGACAGTGGGGACAGGGAATGGTGGCTGTCAGATGGTGGTCGGCAGCGCGAGCTTTGCGAACCAGGCGTCGCGTTTCAGCAGCGACAGTTCTATTTGCCTCACATAACCCAGCGCCTATGTGAACAGAGTGGCGCCACAAAGCTCTGTCCTGGGCATCTTCCTCCCAGCAATCAGGATCCATGTTGAAAGCCTTCAAAGAGGCCTTCAGCGTGTCCTTGTAGCGCTTTTTCTGACCTCCGCGAGAGCGCTTTCCCTGCTGCAGTTCTCCGTAGAAGATCTTTCGAGGCAGTCGGTGGTCTGGCATGCGAGCGAGGTGGCCTGCCCAGCGAAGCTGAGAGCGCATTAGTATGGTGTAGATGCTGGACATGTTGGCTCTGGCAAGGACTTCAGTGTCGGGAACCTTGTCTTGCCATCTGATCCTCATTATGCGCCTGAGGCAGATTGTGTGAAAGTGGTTGAGTTTCTTGGCATGGCGCTGGTAGACTGTCCAGGTTTCGCTTGCGTATAGTAGTGTTGGGAGGACGATGGCGTGATACACCTTCAACTTGGTGGGTAGGCTGATACCTCTTCTGTTCCAGACGTTGGAGTGAAGTCTACCAAAGGCTGCACTGGCTTTGGCGATTCGTGCGATAACTTCGTCGTCCATTACAACACAACGAGAGAGAGAGTGCTGCCAAGGTAGGTGAATTTCTCCACCGTGTTCAGTCTCTGGCTGTTAACGTGGATGTTGGGGTCAATGTATTGTTTGCCTGGGGCTGGTTGGTACATCACTTCGGTTTTCTGTGTGCTGATGGTGAGACCAAAGTTGAGGCATGCACGTGAGAATTGGTCGACGCAGTGTTGCATGTTGGTTTCTGAATCTGCGTTTAGAGCGCAGTCGTCGGCGAATAGGAATTCTCTCGTGGTGTCTGTCAGGACCTCTGTTTTGGCTTGGAGCCTTCTGAGGTTGAATAGGCCACCATCAGTGCGGTATCTCAGCCCAATGCCCATCTCACTGCATTTGAAGGCATCTGTCAGCATTGCGGAGAACATGAGACTGAATAAGGTCGGCGCTAGGACGCAGCCCTGTTTCACTCCATTTGTGACTGCGAATGGTTGGGATGCTTCACCGTTGTCCTGCACCCTGGCCTGCATGCCATCGTGAAACTGTTGCACGATGGAGACGAACTTTGAGGGACATCCGTATTTAGCCATGATCTTCCATAAGCCATCTCTGCTGACGGTGTCAAATGCTTTGGTGAGGTCAACATAAGTAGAGTACAGATCAGTGTTCTGTTCCTGACACTTCTCTTGGAGCTGCCTGGCAGCGAACACCATGTCAACTGTTCCCCGTTCTTTTCTGAACCCACACTGACTTTCAGGCAGGAGACCTTGTTATTCCAGGTGTACGTTGAGTCTGTTGAGGAGGAGTCGGGCGAGGACTTTCCCTGCTATGGATAGCAAGGAAATGCCGCGGTGATTGTCACAGGCATGGCGATTTTCTTTTTTCTTGTAAAGATGTATGATGGAGGCATCCTTGAAGTCCTGGGGTAGTGTCTCTGTTTGCCATATTAGAATGAAGAGCTGAAGGAGATTTTTTGTCAAAGCTTGGCCACCTTCCTTATAGATTTCTGCCGGGATGGCATCTGATCCAGGCGCTTTGCCGTTGGACAGCTGTCTAATTGCTGTGGTGATCTCAACAAAGGTTGCTATAGGTATAGTTTCTATAGGTATAGTTGCTATAGGTATAGTTGCTATAGGTATAGTGGCTATAGGTATAGTGGATATAGGTATAGTTATAGGTATAGTTATAGGTATAGTTATAGGTATAGTTATAGGTATAGTTATAGGTATAGTTATAGGTATAGTTATAGGTATAGTTATAGATCTATATAACGTGTGTGAGGGGTGCAGTTTCTACGTGTTTACAGATTTAGTATTAATTATGTTAATTTTTCACAATGAGACAAATCTATTTATTGTAATTTTAAATTTATTTCGATAATAAACTGGTATTTGGGCAACACATCGTATATGAATCTATTACAATTAAAATTTATTCCATTTAATAGAACGAAGTAAGTGACGAAAAAACGATGTCCACATTTGGAAGATGAAAGAATATGAAGCCTATGGGAAAATTTCATTATTTATATTGGCAATTTTTTCGAAACTTATAAAACAATTTTAGTTTTTTGGAAAGAACCACGAAGCAAATAAAAAAAATGACGGTTTTATTAGAGTTAACAAGAAAATAAATATTCGTTAAAATGGAATCTCTACGTTGTTCAACCTATTGACCTACTTGTTGAACGAACGTTAAAATAGATTTAACAGTTCTCGACTGGGTATTTTTTATTTTCCCAATTTATCATTTACTTTGTTCATTAATTCTTATGTGGTTTAAATTGTTAGTTCTTTTGATTTTTTTTAATTTGGAAAGAAAAAAATATGGTCTTATCAATCATTGGAAATAATTGATCTGTAAACTATAGCAGTGATGAGTTGTAAATACAGTAGGTATGATAAGGAAAAATATAATGTTGATAAGTGTGGGATTCATAAACATGATAACGATATATAGTGTGCCGGTATTTAGCCTGAAAGTGATAAACATGATAACGATATATAGTGTGCCGGTATTTAGCCTGAAAGTGATAAACATGATAACGATATATAGTGTGCCGGTATTTAACCTGAAAGTGATAAACATGATAACGATATATAGTGTGCCGGTATTTAGCCTGAACGTGATATATACGATTTAAATAAATGAACTGGTGTTTATTAAGATGGACGAAGTATAACGGCGAGAGGTTTGATAGTGTTAAATGACATGGTGATAAATGAGATGGTGATAAATTCGAACGATAACAATGATATTGATAATCATGATCACATTGTAATTTGGTCTCGGAGACTCATTCATCTTAATGATTTTATCTTGATGATTCAGTCATGGAAAAAGTGGTTAATTGAATATCAGGATTTGAAACCAGCCAACCTACCAACCAAGCTACCTACCAACCTGTGTCCTCATGTGTGCCTCTGTGTTCATCGGTATTTGGAAATTTATTTTGGTAGTTAAGCTAAACAATTAGTGGTTTGTCTATTGATATGATCAAAGTGTTCAGTTACAACTGTAAATAGTTAATGGTTGGTTTTATCGGTGACATCTACATGTAGGTATTGGTATTTCCTCACATACATTATTAAAACCACCTTGGATATTTCCACGAGTTTTTGTACTGATACATACTATTCATACGAATTAGTGCGATGTGTATTGACGACATTTACAGATCAAGACATTTTTTATGAACTGATTCGCAAGACCGACTTCTGTAAATGTGACGTTAAGGCTTTCTTCTGTCACCTATTGATTCAATTCTAGACATTTACCAAACTTGTTGCAACGTGGGTCACATCCAGTGAACCATTATTTACCTTTAGTGTGCACTGAGTTGCTAAAACGTGTCCATGCAGGCATGGGCGTATTCATGGGGGGGGGGGGGGGGGGGGCAAGGGGGCGTTTGCCCCCCCCTACCTTTTGAAAAATGTCATATAAGAGGGAGGCATTTGCTCCCCCCCCCCTTACATTTAAAAAAAATGTCATAAAGTTGTTATTTGCCCCCCCTCCTGGAAAATGTTTGCCCCCCCCCTGGAAAAATTCCTAAGGACGCCCATGCATGCAGGGATACCTACCATACGTCCATATTTTGTATGGATAGTTTTGTACTTTAGACCCCCCCCCCAACCCCTTTCCCCGGTCCAGAACTAGTTTTACGTTTATAATTGTCCAATGGACAATGTCCATACTTTCAATGTATTGACCAGCCTGACCATACTTATAGCAACAAATAACTTGTTTGCATTTGTCTATTCTTATGTTGCACACAATGGCCAGTGTAATCAATAATTAATTTGACACCAATAGAGTAAAAGTGTTTCTCGTTTACCTAAATCATTTTAAAGTTACACACTATGCCGGTCCCTTACCTGTACCAGTATATCTAATATTCGACATGAGGTAGGGGTGTTTAAAGTGACGTCATTTACACTGACCCTTAGAGGATTGATATAATCCTATTACATGGTGACGTTTGATAGGTCGCGTTGACCTGGTGAAAGGCTCTTTTCCTTTAGCTTACCTACTGCCATTTATTCAACATGCTCCTTTTGTTTGTTATATATATATATATATATATATATATATATATATATATATATATATATACATATATACTAGCTGTACCCTGCAAAACATTTGCATAGAGCTATATCCCCTTAGGTTTGATCGGCAGGCGAGGTTATTTTTTGGTTTCGGGCAGATCCGATTTTTTCATGATTGTATTTTAAACTGGAATACTGTTGTTTTAATTCTTTACTTTCGATTTAACGCACACTGGAAATGAGTATTATTATATATGATGATATATATATATATATATATATATATATATATATATATATATATAAATGTGTGTGTGTATGCGTATTGGTGTGTGTGTGACTTACATGTAAATACACGTTTATAGACTTACATAACTAACATCTGATTATCTACCTTGTGGGGATAGGGTCAGATGACCTGATTCTAGGCCCTTACCTTTAGCTGTAAACTTAACCATGCTCCAGGGATGGAAGGGGCTCGTATTTCTTCAACTTGCCCACGGCCATCACGTTCCACGTTTGCCCCCATGGGCTCCACGTTGTTGGGTTTGTTTTTTTTTTCTTCTTCCTTCCAGCGTGTCCGACCAACTCACCTCAATCACAATGTTCCACTCTTCCTATCAGTGGACCTAACGCTCAACAGACGGCAGCGCTCGTTGAAATCATTGCGATGTTAGACTAGTTGGGCTCTTACGGTGAAGAGAGAGAGGGAGAAAATCCCGTCGGTAGAAAGGGGGGGGGGGGGAGAAGCAGGCGAGTGGCTTGGGCGAACTCACGCGCGCGAGGCCCGTGCAAGTGAGCGAAGTCTAGAGCGGATACTTTCTGTCAGTCGAGGTGAGCAGATTCAACATTGCCTGGACACTATTGTACATTTTAGTTTGTTTTTGTTTTGCTTTTTTACCTTTTTTTTTAAAAAAAGGGAGATTATTCTATCAACGTGAGATTACTGTGGGTTGCCATCCAATTATATGTTTATATTAAAGTATTCGCTAAGATTAAATATTGTTTTAGTTATATACATATATATTTGTGAGTGTGTGTGTGTATACCTTAGATTAAGTCAGTGCCAATAACCATTGGATTAAATTTGCCAGGAATCAGGATATGTAAATTGGATTGGACTGTCTAATCATTAAATTTTAAGCGAGTGACGTATCGCTGGGCCAGTGATTATTTCACCTTTAAAATTGCACAGTCACTTCGTTTCAACTGAAATGTTTCATCATTTTAATTCTTATATTTAGATAGGTATATGTGTATGTATTTCTACCTGACACTACCTGGATATTCACAAGTGATAGAAACATTCTAACATATATATTTAAGAGGATGCACAGATTGATTGCCAACTCAAAAAAAAATTAAGTAAAAACCAAAATTTCTGTTGTTCGCTGGTTTTGTCTCCGATTGTACCATAGAATGGATTAACTTCCTGTTTACCTGTACGGCTGGGAGTGGACCAGCGACTGCTGTTGTTTGTTCTTCATCCGCGTTGAGTTGTTCGATGGATTAACGGATTATCTTTATGGATTGTAATATTTCATGTGCTTGTAATTATTTGTGAAAGTGGATATTTCTGACATACAGATTCAATTCCGAAAGTTTTTTTTTTTTGTGGATTTTTTAAAATGTATTTACTTTTATTTTTTGCACAGTAGAGAAAAAATATATCAATACGAAATAGATTGAAAGAATTTACATTCATAAATAATTTGAGTTCATAGCAACTGTTGCTAAAGAAGATTTTATAGAAGTAGGCCTATTTATATAATTTTTAATTAGCTTGAAAAATATTCTATAATATAAATATCATTATATTTGTCGGTTTGCTTTTTTATTTTGCACACAGTAATACAAATAACTCAAACTATGGACATTAGCTTGCTTTGATACTTGCTAGATAAGTGATGAACACTGGACTCTAGGAAGTTAAGACTTCCGCGGCCCATGGCGGAGGAATCCAGTGGAAGCGGGTACATGCCCGTCCCAGTTATCGTCGAGCCTGCCCAAGACGAGCCCACCGACAACGACGTCAAAGATCTGATGGCTGGCGCCTGCGCGGTGGACGGCCGCATGACATCCGCCTCGGGGAATTCAGGACTATGTGAGCTCCCCGACGGACATGGGGTTTCTCAGAAAGTTTTCTCCGAGAATGACCAGTCCATCAGATACTGTCAGGGCAACGATGACCAGCTGGATAAGAAACGCGGGGAGAGCGAGGTGGATCAAGAGAGGAACGAGCCGGAGGAGTGTGGGCCAGACCAGGCCTTACAGCAGGTGGAGCAGCAGGCTGACGTGGACCAGGAAGAAGAGCTCCTGTTTCCGGGATTTGTACCGAAGACCTTCTACGTCTTGTCCCAGCGGAACAAGCTGCGCTTCTGGTGCCTACGCTGCATAACATGGCCATATCCTTTTATTTTAAACTGGGAAAATGTACTCTGTATAGAAATGAAGAGCTTGGTTCCAACGGCTGCTCTGTCCGAAATGATCGAAAAAAAGAATTTCAGTTTTAGGGTCGTAGTAGATACATGCTAATAGATACATGCTGGTAGATACATGCTTGTAGATACATGCTGCGGATGATATTGCAGCAAGAGGTTACCTTGCCGCCATTTTAAGCCATGGTTTAGAATGTGTATTTACTTGTAAAACAAAACACAATGAGACAGAAACACGCGTAATGCTAAGTTAGGATCTAAATGGATGTAGTCGCTGTTTGAACCAAGCTACTCAGTCGTATGTATATTATATACCTGATTAGGTATCGTTGATACTATTACATGGATTCGATTATGTTCTTTTATTTATTTTAATTTTCTTATTTCTCTAGCAACAAAACAAACTTCTGTTCAAAACCTGTGTAACCAGGGGGTGGTAAAAGTACGACCCGTGGGTCACGTACAGCCCGTGGGCCAAGTTGGACCCGTATGGCATTTAATTCAGCCCACGGCGAACCTTTCTATGTTAAGATGTTTACATTGAATTCATATAAATACATATTAATGCTCCATCCATCTACCATAGGTCGGGCTCTTCCAACAAATTTATGAACCAACTTTGGCCCGCGATTTGAAAGCTTGAACCACCTCTGGTCTAAACAGCCTAAAATAAATAATGATGGTACGCAATAATTGTTTACACAAGAAATTTTGTCAACTTATTTCTTCAAATAATAGCATCAATATGTAGCTTCTTTACCAGGATGTGTTAGTGGTGTTTTTCTTTCGCAGTGGACCATTGTTTAGTGGACCACTGTTTGGTGGACCATTGTTGTGGTTGACCACTTTTTGGTGGACCACTGTTTGGTGGACCATTGTTGTGGTGGACCACTGTTTGGTGGACCATTGTTGTGGTGGACCATTGTTGTGGTTGACCACTGTTTGGTGGACCATTGTTGTGGTGAACCATTGCTTGGTGGACCATTGTTTGGTGGACCATTGTTGTGATTGTTGTTTGTTTTTTTTCGTTTAGTTTCATTCTGAACTTTACGTTTTTCTGGGAACTTTCATTCTCGGAACTCTATTCTGCTGTGAACTTTGACCATCGATTTTTTTATCACTAGTAAATTTGACCTTTGAAATTTTCATCTACTGTGAACTTTGCCATTTGAATTTGTTGTCCCCCCTCCCTCGATCTGTCTGGTGACACTCATATAACTACCTTTTGTTACGTCACTTCCTATTATCTCTCATCAGGAAAAATCTCAGGACAGATTGTGAAATGTCCAGATGTCAGTCTGACCCGTACAAAACATTTTCTAACACTGCACTGGTTTTTCTATAACTGGGTTCTGTATTTCTATAACTATGTTCTATATTTCTATAACCAGGTTCTATATTTCTATAACTATGTTATGTATTTCTACAACCAGGTTCTATATTTCTATAACCAGGTTCTATATTTCTATAAATAGGTTCTATATTTCTATAACCAGGTTCTATATTTCTATAAATAGGTTCTATATTTCTATAACCAGGTTCTATATTTCTATAACTAGGTTCTATATTTCTATAGCCAGGTTCTATATTTCTATAAATAGGTTCTATATTTCTATAACTAGGTTCTATATTTCTATAACTAGGTTCTGTATTTCTACAACCAGGTTCTATATTTCTATAACTAGGTTCTTTATTTCTACAACCAGGTTCTATATTTCTACAACCAGGTTCTATATTTCTACAACTATGTTCTATATTTCTATAACTAGGATCTATATTCCTTTAACTATGTTCTTTATTTCTACAACCAGGTTCTATATTTCTACAACTATGTTCTATATTTCTATAACTAGGTTATATATTTCTATAACTATGTTCTTTATTTCTACAACCAGGTTCTATATTTCTATAACTAGGTTCTTTATTTCTACAATCAGGTTCTATATTTCTATAACTAGGTTCTTTATTTCTACAACCAGGTTCTATATTTCTAAAACTAGGTTCTATATTTCTATAACTAGGTTCTATATTTCTACAACTAGGTTCTATATTTCTATAACTAGGTTCTATATTTCTTTAACTAGGTTCTATATTTCTACAACTAGGTTCTATATTTCTACAACTAGGATCTATATTTCTACAACTAGGTTCTATGTATCCTTGACTTGATAATCCTGATTTACGTCTAGCCGTACAGTTAGGGATTGACGAATATTCATATTTCGCTCTTTCTTAATAGTCTTCACACATATTATATACAAAGTGTGTTTGTAATCATTTCATATAGATGTCTGGTTCAGTCATAACCACAACATTTTAACATATTGATGTTCCGTTCAGTCACTACCACAACATTTAAACATATAGATGTCCAGTTCAGTCACAACCACAACATTTAAACATATAGATGTCCAGTTCAGTCACAACCACAACATTTTAACATATTGATGTTCCGTTCAGTCACAACCACAACATTTTAATATATAGATGTCCCGTTCAGTCACAACCACAACATTTTAACATATAGATGTCCCGTTCAGTCACAACCACAACATTTTAACATATAGATGTCCCGTTCAGTCACAACCACAACATTTTAACATATAGATGTCCCGTTCAGTCACAACCACAACATTTTAACATACTGATGTCCCGTTCAGTCACAGCCACAACATTTTAACATATAGATGTCCCGTTCAGTCACAACCACAACATTTTAACATACTGATGTTCCGTTCAGTCACAACCACAACATTTAAACATATAGATGTCCCGTTCAGTCACAACCACAACATTTTAACATATAGATGTCCCGTTCAGTCACAACCACAACATTTTAACATACTGATGTTCCGTTCAGTCACAACCACAACATTTTAACATATTGATGTTCCGTTCGTCGTTGTAAATTGATTCTATTCACATAATGACAGTGCGATTCTTCATTTCAGCACATGCATGCTTCAAGTCACCAGAGAACGTTCTCCAGAACTCTCCAATTTAATTAACAACATTTTTTTCTAGGTCTCCGGGGAGACTGACCAACGCGAGTGACCAGATGCTTCCATCACGTGGTCTTATTTCAGCCACACGTGATTCCGCTGTATTCTGACCATTTTTTAACACACCGTGTTTTATGTTGTTTGCTTTTTAGTTCTGTTTTTTTCCCCTTTCTAACATTTCAACTTTTCAAGCTTCACAGTTTCCCCTGCAGTTCCTTTCTTGTGGCTCCTTTTGTTCCTGCTGATCTCAGCGATGTCACACTGTATGGAATGGAAGAAAGATAAGAAAGCAAAAGTGAAATGTAACCAACTCAAAAAAAAAAAAGGATTTTTACAGTGGCTAAAGAGTCTATGATGAAAGAAAATTTTCTAGTTCGTTACAAAAGTGCGTAAAACGATAACATAACGCAAAACAACAACAAAAAAAAAAACAACGTATTTTGAGATATGCAACTGAAACTCCGCTACATTGGATGTGACTGGCTTGATACAATCAATGATTGTTCAACCAGCTCCTTGATACAATCAATGATTGTTCCACCAGCTCCTTGATACAATCAATGATTGCTTCACCAGCTCCTCGGTCCTTCCAGTTGACTCACCATAAGTAACGTTAAAAGTACAATCAAAAACAGTTACTTGTGTGGAGTTTAAAAAGAAATTTAAAACGAAATAATACAAATAAACTCTATCGTTGGAATACTTCACAAACAGTAAAGAAACTTTGAACTAAGCAGATAGTGTGGGACAGCAAAGACTCATTTTGGAGGAACGAAATATACCTAAGTGGATACATGAAATATACCTTAGTGGATAAATGAAATATACCTTAGTGGATAAATGAAATCATCATTGACAAGCGTCTTCATTTTCTAAATTAAGTCAAATTTGTCGAGAAAGCAAGAAGCCTCTTATATAAAAAGGAGGAAAGAGATGAAGCCCATGTTAGCAGCAAAGACAGCCCATGTGGAGAAGAGTGGTGGGGGGGGGGACAGCCCATATGCGTTGGAATTCCGCATCTGTCCTCGTACACGAAATATTGACAAGGATATATCACTCTATGTTGACTGAAGAAGACTGAACAATACCGTATCACCTTCTGTTGACTGAACCAGGAGTGAACTATACGGTATCACTTGATGTATCGACCTGTTAAAGAAACAGCTGGTGTTGACTTTACCTGATAACACACACAAACCCTGTCTTCACACAGCGCTCCCTCCCTCCACCCCCTCCCCCCGCCCATCTCTTACTCATCTAGACCAAAACTCAGCCATCGTCCAAATCCCAGGTCTGTCTAGGCGTCACGTGACGGAGCTTAGATCGACTTGTTGACCCACAAAACTTGTTGACCAATAGATCGATGATCTGAACAGAAAGGGACAATGGCGTGGAACTGTATCTCGTACAGTGGCAACGTTTGGACTTAGCACCCTTCACATATAAGTGTACCTCACAGTTAGTTAGATGTAGCATACATCACAACAAGACTAGATGTAGTATACATCACAACAATACTAGATGTAGCCTACATCACAACAATACTAGATGCAGCCTACATCACATCAAGACCAGATGTTGCATACATCACTTCTAGACTAGGTGTAACATACTTCAAATCAAGGCTACGTGCAGCATAATCACATCTCGACTAGATGTAGCCTACATCACATCAAGACCAGGTGTAGCATACTTCAAATCATGACCAGGTGTAGCATACGTCATACCAAGACTAGGTGTAGCATACTTCACTCCAAGAGTAGGTGTAGCATACTTCACTCCAAGAGTAGGTGTAGCATACGTCCCATTCATTTTCTGGAAATCAAACTCTATAAATAACATAATCCTATAGAACGTCTGTTGTGAAAATTAGATTTGTACCTCTTGATGTTAATTAAATCTTTGTTCGAAAATTTTTGGTGGAACCACAGTGGACACAGGGGAATTTGTGAGATTCGCAATTGTACTAAAAACCTTGTTTAAAAGACTGACACCAACACTGCCTCAAATGTCATCTCTGGTATCTGTACCACATCTTAGCACGGAATTGATGGAACATTTTTGAACCTCGGTAGCACCATGTATTCCATTCCTGGCAGTCAACATGGGATTGTTGGAACAGAATGGAGTATATTTATCATTAACATACACAGATCAATGCTAGAGACTAATGTTGCATGCAAGGTGGACCGATGGCGGAATCTGTGTGTAGTCAGCGCTTCCTTTAAACTTAATCGATGGACTTTCGAGACATTATGTTAACCAAGATAAAAGAACGACCTGTCAGTGTCACTAAACGGTCAGTGAAATATGTGATGAACAGAATCTGTCATTCGAGCATCGATCACTGTGAGTCATAACCGTCAAGACAGGTATTTTGTTCTGACATAAGCGTCTCGCCGACTCAAGACTCCTGAACTAGGAACATCAACTCTGACAATCAACTCTGACATCCATCAGAATCCACTAGTGGCTTAAAGCCATTCTTCGGGAACAAAAGTCGAGAAGTGTTTTTTTTATTTCTAATTTCGTTACAATTATTCTGTCGGCGATATGACAAACAGAGGCGGAGTGTCAAATAGTGTGATGTATTTTGACAAGTACATTCAATCTTTCAAAATGTATTGATATATTATTGTGATTATTGTGACAAGTACATCTACTCGTGTAGCTTATATTACGACAAGCACACGGAGTCTGTCAGTTCTGTTAAGTGTAGGCTGTTTATGTACCTTGTCAAGATCCCGGACATATGATTTCATTAGCAATCAGACTTGGTCGTATAATTCGGGCTAAAGACATCTTGCTTGGACTTCGCTTACGATCATCCAAGTCATCAAAGAACTGGTGTACTTGTGTAATGGTGTACTGGTGTACTGGTGTACTTTAGACACAACCCGATCGCCCTACCCCCACACGATCTGCTGTGAAACACACTTCAATCAAACATGACTGTCATCTCTGGACTTTAAAAAAGTGCTAATGACGGCAAGTCTGACGGTCCCCACCCCACAAATCATACCCCCCCCCCACCACCACCATCGCCCATCAACATATCCCTCCACCCCTGGCGTCGGGTCGGGATCCCGATCAGATGTTTTTCTGTACTTGAAGGATTTAACAGAAAACTCTAAACTGCTGGACTGTAATACATCTGGTGACTTCAGTTTGTTTTGAAGCCGTTTCCATGGATACCTCGGACTGGTTGTTGGAGAGAAAATTGACGAATGGATGGATTCACCGCAGGTAAGACAATGAACTGTTGAGATGCACTATGTCACTCTGACCCAGTTAGATGAGCTCGAGCTATACGGCAGCAGTAACTTTCATTAATGACTTATGTCTTAGCGAGTTTCATAGAAATAATGACGCCATGTCATAGTTTTTTGTAAACAAGTTAGCAGAACATCAATTAAGAGCCAACATCTAAGTAAACAATGTTGTTCTAAATAAACACGTACTGAATTGAGGAAATATTAACAATGGAAAATAAATATATAAAAATATGACCACAGTGACCAGAACCCGCTACCCACAGTTAGCTTAATACGTCCTGGGTCAAAGTGACCACAGTGACCAGAACCCGCTACCCACAGTTTGTGTTATAAAATATCACCTCTAGGTTAGGAGCATTAGATATTAAAAGAAGACTCTCCACTATCCGGCTCTCGGTGTTCAAACCTGCGTACTACACGGGCTGATTAAAAAAGAAAAAAATGTTCAAAGTAAATGAGGATTAATTGGAAGGGAGGGGGGGGCAGACCGAAATGATTATTAATATAGCCCCTGTATTTCAGCTATTTTCACCGAAAGTCTAAAGTTTGTATATACTCACACAGACACACACACACACACACACACACACACACATATATATATATATATATATATATATATATATATATATAAAGCCCGGCGTTGCCCGGGAAATCTAGGTGTAATGTGAAACCCCTTCCTAATCAATTTAACTACTGAATTTTTAAATACGATTAATTAGGTTAATTAGGTGCTTATTTATGCCACCTTCCAAATGTGCTGAAACGACCTACATTTTATACGTCACAAATTACGTTTTACCCGTCAACGCTAACTAACCAAACCAAACCAAATATCCAACCAAACAAACCATCTCTCTCTCTCTCTCTCTCTCTCTATATATATATATATATATATATATATATATATATATATATGTCAAAAGTGCAAAGGCTTTATATTTTGATTATCATATCACATGTAGTTACAGGTCGTGACGACTTCCTCCATTTTGTTTACTGACTTCGTTTACGTCTGCTGCACTCTGTAAGTGTGGGTGGAGGGGGGGGAGCATCTATTAGGTCATCAACATGTCGGTTGTACTGACAGGGACGTGACACCGCTGACCTTTAGTTGGACTTTTAAAAAAAAAATGAATGCTCAGCCTCAGAAATTCAAATAAATTACTCACCAAATGACTGTTATTTCATCTGTGAGCTTCGTGCACCTGTCATTTCCTTGCCTGCATCAATCAGTGGGGACTGACACACACGGCATGGGGCTTGGGGGAGGGGGGGCAGGAGACACAGTGGGGCTACTCGTTACGTCACCCCCCCCCCACTACCACCACCACCACCACACCCATGTTACTAAAAAGTCAGCTGGGTCTTTGGTAACAAGTTCAAAATGTCTGGGTCACAAGTCCGTGTCAGAGTTATTTTTGCTTGAAAGATTTCAAACTAAATTGCACATGATTTACGTCAATCAAAAGTTCGTGGGAAAAAAAAGAACACATTTTTTGTTGCTAGTGAGCATTTATCCCTTAGAAAATATCAAAGCATATCTAATTCCTTGTATTGTTTAATGTGTTTTTAATGAAAGTGTAAATCAGCGCTTTTTATTAATAACTTTTCTTTTATTACTAAACATTTTTTTAAATGCATAAAATAAATCTTAAAGTCTTCAACTAAAAAATTAAAACACTGTAAAGTGACCCCTGTTCGAAACAGGCTGGGGACTCTTTTATTTTGTTTCTAAACATCTATACCATTAGTTCCACTAAAGTTGGAGTAAATTTCACAAAGAGCTAACACTGCCTGGTTAGTTATAGGGTCCAATAAATCCCGCTCCATTCACTCATTACGATGTGGAGAACGGGAATAACGTCATGTCGCGGTTATTGTTCGTTTTGGCTGTAAATAATTTTGATTAAAAAAAATGGTTTCTTTAATGTGAATTCACCGAGAAGTAAACAAATAAATAAATAACCCCGTTAATGAACTATCTGGCTGACCCATCAATTAATTAAATAGCTCCATGTTAAGTTCGTTCCAGGCTGGCCTAATTATGGGTTGCTGGTATATGGCCGCTCCGACCTTTTAGACGTTGAGGTAAATAGAGAGGGACGTAATAATTAACACCCACTCACTTCCTGTCAGCTGGGGTTCATCGTTTTCAAGTACAAACTATTTAGGTCAGTGACAAACAGAAATTAAATACGTCACAAAGGGATGCTTTTGTTCAATGAGTTGTCCATGTTTTCGTTATAAAAACATGTTCGGTATAGCGAGTGTCTGATGTTGTTGTTATATATGTATGTGTCTAATGTTGTTATATATGAACGTGTCTGGTGTCGTTATATGTGCATGTGTCTGGTGTTATTGTTACGTATTTATGTGTTTGGTGTTGTTATATATGCATGTGTCTGGTGTTGTTCTTTTATATGTATTATTATGTACGTGTCTGGGGTTGCTGTTATATATGTATGTGTCTAATGTTGTTATATATGTATGTTTCGGGTGTTATAGTTACATATGTATGTATTTGGTGTTGTTATATATGTATGTATTTGGTGTTGTTATATATGTATGCGGCTGCTGTTGTTGTTATATAAGTATGTGTCTGGTGATTTTGACTTTAAGAACATTTTTAAACTGAAAAATAGTTTAGGGAGAGAGAATGGGTTGTTTCAGTCTCTTGTTACCTCTTTAGTTCATGTCTGCCTCTAACTGCAAAGGCTTTATAAGAGTGTAGCGAGCATCTAATCAAAACATTTCTTGAGTTTAGACAATGAAATAGTTTGTCTGTTTTGCTTTCACACCCATAAACAACTTTTTACCGTATTTTTTTTTTAATAAGAGCCATGCAAATATCTAATAATTTATGAGCCTCGAGACCGACTTTTATAATGAGCCACTCGAACACTTCGAGCCAAGAGAAATGTTACCGTTGTGAGGTAGGCGATACTTTTACTTCCTGAACTTCTAGTTTTACGGGCAGACTAACTTTAAATTGGTGAAATTCCAGAATAAGAACCACACACAAAAATTGAACATTTTGAATTTTTCGCTTTAAGAGGCAATCGAGCTTTTAATTTTATGAACTTCTTATCTAGCTGTAAAAATTTTTACTTTTTGAAATGCTAGTCTTATGAGGCAAGAGAATAATAATTTTATGAACTAGATGAACTCTACGGTATTAAACCGGATCTCTCCAGTATGTGTACCACAAAGCCGAAATATTTCCTTTCGTGGTCCATAAATTAACTAATACATTACTTTTCAACAGTACATCTCTCAATTATTCCACTAATAAAATCAAGTTGTGGCCGTGTAATCGAACTGTATCGGGGTTTCTTGCAAGTCTGTTTCATTGTTGTTTCTCTGGAGATGTATACGGCCCAGATGTGGCAGACCCAGTCACCTGAGGCCCGGGGGGGGATCAAAGGGAGGCCATTGGGTGAAACAAGAATCTATTTCAATCTGTGCACTCGCCATTCGAGGTCACATGAGGTTATGACAGACCCGGATGTAAACCTATATGTTATTTTATTTCTTTAACTCGCTTTGGGGATGACGTGTGACTTTCAGTTCCGTGTTTTTTTTTTACTTTTTAAAACACCATCGATTGAAGGTAAATATTTCGATGACCCCCCCAACCTCATATACTTCAAAGTTGTGTTTGGACTTTATTCGTCTCAACATCTGGTGTAGTCGGGTCTTAAAGAAATGTTTTATATGTAACGTTAAGGGCTTCTTTAACTGTATCTGTGTGTACTATACGGACAACTATACGGGCAGCTATACGGACAACTATACGGTCAACAATACGGACAACAATATTGGCAGCTATACGGACAACAATACGGACAACAATACGGACAACTATACGGGCAACTATACGGGCAACTATACGGACAACTATACGGTCAACAATACGGACAACAATACGGCCAACTATACGGACAACAATAACGGCAATACACTATTTTAGTACAGAAAGATGTAACCGCTAACCGGAGACTAATAAATAAAAAAAAAAGAAACAAGTTTGTGAAGATGGGCGAATGATTCATGTTTTATGATTTACAAAAAGTGGTTCAAAATTAGAAAGTTTGTTTAAGTCCACAAGTAATTAAGTTGTGCAATTTTGAAAAAAGCTGTTGTTGTACCAGTGTACAGCAGATGTAGTTGTTGTTGTACTAGTGTACAGCAGATGTACACCAGCACAGCATGTCCAAGCCCCCAGACTAACGGCAACACAAATTTAAAAATCGGATTTTTGTGGGGATTTAGAAACAGAATTTTCCATTTTATTTAACTTTTGAGGGGCGAAAACTAGATTCAAAAGGTTGGGTGCTTTGACATTCTGAGTCATCACTGTATTTAAGCACGGCAGATGTAGCCCCCCCCCCCCTCACTTTTCATGTCGACATACTTGAGTTATCGCTTTAACTATAATAGACATTGCAAAAAAAAAACAAGCAATTAAGCCTGTTCCATTCTGGACACAGGACGTGTTAGCGCATTTTCGTGTTATGTATCAGTACGTTTGTTAGCTTTCAGTAAATATTTGTAAATTTTGGAAATGTTTATAAATTCAATTGTGTAATGCATATATCTGTAAAAAAAATTATAAAGACGTTTCTTTATATTTGAAAAAAAATTATTGTCTCTTAAATCTAACTACAAGTGGTTTGTGGTTACTGAAATAGGACTCATAATTGAAAACATTCGAAATTATAGTCATTTAATCGTCCGAAAACTCCGTCAATTGTTGCATAGCTCTGATACTTTCAATTAAACTCAGAACACAAGCTTACTATTTCATTTGATGAATTTCTTAATAAATCTTGGTGAAACTACGTGCTGCAGTATTTCGCACCAAATGAATGGGTTATTGAACGTACAACGTGTATAAATAATATAAAAATCTATTGATTGGCTCTTGTATAAAATCTGTTGATTGGCTCTTGTATAAAATCTGTTGTATTGATTGGCTCTTGTATAAAATCTGTTGTATTGGCTCTTGTATAAAATCTGTTGTATTGGCTCTTGTATAAAATCTGTTGTATTGATTGGCTCTTGTATAAAATCTGTTGTATTGATTGGCTCTTGTATAAAATCTGTTGTATTGATTGGCTCTTGTATAAAATCTGTTGTATTGATTGGCTCTTGTATAAAATCTGTTGTATTGATTGGCTCTTGTATAAAATCTGTTGTATTGATTGGCTTTTGTATAAAATCTATTGATTGGCTCTTGTATAAAATCTGTTGTATTGATTGGCTCTTGTATAAAATCTGTTGTATTGATTGGCTCGTGAATAAAATCTGGCTGTTTGTTACATTAAGACAGAGTTTGGTACTTACATCATCTCCATTATTTCCATTGGTCTCTGATAGTACTCTACACACAGTTCATAGATCTCTACTTCCATTGGTCTCTGATAGTACTCTACACACAGTTCATAGATCTCTACTATCTCTATTGGTCTCTGATAGTACTCTACACACAGTTCATAGATCTCTACTTCCATTGGTCTCTGATAGTACTCTACACACAGTTCATAGATCTCTACTTCCATTGGTCTCTGATAGTACTCTACACACAGTTCAAAGATCTCTACTTCCATTGGTCTCTGATAGTACTCTACACACAGTTCAAAGACCTTTTAGTTGTACTTTATAATAAATCCGCCCCTTGTAGTACAGCCTCCCCCCCCCCCCACCCTAACTCATGCCATAAAAAACGCAGCCAACAACCTCGTGTCAAATTAAGATGAAGGAAACGTGTCGTGTCATTAGTGCTCAGCTTGGAGAGTACAAATAAGACAAGAAGTCAACAATGGGTATTGTTGATGGCTAGTGACACATTTACTGTAAGTTCTAATTGCCCTGAAGAACGTCCTGCTCTTCATCGGGGCAGATGAAGTGTAAGAATTCATCCGTTTCAGTAGCCAATGCATACATAGGAATGGTCAGGTTAGCACATCACCCGGCATTCTTTAATTCACTTACTAAAGTCAGGTCAAGCTGCGTGGACTTAAGGGAACGTTTACCAACTTTCTCCAGGACTTAGGGAAATTCCCTTGTATCTCAACAAGCATCGAACCAAAGGCTCTCGGGACGACAGTACCTCTATATGTTTATTTGTGTATGGATGTAAAATATGTATTACGTATCTGGTTGAACAAAGGTTTCAATTTTACATCTTCGCAGAAAAAATATCAGATTGGTCTACTTGTTTATGCTACTTATGCATCAAACATATCAGCTTATTATCTGTCCACAATCCTCACGATAACATGACCGTAGCATTGATCGGGGTAAAGGGAGGGAGGGGGGGGGGGGCTAAGTGGCTAAGTCAACACATAATACAAACATTCACAGATAATTCTCACCCACATTCCACATCAGGAGCTTTTTGTGTTGACTCAAAACTATTATGTGTTGACTAATAATAATTTCACACAAAATATTTCTAGGATGTCCATCTACGACCTCTTGTTCAATGAAAGGTAGCACAATATCTACTGACCTAAAGACTATACATTGGTCAATACCTACTGACCTAAAGACTATACATTGGTCAATACCTACTGACCTAAAGACTATACATTGGTCAATACCTACTGACCTAAAGACTATACATTGGTCAATACCTACTGACCTAAAGACTATACATTGGTCAATACCTACTGACCTAAAGACTATACATTGGTCAATACCTACTGACCTAAAGACTATACATTGGTCAATACCTACTGACCTAAAGACTATACATTGGTCAATACCTCCCGAAAATCACAAAAAAAAAACTCCACACTCAAAAATTTGATCAGTTACAGGCACCTTGGACTGTAAAAAAAAAATCAGTTAAGTGTTAATAATAATGTTTCTAAATTTAGAAAGCGACGCCCTATTCCCCTCCTCCCCGCTCTCATGGCTCGAGGACGGACAAGTGTGCGGGTCCCGCCCCCCCCGGTCCACCCCCCCCCCCATGAGTAAATGCTGTACACATCAGTATGTTGCACTGCGCCGTACTTCACCATTGTTGTCGAATTATGTTATCACGCCTCCAAATCCAGGGCTACATGGCGGATGTTTTTGTCGAATGGATGTGATCGAAGTATTATTGTAACGATGATGAGTTGGCCTCGTCCTGGTAACAATCTGTACGTCTGCTGGTATCAGATCCTTTAAGTCAACAATATGATGTCGTTGTTAACAATCTCACGTTAACTGTCACATCTTAAGATATATTTCAGCATGCATTATTTCAGCACACATTACTTCAGTGAATATTACTTCAGCACACATTACTTCAGTACATATTACTTCAGCACATATTACTTCAGCATACAATAATTCAGCACACATTTCTTCAGCGCATATTACTTCAGGACACATTACTTCAGTGCATACTTCTTCAGCACACATTACTTCAGCACACATTACTTCAGCACACATTACGTCACCAGTTATTCTTTCAGCTCATACTACCTCCAATAACATTTCAATCAATTAGCAATCTCGACACTAAAAGATGAAGCCAAATTTCATGCCTGTATCAGTCCAATCAATTGAAGTTTTTATCAAACAAATTTATGAACAAACTGTTCATTCGTTTTGTATATCGTAATTAGCATCGGTCAAATAATACAATCAACACAAACCTTTCTGGCTTTTTAATGAAAGAAATCTTGAATAAAACAGATAGGCAAAGAAATTCGTTTCGTTAAAAACAGAATTCATGTAGACCTATTTGTATTTGTTGGTGTAAGCAGAGACGTTTGTAGGTTATTCGAGGCCCTAGAGAGAGAGAAAAATTAAGCATTAAATGGTTCCCCTAGAGTAGTGGCCCCCCACCGCGGACCGGTCGACGTTTGATAATTTCAACGCGGCCCGCTGTGGGGAGGGGGGGGCGTTGATTGTTTATATTTTATGTTTTGATTTACAATGTCACTGCAGCTCAGCTTCCGGTTAACATCTCGTGCATGGAAAGTCGCACAGTCTCGAGAGAAATACACCACAGTAAATAATATAGAAATATTTTAATGTTTCTTGGGCGGCCCAGTATAACTTTGATCCTCGGACCGGTACCTAGGGTTGGCGACCACTGCCCTAGAGCAGCGGGCCCCCTTGGAACGCCAATCAATATGTCGCGGCCCCCTTGGAACGCCAATCAACATGTCGCGGCCCCCTTGGAACGCCAATCAATATGTCGCGGCCCCCCTATTTTTTTTGGTTTAGATTGCTTAAATTTATACTTTTCGAAATTCCAGGGACCCCCTCCGGACAGTGCACGGCCCCCTAGGGGGCCGCGGCCCACCACTTTGAGAAGCACTGCCCCAGAGCATCAGATTTAATAGAACCTGGTACTGGAAATTGGGGGGGGGGGCATTTAGAAGTAGGTTGTCGCTCAGTTTGCTTAACTAAGAGAAATGTTCAAATGTAAATATTAACTTTTATAGTTCAGAATATTGACAACACAGATTTGGTGCTCACTTAGCAACACACCTGTCTTTGCACACGTAGATGTTAACAATTAATTGATTTCACTGAGTCGTTGAATTGATCCTATTACAAACACTTTTTTTTTTAAACTTATTCTCTTCCGTGTAATCACATTATTTCATACTTGGCACGTATTTCGCTTGGCGGGTGTTATGATCAAACAGCTGTCGAGCTTCGTCAATCGTGATTTTTAATTTTGTGCAGTTTTTGATAATCAGCCAAAAATAATTAGCCAAACATAATTAGCCAAAACAGTTTCGCCGAGCAGTACTCACTTTCTGTGCATGTTTTGTGTGAGTGTGTGTGTTTGACTGAGTGTTTGCATGCAGTGGCGCCCCCCCCCCCAGGCCAAATCATCAGTACATAATTACTGTTATAAAGTTACAAAAAAGTCTGTCAAACTGTCTTTTTTTCATAATGTGAGCCTCCTCCCAGCATTTTTTGCTGGTTGCGCCACTGTTTGCATGTGTGTTTTGGATTAGTTACATGGGATGTTTATTTATTTGTTTGCTTATTGTTGTTGTTGTTGTTTAATTCATCGGATTATATTGTTGGATATCGAAAAATACATTTGATTGTTTTTAGATTTAAAAACGTTTTTCTCTCGTGGTGCACCAATGGTCTGTGCCTCGTTTTGTTGAATGACCATCTACGGTGGTGAAATGGTAGAGAGTAGCCAGTATATCCTCTAATAGTGCACAACAGAGTGCACAACAGGGAATGCACGACAGAGTGCACAAAGGTTTCTTCTTATTTGCATTTATACCGTTATGTGGCTCACAAAAAGTTTGTTTTCAAAACTGAACAGCCAACGTCTTTTGCCGCGCATAGCCGGGCATCGGACATTGGCCATGGCGCGAAATCGAGGGAGGGGGGGAATCAAAAGGAGCATTGAGCAGTAAGCCGACATAGAGCAGTGATAAAACATTGAGCAGTGGGCCAATCTACAGCCGTGGGCCAACATATTGCAGTAGGCCAACATAGAGCAGTGGGCCAACATAGATCAGTGGGCCAACATATAGCATGAGCCAACATAGAGCACTGGGCCAACATAGAGCAGTAGGCCAACATAGAGCAGAAAGCCAACATAAAACAGTAGGCCAAATAGAGCAGTAGGCCAACATAGAGCCGTGGGCCAACATAAAACAATAGGCCAACATAAAACAATAGGCCAACATAAAGCAGTGGGCCAACCCAGAGTAGTGGGCCAACCTAGAGTAGTGGGCCAACATAAAGCAGTGGGCCAACATAAAGCATTAGGCAAACCTAGAGTAGTGGGCCAACATAGAGCAGTGGACCAAAATAGAGCCGTGCGTCTGCATGTGTGGTCGTTCAT
Organism: Bulinus truncatus; assembly: GCA_021962125.1. NCBI lineage: Eukaryota > Metazoa > Mollusca > Gastropoda > Planorbidae > Bulinus > Bulinus truncatus. The sequence continues at coordinate 1,723,345 of JAGDYQ010000026.1, forward strand.
CTCTGCCAAGGTGTCTCCCTATCTGTTGCCGCTCCTGTATATCCGGAAGACATGCATTGTAAGTCAGGGGAAGGACGTGTGTCAAGTTCAAATGTTTCTGTCTTTTTGAGACCTTAAATGATGCTATTGCCCCCTTGGGTGCGGTTTTTTTTGTGGTATTTTTTGGGTATGTAGGTAGGTTTATACATAGAAATACAGACAGACAGAAAGTTAGGCACTCAGGCAGACAGACAGAGAATTCGATCGATCGATCGATCGATCGATCGATAGATTGATAGATAGATAGATAGATAGATAGATAGATAGATAGATAGATAGATAGATAGATAGATAGATAGATAGATAGATAGATAGATAGATAGATAGATAGATAGATAGATAGATAGATAGATAGATAGATAGATAGATAGATAGATAGATAGATAGATAGATAGATAGATAGATAGATAGATAGATAGATAGATAGATAGATAGATAGATAGATAGATAGATAGATAGATAGATAGATAGATAGATAGATAGATAGAATTTGTAAAGACTAAGTGTTCCACTGAAAGAGTGTTTTTTTTTTGTTTTTTTTTACAGCTGCATGCAACATTCTTTAGTTTTTGGACTATCAGCCATTTAGTTAACCTTCATATACTCACTCCAATAGACAATCAACCCTTGATATACTCACTCCAATAGACGATCAACCCTTCATATACTCACTCCAATAGACGATCAACCCTTCATATACTCACTCCAATAGACAATCAACATTTTGCTCCTCTCATTCCTACAAAAGAACTGTGTTTGTCGAATTTACTCTAACAGACAATTCCATTTCTCTTCTGCTCACACATTTTTTTCCATTACCTGTTTATAATTTCTGCTGCGTCTTTTAGTTCCTGTTGGAGATGAAATTTTCCGCATGGCTAAATTTGCCCTTACCCACGTCAGCCAATACTTTGCTGCATTCTATAGGCCAGTAAGACAATAATTGTGAACCAGTGCATATTGTGTGTGTGTGTGTGTGTGTGTGTGTGTTGACACATTCAATGCTCCCGTCATCACATTGACACATACATAAAACAATGACATGATGATTTACGTACATTGATGCACAAACTCATTTCCAATAAACTGGCCTGGAGTTTTGTGTTCAAGAAAAACCGCTCTCGGAGCTGGGAAAACAAAAAAAATATTCATCACGTGGTCTGCATGACGTATTTTCTTGAACAACAAGCATCCATACATTGTGTACCTTCTACTTCTCCTATCACTCCTGAGTCAACATGAACAGATCATACAGTCGCGTTACTTCAGCAGTTTATTTCTATAACACACTTTGGTATTCCGGTGGATTTGGTGCATTTAGTTTGTTTTCTCTTTAAAACAGAGGCGTAAATAGGGAGGGCGAGGGAGGGTTCAAGTTCGAAAGTTCCTCCGGGCCCCAGTTTGAGGGGGGCCCCCAAACATTTTTTTTACATTAAATATTAAGTACATCGTCTAATGTCATGATGTCGAAAGTCAAAATGCAGTGTACCCCCCCCCCCCAAAAAGAGGCCAAGCCCCCCGGGCCTCCAAATCCCTAGGTTCGGCACTGCTTTAAACTAAGACTGTTTTTTTTTTCCTCGAGTGACCTTAACGCAAGATCTATTTAAATCCGCATCTAACCTTGGTTTAAGTTAGTCATCTGTTGTAATTAATACATTTCAAATGTAAATGAACGAGAAACATGTATATAGTCGACATAGTTATTAAAATGGCGAATTGCTTCCTTAGAGTTTAGAGTTTAGACGATAAATTGAAAAGGGGGAAGTAAAAACGTTGGATTTAAGGTCGAGGACTTATCGCTCTTCGGGTGAATCTCTTTTTCTCTGTAGTTGAGTGAGCTAAAATAAATCAGTAACAATACTTTTTGCAATTTATATAACTTTTTTATATGTATTATATTTAAATAAAATGTTCAAAATGAACTTTACACTGTACAAAGGAAGATTAGATTGACATAATGCTTAGCTACTCAGAAAATGTTTGTACCTGTATCGTAGTTCAAAATGATTTAGAAGTGATCCGCAAGTTTTTATGCACAGCAATTCACAGATTTTTTTTTCTAAGTTCCTTTCAAAGTGGAGCACCTGCAGCATTCTAGTCACTCACTCTTTCACGTGCCATTTCAACATTATGGAAATAAAATCAAGTTCAAGTGGGGTTTTCTTTTAAATGTTCCCCCCATTTCACTTGGTTTTCAAGAAACATTTGTCCTTGATGTGTAAACAAACAAAATAAAACAACCGCACGTGAATATCTAGAATGTTTACGTCGTTGTCCTCATGAGCGTCGCTTGAAATTTTTACAGGGGGGGGGGGCAAAAATTTTCCAGGGGGTGGGGCATTTTTTTAAATGTAGGGGGGAGTAGCAAATGCCCCCCTCTTATATGACATTTTTTCAAAATGTAGGGGGGAACAAATGCCCCCTTGCCCCCCCCCCATGAATACGCCCATGGTTGTCCTAGCAACCAGCATATCCACAACTTCATGTCGCCATGGGAACATACAATTACACATAAGTTCGCACATATCATTAACATTACTTTACATCGGTGATAACCAAGACCAGCGTTCAGCTAATGGTGGGTATGTTACGGCCAATGTGCAGCCCCGTAGCGTGAAAATTCTACAGCAGGGGCCAGGCAATAGCAGGGGGGGCAGGTAATAAATTTTACTAAGTAGAACAAATAAGCAAGGGGGGAGGGCAGAAAAAACGCAGGGGGGGGCCGCACTCTACGGGCCTGCGATGTGTGTTAATCGACCAGTGTATACAATGGTCAGTCAACAACCCACATAGGTTGGCGAGACCAGCTCTCAGTGGAGATGTAGAGAGTATTTTATCAAATAGAAAAAACCTCGGTATAACGAAATTCGTTCAGTAGGGAGTAGCGTTATATCAAAAGAAATATATTTCAGATCGGCCAGTGTTCGACAGCCAGTATTGAAAATAATTAGTTAAGATGGTTTGTGATCATTGTGGGAAGAGTTTTCTATCTCAACAATATTGGGTCAAAGTAGTGACAGGAGAACGGTAGTCATGTGTAGAAAGACAAAAATTGGCCAGTTGTACGGGTACGTGGCTTGTAATATATGAAGACTGAGAAAGATTATTCATCATTTTAAATATTTTTTACTCGGTAGCACAGAAAAAAAAAGTTCGATCTAAATTTGTTTATGGCCGTTTTTATTTTCTTTTGTTTAACAATTGATGACATCGACAGATCGATAGTCTTAAATATGACAATCAGTATCGACAGATAGATAGTCTTAAATATGACAATCAGTATCAACAGATAGATAATCTTAAATATGACAATCAGTATCAACAGATCGATAGTCTTAAATATGACAATCAGTATCAACAGATCGATAGTCTTAAATATGACAATAAGTATCAACAGATAGTCTTAAATATGACAATCAGTATCAACAGACAGATAGTCTTAAATATGACAATCAGTTTCAACGTGATAACAAATGTCAACTAAATCTGTTCATGCTGAATTATGGCTTTCGACCACGCCCAGTTGTCAATCTTTTTTTAAATAAATAGATAACGATTGAATGTTTTCCCCGCTCAATTCATTCTCAACTCATTCTCAACTCATTCTTAACTCATTCTCAACTCAACTCATTCTCAACTCATTCTCAACTCATTCTCAACTCATTCTCAACTCATTCTCAATTCATTCTCAACTCATTCTCAATTCATTCTCAACTCATTCTCAACTCATTCTCAACTCATTCTCAATTCATTCTCAACTCATTCTCAATTCATTCTCAACTCATTCTCAACTCATTTTCAATTCATTCTCAACTCATTCTCAACTCATTTTCAACTCATGTTATATTTGTACATGTAAACGATCCCGTCAATTGTTCACAGTGTTTACCGCTACACAATCAGGGCCGGATAAAGGTAGCTGTAGACAAGGGGTGCACAACCTGGGGCCGTAGAAGAGGGCAATGGCGGACGAGGAGAAAAAAATGTGTCTATATTTCTTTATTATTTATAGGTCATCATGGCGGACGTCTAAGTTCTAAATGAACGTTCAATGAGGATGTCGTGGGGAGAGTAAGGGGGGTGTTGTACAGTGTGCACTATGTATGTAGACTTAAGGCTTGCTACTAACAGAACAATGGGCCTAATGTTGGGAACTAAATGATAATGTATATCATTCATGCTATATAAAAGTATAAACGAGAGGTGATTCGCTTTCAGGACCTAAGGCTATAGATTTATAAGCCTAATGGTTAATCCAGCTTTGTAAACAAACTATAAATTGTTCCACAAAATGCACAGCTAAACAATGTATCATGTTCACAATGTGTGCAGCTAAACTTTCTCATTAATTGTACTTAATATGTTGAGTTGAACACATGACCGACTGTCGGATGTATTTGCTGACTGTCTGATGTATTGATCGACTGTCTGGTGTATTTATTGATCGACTGTATGATGTATTGACCGACTGTATGATGTATTGACTGACTGTCTGATGTATTGGTCGATTGTATGATGTATTGATCGACTGTCTGATGTATTGGCCGTCTGTCTGATATATTGGCCGTCTGTCTGATGAATTGATCGACTGTTTGATGTATTGGTCGATTGTATGATGTATTGATCGACTGTGTGATGTATTGATCGACTGTTTGATGTATTGGTCGATTGTATGATGTATTGATCGACTGTCTGATGTATTGATCGACTGTCTGATATATTGGCCGTCTGTCTGATGTATTGGTCGATTGTATGATGTATTGATCGACTGTCTGATGTATTGATCGACTGTTTGATGTATTGGTCGATTGTATGATGTATTGATCGACTGTCTGATGTATTGACCGACTGTCTGATGTGTTGACCGGCTGTCTGATGTATTGATCGACTGTCTGATGTATTGGCCGACTGTCTGATGTATTGATCGACTGTCTGATGTATTGGCCGACTGTCTGATGTATTGGCCTACTGTAAGATGTATTGACTGACTGTCTGATATATTGGTCGAATAAGAAGAATCTTAGATCGCAATAAACTTTGTGCTAGTTCAAACTTGATTGAATGTTTATTGGATGCGATCCAGAGTTTTATCAAACAGAAACTCGGTAAATTAATTGATTGATGGATGTTGTGTCGGAGGTTGTTTGTTGGTAGATAGCGTGGTGCACTTACAGTACATGTATTTCAAATGTGTTGTGTGTTGGTAGATTGGGTACTTACAGTTCATGTCTTTCTTATGTGTTGTGTGTTGTTAGATTGTGTGGTGCACTTACAGTACATGTATTTCAAATGTGTTGTGTGTTGGTAGATTGGGTACTTACAGTTCATGTCTTTCTAATGTGTTGTGTGTTGTTAGATTGTGTGGTGCACTTACAGTACATGTTTTAAAATGTGCTGTGCTATCAGTGTGTTATTAATATGCCTATATTTATTCGGTTACATAAGATCTGTGATATTCTTCCAAATGGTCATGATATCAGTCATTTCTTTCCTTCAATATCATTTGTATTAACAATTGTATATTGTAATGTTGTAGTACTCAATTAAAGGGTTTTGTCCGCTGGGGGTTTTGTCCGGATACCGTTTTCATGTTATGTTCTCCTAATGATATATTTTTTCTAATGTTATGCTCTTCTAATGTTATTTTCTCCTCATGTTATATGTTCTACTAATGTTATATTCTTCTGACTATTATGGTACAAACAAGTTCAAATTACTGTGACAACATGGCCAACGACACTTCCGGTAACGTTAAGAAACAAACATTATCCGAGTAAAGGTTGTATGTGTATGTCTCTAGACTTATATGACTGTCAATATTACACCTCATTCCTTGAACTGGGTCAAGGGTGGTGGTGGGTGGTGTCAGAGGGATAAGATAGAGGTGATTTGAGATTGAAAGGGGGGGGGTCTAATCAGATAAAAGCAACACTTGTCAGTATTGATCTAGTCTCTCTCCCTAAAGTTTCCTCCACCATTTTATTGGCCAGATTGTGGCCAAGTTTTTTTTTTGGTTTCTTTTTCTCTAATTTTCATGATTGGCGTCAGTCACCTGAACAATGACAGTTGTCATTTTGTTGTGTTAATACAGGGACAATTACAAGTGCTGAACAATGACAGTTGTCATTTATTTAGGTGTGTTAAGACAGGGACAATTACAAGTGCTGAACAATGACAGTTGTCATTTTGTTGTGTTAAGACAGGAACAAGTACAAGTGCTGAATAATGACAGTTGTCATTTATTTTGGTGTGTTAAGACAGGGACAATTACAAGTGCTGAACAATGACAGTTGTCATTTTTCTTGGGTTAAGACAGGAACAATTACAAGTGCTGAACAATGGCTGTTGTCATTTTGCTGTATAAAAAGACAGCAAATCGATAGTTTTGAGAAATTGCTGTTGTCTTTTTGCTGTTTCAAGACAGTCACAATAATATGACTAGTCAGGACTTTTAGGTACACACAGTGACAATGTAGATCTTTAGTCAGTCATTATTCGACCAAGGTACAAGTGAAAATTTAAAGAACAATGTAAAGATTAAAGTCTACTGAGAAATACAGAAACTGTTTAAAGAAAGGGATGTGTCAAGACCTATCTGCCCGGTCTACATATATCTCCCGTGGTGCCTCCATGGCAATAGCACTATCGGCTATGGTGAGGATGAAAGAAAGGCCTCATGAAACTGTCCCAATAGTTGTTTATAGGACCTGAGAGATAAACAGCTCATCTTTACCAGGGACTTCACACATTTACACACACACACACATTGACACACACACACACTGACACACACACACACACACTGACACACACACACACACACACACACACACACACTAACTACAATGGAAATTGAAGCTTTCAACTTCTTCAGGGTCATCAAAAGTAATCTCCATGAACTCAAGTAATTTGCATGGACCATGGCTGTGAATAGATTACAAAAAAAAAACAAGGGGGAAAAAATTAAAGAAAACGTGGAATTGAGCCCAATCAAGGAGACCGGATATCAAACTTTGCATCGTCTACATGGGTTCTTCATTTTAATGTATAGATTTCTTCAAATTGATTTACACTACAAATACATGTCTCTCTATCTCAAATATACTCATGTAGTATTTCATTACTGGATGTGAAACTATATATTTCAACGTAATAATTTAATGTCCATAATAAAATGTTAATAACAACAGCGGGTTGTTCCACTTTCTCTTTGTGGACTGTAATAATCAGATATTGGATTTAACCTGGAGATTTATTAATTATCTGGCCACTTAGTAGCGGAAGTAAAAATAGAAGTTTAGAGCAGACAAAATCTTGTCTGCTTGTCTCTACCAAAATCTATCGTCTAATAATTCTCGTCTACTTTTACTTTTTTTTTTAATTGGGTCTCTACCCAAATTTCCCATAGACACGTCCAAGAGAATGGTACCCGATCCAGCGGCATTTATGTACACAGAGGACTAACTCCAAGGGCAGCTACTCCTCGCTATCTGGACGTGTAATCTTTTTCTCCCCCCCCCCCTTTTTTTTTGTATAATATGTGTGAGAGAGAGAGAGAGAATCGAGGAGATGGGCCATGTTTACATTTTATTACCATAGATCTACAGTGCAATTTATTCGTGAGACAGGTCAAAAGATGGCGGAACCTTGGGGTGGGGGTGGGGGGGGAATATATAGAACTTGTTGACAGCAGACATACGATTAAGACCAGGCGGAGAAAATACGGAGCCAGATGGAATTAGGTGGGTAGGTCTGATTGAGAGGCGTACTAATAGGCATATGTTGGTTTAAAAGTTATACTACGCAGTTACGTAACAATAGACAAAACATTTAATTTTTAAATCATGCTACGGAGCGACATACACATATGCTATATAAAAGTTATACTAATGACACGTGATAATGGAAATTTCGCATCGCTTCAATGTAGTGATGATGTGTGACATAATGATGACAATTATGTGACAAAGTCGCTGGAAGGAAAGTCTATTTATAGAACTCAATTCTTTTATATTTCTTTATGTCTACCTAAACCTCTCTATCTGCAACTCTTTCGTTAGTTTTACATTCTCTCACTCTTTCTCTCTCTCTCTCTCTCTCTCTCTCTCTCTCTCTTCTCTTCTCTCTTTTTCTCTCTCCCTTAGTAACTCTTTAGTCAGCTTTGCTTTCTCTCTCTCGCTCTCTCTCTCTCTCTCTCTCTCTCTCGCTCTCTTTCTCTCTCACACACACATACACACTTCTGTTCTATCTCAGTCCCTAGACAATCTAGGGCCCCAATGACGTCATGGACTCCTAAATGTACCTGACAATCAATAAGTATCACGAGCATATCAGTCCACTACCAGAGTACCTCAGTCCACTAAGAGAGTACCTCAGTCCACTAAGAGAGTACCTCAGTCCACTACCAGAGTACCTCAGTCCACTAAGAGAGTACCTCAGTCCTCTACCAGAGTACCTCAGTCCACTACCAGAGTACCTCAATCCACTACCAGAGTACCTCAGTCCACTACCAGAGTACCTCAGTCCACTAAGAGAGTACCTCAGTCCTCTACCAGAGTACCTCAGTCCACTACCAGAGTACCTCAATCCACTACCAGAGTACCTCAGTCCACTAAGAGTACCTCAGTCCACTAAGAGAGTACCTCAGTCCTCTACCAGAGTACCTCAATCCACTACCAGAGTACCTCAGTCCACTACCAGAGTACCTCAGTCCACTACCAGAGTACCTCAGTCCATTAAGAGTACCTCAGTCCACTACCAGAGTACCTCAGTCCACTACCAGAGTACCTCAGTCCACTACCAGAGTACCTCAGTCCACTACCACTCAGTCCACTACCAGGTCATTCATAGTCAGACTGAGGGGAGCGTCTGTGACGCCTGAAAACTTTGGCCCCTGGCAATTGTTCAGGCCATGCGTCGCCCTGCTCTATTCCACCTCTCCCTTTAACCCCCCCCCCCCGGGGCATCTGAGCTGTGTGTGTGTGTGTGTGTGTTTTGTCCAGATCAAGTTTTTATTCCATTTCCTGTGATACTGTGTGTGTGTGTGTATGTGTGTGTGTGGTGTGTGTGTGTTTGTGTGTATGTATGTGTTTGTGTGTGTTTGTCATTTTCATCAAGCCCCAGAGTTGAATTATTAATTCCTCGTGAAATCGAACACTCTCGACACAACACACACACACACACACATACACACCACACAAAACACACACACACACATATTCACACATCCACACATACCACGCAGTGTGTTCATCCAGTTTAAACTGAGACTTCCTGATTGATACAAATTCTCCCTCACCCGAGATAAGCCGGGCACTAAGTCCGTAGACTGAGCCCCCCTGCCCCCATCCCCCACGCTAGCCGCGCCCACCCATCCACCCTTCTCCACTGCAGATTCCAGCACCTGCAGAGGATTGACATCAGCTCGATCATATATGAAAAGCGCTGTGGAGAGAGAGAGAGATGGAGGAGGTGTGGGGTGGGGGGGTGGAGGCCAAGTCTGCATCAATCAATGCTTCGTACACTCAAGATGTTCGCGGATGACGTGGAGACATCTTATTATTCAGCACTCGGATTAGCTGCCATACGTTCTATGACATGATTTTGATGTCCTCTGTCGGCAAAGGGTGTGTGGGGGGGCGGCGGCGGGTGGGTAGTAGGGGAGGAAATGTCAGGGCGGCAGCGTGTGCCAGAAGTTCTGGCGTGGAGCCTAACGAACGACTCCCCCCGATCGGCGCCCTGCCTGTAATCAATTACTTGCATTCTTCTCTTTCGTCAGCGTGAGATGTCTGACGTAATCACCAGACGTAGCTGGTGCTAGCTAGGTGGTCTTAGCATAGGACATAAATCACCTTGGATGATTTCTGTGAGATCTCGCACCTGTATTTATCAGCTATGCATGAACTTCATCGATTTCATCATATCGAGAGGTGTTATAGAAACAAAACATAAATGCCAGAATCTCAAGTGACAAACAAACAAGATAAAATCGGTGTTTATTTCTGTTTTAGTTATTTAATAATAGTTATAACACGTATAGACGCAGACAAACAAATACATACACATACACACAGACACAGACATGCGCACACTTGCAAACATTTACGTCCAACAGAAAATATTGAGAATGGGGACCAGAGCTAGAGGCAAAATATGAATACAGTTTACAGATAGATAGATAGATAGATAGATAGATAGATAGATAGATAGATAGATAGATAGATAGATAGATAGATAGATAGATAGATAGATAGATAGATAGATAGATAGATAGATAGATAGATGGATGGATGGATGGATGGATGGATGGATGGATGGATGGATGGATGGATGGATGGATGGATGGATGGATGGATGGATGGATGGATGGATGGATGGATAGATAGATAGATAGATAGATAGATAGATAGATAGATAGATAGATAGATAGATAGATAGATAGATAGATAGATAGATAGATAGATAGATAGATAGATAGATAGATAGATAGATAGATAGATAGATAGATAGATAGATAGATAGATAGATAGATAGACAGATAGATAGATAGATTAGATCACACATCAATTATATCAGTACTCGTACACCATTTGACTTCGTTGAAAATAAATTAAGTAAATCACCATACGCATCTGCTACCCTGCAGTCTATTTCACTGGTAAACAGTGAATTCATTGCCAGTGATATTTGAATCATTTTATACTAAGTCAACTATGCTGATTTGGAATATGTAAGTGATTTTTCTAGATTGGCTCTATTTTACGAGATAATTAAAATTAATTAAATAATATATGCACCGTGTTTGGAATTTGTCAGAAATTGCATGAAGTAAAATAGTGTACAAACAAATAGTAGTGAATCTGTTAATAGTCATGCAGAAATTTGTTCAAAATATATAAAATAGTGTTATAGAAGAAAACATTTCCATTTGAAAAACTAATTATGTCTAATTAATTAATTAATTAATATGTTAATTGTCTATGGTAATGCATTAGCAAATCGCTGTTTGCTCGACTTCCTTTTGTATGTGTCGTTGGTGCAATTGCTCTGGAGGCTCCAACAGTAGTCAGCCATCATATGTATGTCCCATCTTCCTTGATATCTCTCCTCCATCACCCTCATATCCTGATGGAACCTTTCGCCTTGTTCCTCACTGAAGTCCCCAAGGTTTCCTGAAAATTTGTCTAAATGACAGTGCAGGTAATGTACCTTGATGCTCGTATTTGTTCCAATGTTTCTGAAGTTAGCGAGCATATCTTGCACCATTTCTTCGTAATTCTTTGCTCTGTTATTACCTAAGAAGTTTCTGACAACTGAAACAAAACTGTTCCATGAAGAAGCTTCAAGGTGATCCATGAAATTAGGAAAATTTCGATCGTTGATGAGTTTCCGAATCTGAGGACCGTAAAAAATCCCAGCTTTCAGCATCTCGAGGTTCAATCCGGGAAATGATCTTCAAATATACTTAAAGCAATTGCCAGATTTGTCCAAAGCTTTAACAAATTGTTTCATTAAACCTAATTTGATATGAAGCGGTCCGAGAATGATCTTATTTTTGTCAACCAGTGGCTTGTTGGTGATATTTTCTTTACCTACAGTCATGGTTTCCCTTGCAGGCCATGTCACTCTTGTCCAATGATCTTGCCTTGCCCTGCTATCACAAAGGCACATGAAGCATAGGTATTTTGTGTATCCTGACTGCTGTCCAATCAAGAAGTTTACCATTTTTAGATCAACACAAATTGACCACTGATGCTCATAATAACGGACTTTCTGCAATACTGTTTTGATATTCTCATACTCTTCTTTAAGTGTTGTTGAGTGAGCAATAGGAAGAGATGCATAACGGTTACCATTGTGTAACAGAACACATTTCAAGCTTCTGATGGAACTGTCTATAAAAAGACGCCAGTCTTCGGAATGGTAGTCTTGTAGTCTTATTTGGAGCAGAAGTCCAGGGATGTCATTACAGTAAACAAGATCTTCCTCTTGGCTGAAATATGGAAGAAAAAACTCTTCTCTTTACCGATAAAATGTTATTTTAACTTCTGGTTTGAGAAAATTTCTTTCATTGAGCCTGGACGCTAAAAGCTCAGATGCTTGCTTGGACAGATTTCGGTCTCGTATTAGGTCATTGAGTTCTTCTTGGCTGAATGGTTGAGGTGTTGAAGAACTTCCTTCATAATCGCTTCCACTGTTTTCACCTGCCAAAAACTACAGATCTTGCCCCTCGTCGGAGTCTGATGGTGAAAGCTCTAATAATCCACTTCACTGCTATGTGGAATTGGTCTCCTTGCCGATTCAAGATCAGGATAATCCCACTTAGATTTCTTGTGGCGATTGAAGCCTTAAACATTCACAATACAAAAATAACAATCACCAAAATGGTCTTTTGGCTCTAACCATACCGTTGGTACACGGAAACTTAGACTTTTCTTCTCACCATTTGTCCACTGCTGTAGGCTCTCCACACAGTTTTTGCAGGCTTTATGGGGAGCCCAAGACTTGTCTTGGTCTCCCAGCTTCACACCGAAATAAGCCAAATATTCCTGCTGCAAAAATCGGTTATATTTCTTCTTTGCTTTTCAATCATGTATTCTCCACAGATTTAACAGAATACATTCGGATTATTTTTGCAGCATCTTCGTGATGAACTCATGATGTCTTTAGAAAGCAGCATAAAAGAGAAAAAAAAATAAACCAAGTTATAACTTGGTATAGTTAAATTAAACAAAAGACACCAAACTTATAGCATTTGTTTTACACAAAGGGTATAATCATATTTTCAATGATGTCCAATATCTCAAAACTAGAGCCAATTCAGCAAAAGCAGTGGCAGTTTTGAAATCAGCACCCATGAATTGCTAAAAATTCATTCAAACATTCTTGGCAATTCGAAAAAAAAATTTTTTTGTTGGGCTGTGTTTTCATTTTTTTTTTAAACCTAAACTGTTTGAAATCTATTCTGACTACACGATTATTTTAAGTGTACAAAACAAACATACAGTCGTCGTTATTCCAGCAATGAGACCGAGACAACAAATACATCTCAGTGTAAACACGTAACCTCCATATTCCCGCATCTGTCTATGTAGACAGAGTTACCTGCACTTGATTTCATTCACACAATCAACTCTTCTGACTCGTGTCTAAATGACATGTTTGTTGTAAATTGAGACATGTTTTCATAATTCTAGAATTACCATTCATCGCAGGAAGAAGAGGCTAAGCCATTGCGAATAACAGATGTTGGTTTTAACAGATATTTCTTTTATGTAACATTCTATTCCAATTTTTGATTGAATAATGCCATTAAAATTTAGGTACCCGTAGTTCGCTAATTTTATTTCATAAAAAATCAAATTTAAACATTATATAAAGACATCTAGTATTGCTTTGTGTATTTTTGTTTATAATTAGAAAGAAGCTCTTTTTGTGTGTGTTTAAGTCTGAATTGTGAAGTAATGTGTTACTTAATTCTTATAAATGAGAATACATGCAGACTTCATTTCACCAGAATTGTGTTGATGACGGGCTGAGATAATTGAAAAATGTAAGGGGCTTAAAATATAGAACTGAATCACCGTTAAACAATATTACACCTTTGTACATCGATGGTACACAATATTACACCTTTGTACATCGATGGTATACAATATTTCATGTAAGTACATCTAGAGTACACAATATTACATCTTATTATATAGATGGTACAGAATATTGCATTCTAGTACAGCCATAGTATGATCATGATCTTAGTATGATTACATCACAGTACATAGATGGTACAGAATTTAACACTTTATTAATCGCTGGTACATAACACCTTGGTACACCACATCACATCTTGGTACACCACATCACACCATATTACACCACATCACATCTTGATATACCACATCTCATCTTGGTACACCACATCACATTTTGGTACACCGCATCACATCTTGGTACACCACATCACATCTTGGTACACCACATCACATCTTGGTACACCACATCACATCTTGGTACACCACATCACATCTTGGTACACCACATCACATCTTGGTACACCACGATACACAAACTAGCATCACTAGTACGCCTTATTACCCCAAAAAGTGTCGTTCTTTATCACACATACAGTGCCGTCACATATCACATCTACAGTGCCGTACCTAGGGTATTGAGGGCCTAGGCTTAGTTACCTTTGGATCAACTAACATCATATCATACCAGGTAGAGTATCACATATGTACAATTGTACATCATATCACACCAGGTAGAGTATCACACATGTACATCATATCATACCAGGTAGAGTATCACACATTTACAATTGTACATCATATCATACCAGGTATATCACACATGTACAATTGTACATCATATCACACCAGGTAGAGTATCACACATGTACATCATATAATCGTGTTGCTACACATTTGTGTATGTACGATTTGTACGAAACGGTCTTTGCTCACCTGTTCAACACATTCAAACACCCAACAGAAAGCGAGAGTGAGTGAGAAAGAAAGAAAGAAAGAAAGTAAGAGAAACACAAACTGTCATTTCAGAATGCAGGTAGAGGAGAACCTCGTCCATCTGCAGGTACAGCCTTGTGTATACTTACTGACTGGGCCCACGCCCAATGCTGAACGTGCTCAATGGAGTAGGGGAAGGGGGGGGGAACAACTCACGTGGGAGGTCATGTCACGTCAGGTCATGATAACATTTGGTGTGTTTCCTGACTATTAAGACTGTTGTTAACTTGATAATTACAACAAGCTGATAATAAGATGTTGATAATACCAATAAGCTGTTGATAACAACAAGATAAAACAACAATCAGCAGCTGGTTATATTAATAACAGACTGCCTGCAACAAAATAACATTCTTCTAGTAACCAGCTGATAATGACAAACAGTTGAAAACATGGCTGACAATAGGTTGATGATAAAAGCACAGATTTATATCGTATTCTTACGTCGTAGCCCAGCAGTTTGACCAATAACTGACCAATATGAAATGTGTATGATAAATGAACGCGAGCAACACAAGCTAAAGTACAATGGTTGAGACTATTTCACTTTAATCAGCTGGGGAGATTTGTACAACTTAATCAGCTGGGGAGATTTGTACAACTTAATCAGCTGGGGAGATTTGTACAACTTAATCAGCTGGGGAGATTTGTACAACTTAATCAGCTGGGGAGATTTGTACAACTTAATCAGCTGAGGAGATTTGTACAAATTAATCAGCTGGGGAGATTTGTACAACTTAATCAGCTGTGGAGATTTGTACAACTTAATCAGCTGGGGAGATTTGTACAACTTAATCAGCTGGGGAGATTTTTACAACTTAATCAGCTGGGGAGATTTGTACAACTTAATCAGCTGGGGAGATTTGTACAGCTTAATCAGCTGAGGAGATTTGTATAACGTAATCAGCTGAGAAGATTTGTATAGTTTGATCAACCACTGAGATATGTCCAGTTTAATCAGCTGGGGAGATATGTCCAGTTTAATCAGCTGGGGAGATATGTCCAGTTTAATCAGCTGAGGAGCTATGTCCAGTTTAATCAGCTGGTGATATATGTCCAGTTTAATCAGCTCGGGAGATATGTCCAGTTTAATCAGCTGAGGAGATAAGTCATGTTTAATTAGCTGTTGAGATATGTCCAGTTTAATCAGCTGGTGAGATATGTCCAGTTTAATCAGCTGGGGAGATATGTCCAGTTTAATCAGCTGAGGAGATATGTCCAGTTTAATCAGTTGAGGAGATATGTCCAGTTTAATCAGCTGGTGATATATGTCCAGTTTAATCAGCTCGGGAGATATGTCCAGTTTAATCAGCTCGGGAGATATGTCCAGTTTAATCAGCTGAGGAGATAAGTCATGTTTAATCAGCTGTTGCGATATGTCCATTTTAATCAGCTCGGGAGATATGTCCAGTTTAATCAGCTCGGGAGATATGTCCAGTTTAATCAGCTGGTGAAATATGTCCAGTTTAATCAGCTGTAGACTCCCATCTTTGTCAGTTTCTTTCATTGAAGCTCTGGGCAAATTAATTTGCAAAGATCTAATACCTGTGGTAGTAATACTGAATTTATAGGGACCTTTTTTTTTGCAGAGTGTTATATTGGAATCCACATGAATCATTTGACATTATTTTTTTTTATTAAATATGGCAGGGAGAGAGACATCCACCGGCTTCCCCATCCCCAAATTTTACTTCTGATGTATTAAAATGCAATTCATGGAATGTAAACAATTATTGGATGTTTTTGTTCCAGTCCTGATATTTATTTTGTTTGTTTCAATCATCGGTAATTTCCTTTTCGTTTTTTTTTCTCGCTCATGTTTGATGTGTTTCAAATCTGGCCACTAAAAATTCAAAAAAATTCTTTGATCTATTTGGTTTCTAGTTTCTGGCATCGCGATGGGAATATTGAATATTTGAAACATCGACATGAATGGTACTGATGTATTTAAAACTTGATATGACGGATATTGATGTATTTAAAAATTGAAACTAACAAAAGTAACACTTTTTCAAGGAAATTACTATTTACTTTTAAAACTTATAAGAAAAACAATATGTAATTAGTAAAAGTTAAAATATTTGTATAAAAAAATCTTTGAGTGCATTCTTTCATTTTTTTCGAATAGAAGGCCTAAAGATCTCGTGATTTTTATTCTGTTAGGATACAAATTAAACCTGGTCATAATATGCTGCAACTAAAGCCAAACAATATATTTAATAAATATTTCAAGGATTGACAAAGCTGTTTCTGGTTTGAGAACATTTTTCAACTATAGTCCTAGACAGAGACATAGAAATTCTCAGTCACACATGACTGTAACAATCTTCTCAGTCACACATGACTGTAACAATCTTCTCAGTCACACATGACTGTAACAATCTTCTCAGTCACACATGACTGTGTTCTGCAACTAGTGGTGGGCCACGGACCAGATTACACTGTCTTGCAGGCCGACTTCGGCCTTTGGGGCTGTAGTTTGTCCATGATTGAGCTAGATGAACACTAACAACAGTAATACAGTAAAGTTTCGAGATCATTATGTACATACTTAAAAATATACGTTTGTTTTGACATAATAGTATTATTTCACATACTTCTGTTATATAAGTACATATTTATTAACATAATATTTATCAACATAATATTTATCAACAAAATGTTGTTTAACACAAAACCGTCTGTTTATCTAGCCCTAACCTTCATCTTAAGTTGATCTACTGAATACGTTAGTTGGTATAACCCGCTGGTACCTGCATCATAAGTTGATCGCCTGAATACATTACTTGGTAACTTGATGGTGATTTGGGCCATTAGTCTGTGGGTAGTTGGTTTGAATCGAAACCATGAACGTTTTGGCCAGCCCCCCTCCCCCTCCCCCCGGGGTAACAGGGAAGGCTAAACAATGGCGCAGTTCGCAATAAATATCTTTAACAATTGAAATGGTAGCCTGTTACAAAGTGCAAGTTTATAGGTTTTACATTGATTCTCTTCCCCTCCCCCTACCACTCTCTCCCTCCCCCTCTCTCTCTCCCTCTGTGTGTGTCTGTGTATGTATGTAATTAGCTGTCGTGATGGAAGACCAGAGCTGGTGACCAAGACAGACTTGAGACTAGAAGTAGACAAGGCTAATGACAGTAGTCGTCCCTCCCACCGCTGACACTGACCGCCGCATTGGACTTACTGGTCATCCTAACGAGGCTGGCACTGATCGAGTTGAAATCTGTGAGGGTTAGCAGGATAAAATAAAAACTGTCTTATTTAAGATGTCCATCACATGACATGACCAATTTCATTGTTAGACTTGAATAGAGCCCTTTCGGCTTGTAGGTACTAGTAACAGCAGGCACGCCGAGAGGGGGGGCAGGGGGGGTCATTGCCAGGGGGGCCCGCATCTGTAAGGGGGCCCGGCCGCCCCGACCAGGTCAATTGTTTCACGACTCATTGTTTATTAAGGGACCCGCAATGATGTCCTGCCCTGGGGCCCTTGTTGGCTCTCGGCGCCCCTGAGTAACAGTGTCTACTGTACATGTATCTTTGTACTTACTAGACATAGTGTCTACTTTACATGTATGTTTGTACTGACTAGATATAATGTCTACTTTACATGTATGTTTGTACTTACTAGACACAGTGTCTACTTTACAACTATGACATTTTGTCTTTGTAAGTGCTAGACACAGTGTCTACTTTACATGTATGTTTGTACTTACTAGATATAATGTCTACTTTACATGTATGTTTGTACTGACTAGACACAGTGTCTACTGTACGTGAATGCTTGTAAGTACTAGACACAGTGTCTACTTTACAACTATGACATTTTGTCTTTGTAAGGGCTAGACACAGTGTCTACTTTACAACTATGACATTTTGTCTTTGTAAGTGCTAGACACAGTGTCTACTTTACAACTATGACATTTTGTCTTTGTAAGTGCTAGACACAGTGTCTACTTTACAACTATGACATTTTTGTCTTTGTAAGTGCTAGACACAGAGTCTACTGTACATGTATGTTTGTACTTTCTAGACACAGTGTCTAGTTTACAGCTATGATATTGTGTCTGTGTAAGTGAATCAAACATAAAGAAATCAAACCTTTATTTTTTAAGTCAAACAAACAACATATTTTTTTTCTTCAGTTCACGTTGTCAAATTACACCATTTTAATGTTGGCAGACATATTGTGGAATATGAAGCGGACGATATATCTGTGCAGGTGCGTGCCTGTGACGTCAGTTATATGAGTGCACTTCAGTTACGTTCGTTTACTGGATAAATTATTGATATATTTCATTTGTACCCGAGTACTTACGCTGTACTCGACCCTACGCCAATTGAAATGAACTTGGTGGCGCGCGTCAACCCTGGCCAGATGAGCTTTCAATAGGAATTCGTTACACTACGTTATGTTCGAAATATGGGTGGGGGGAGGGGGGAGGTGTGATGAATTGTCCAGACTTGTTTCAGAGATTTATGCCAAAATAATATTTCCGTGGTTTTTTTTTACGCACCATTTCAAGCTGCCAGGTAAACGTTGAAAAAAAAAAACAGAGAGACGGAGGGGGGGGGGATAAAATCTTATAGCAGCTTAAAGTTTGGGAGAGTTCAGAGCTGTGTCACTTGAGCAGACGATGAAGTATCGCATATTAACAACCAATGAAAGTCACCGTTACTGCCCCATAAAACAAAACACTTCCGGTTTCTTACATATCTGGGGGTTGATTTGGTGAGAATTTTTTTTTAAAAAAAGGCGTCTTGTATATCAGGCGTGAGATGTCTGTAGACGGTGAATTGTACGTGTTCAAACTTAAAGTCAACACGTGTTAAATGTTTTGTGAAATAGTTCAAGGTGAATGAAGAAGACATGAGGCTTAATGATGATCTATTGTTTTGTTTTTTTTGTTTACTTTTTTACCTTTTGAAATTATGCTTCATTAATTGGCCTTTGTTTAAACAGCGTTGTGGTCAATTATCTGTCAAAGATGATGTACTATCTGAACACACACACACACACACACACAGAGAGAGACTGCTGGCTTCTAGATCACTTAGCCTTATTGCATCATTTACCTACACGCTGCATACGTACTGCACAGCAGATACACATACTACAAACCTGCATTTCTATCAGGCATGTTGTAACACACCTGTATTTCCGTCGGGCATGTTGTAAAACACCTATATTTCCATCAGCCATGTTTTAACACACCTATATTTCCATCAGCCATGTTATAACACACCTGTATTTCCGTCAGCAAGGTTGTAACACACCTATAATTCTATCAGCCATGTTGTAACACACCTGTATTTCCGTCGGCCATGTTATAACACACCTGTATTTCCATCAGCCATGTTGTAGCAAACACACTCTCCATCGAGTCTTGTAGTATTGCTCTACAACAGAGGTTCTTAAACTTATGTACTCCGCGAACCCCCACTTGAAAAAAATTTTTTTGACGGACCCCATCCCAACTTTAGGTACTTTATATATATATATATATATATATATATATATATATATATATATATATATATATATATATATATTTTACGATGATTTTTTTTTTCAAATGGCTTTGCGGGCCCCCAGTAAAGGCTTCGCGGACCCCCAGGGGTCCGCGGACCACAGTTTAAGAACCTCTGCTCTACAATACTAAACCACTACCAGGCAACATGGTGACTTCTGGCATTCACCAAACGACTGACTGACTATACAACGAACTATTTCCAATGTTTGGAAATGCCTAAAAGACTCTCCGATAAACTAATCTAATAACCTGGACCCTCTTGAATAGAATATACACATCATGATGTCATAGTGTCATACAAATATTTACATTTTCTGTTCAACATGTTTACATAACTTAATAGCAGACAGGTACCGAATTTTTTTTTCGCCCGGGGCTAGATCGGTCGAGATACTGAAAAATAGGTCATCTCTTTAAAGAGCCGGGATGAGATACCCGGATGAGTGTGATATGGAAAATGTGGATCTTTTAGTTTGAGTCAAACTGAATAGACGAATGAACAGGACAGGCATACGTTAGATAGATAGATAGTTCTGGCTAGCCATAAAAATAATTAGATAATTGATTGACATACATTTCTTCACATAAAACATCTAAAACTTTTATATGACAGCAAACAAAAACGTTAACTGGACAGGGGGAAAATCAGAGGAGAGGTAGAGAGAGAGAGGGAGGAAGAGAGAGAGGGAGGAAGAGAGAGCGGGGGTGGGGGGGAGGTGGAGAGAATGAGGGGTGGAGGGGAAGATATATTAATTGTAATCAAATTGTTCATTCAATAAAATGTGCTCAGACAATTAAGGCTTGTATTTACGGTAATCATTTTTTTGATAGAAAATATGTGACAATACATCTGAATGTATTCTCTAGACTCGTAAAGTAAACTTTCATCTAAACTTTCATTGAAACCTTCCATCTAATCTTCCATCAAAACCTTCCATCTAATCTTCCATCAAAACCTTCCATCTAATCTTCCATCAAAACCTTCCATCTAATCTTCCATCAAAACCTTCCATCTAATCTTCCATCAAAACCTTCCATCTAAACTTCCATCACAACCTTACATCAAAACCTTCCAGCTAATCCTTTATAAAAAAAAAATATTTCAGGTGCTCCCTACCTGACTGGCACGTGACTAGCACGTGGCCCTTTTTATGTCTCTCATTTGTTTTGAACTAGTGCCTGTGGCGTCCACCGGAAATTCAGTCTGCCCTCCCCATCGTTAGATGATGGTGCTATCAGATGGTGGGGAGGTGGGGTAAGATCAAGAACTGATGTGTGGATGGGAGGCTGGGGGGGGGGAGGGTTACTTCTGCCCAGGTCTAAGGGCGATCTGCCGCTCATTCTCGTCCATTTTAATTACAGACCGACCTTCTCTTTTACTGCAGTCTAGTCAGAGTTGTTGTTTTTTCTTTTTTACTCCCCCCCAAATTATAGTAAATGTATTTGATAACAAAGAGAATTGTGAATTGATTGGAACCGATGGTTCTGAGACGAAATACTGAGTTGCAAGTTTTAATGTTTCCCCTCCATACCCTCTAAACTTCAGGATTATTATTTATTTTCAAATAAAATAGTCTTAAGAGTTTAATCGAAATTAGCAGAAAAAAATCCGGTATATCAGAGTAGAAAAGCCCCAGATCCTAAGGCTCTCTGACTTACCAAATGTCCATCAGGATTGTTGAGTGACCAGCATCGTCTTAGAGAGTTGATTTTTTTTATATTGGTCAGGAATTCGTGGAAATCGGGTAAACAGAAAAGATGGCGGAGTCTTTCACTTTGCAGTGGCCGAGAACAAATGTAGAGATTAATCAATTGTTTGAAAAAATATGTACATGTCAGATAGTTGGCAAGGATTATTGGGGGTGGGGGGAGGGGGGTGGAATTTTCAAGCGGAGGCCTGGAAAGCCCCCAAAATTTACTGAAAAAAACTATTTCCCACAAATTATAATTAAAAGAAATATCAAGTAATAATTCAAGAAATGTCAACTAATAATTAAAGAAACATCAACAAATTATTACACAACATGTAATGCAGTCATAAATTACACAACATGTAATGCAGTCATAAATTACACAACATGTAATATAGTCATAAATTACACAACATGTAATGCAGTCATAAATTACACATGTAATGCAGTCATAAATTACACAACATGTAATGCAGTCATAAATTACACAACATGTAATATAGTCATAAATTACACAACATGTGATGCAGTCATAAATTACACATGTAATGCAGTCATAAATTACACAACATGTAATGCAGTCATAAATTACACAACATGTAATGCAGTCATAAATTACACAACATGTAATGCAGTCATAAATTACACAACATGTAATGCAGTCATAAATTACACAACATGTAATTCAGTGATAAATTACACAACATGTAATACAGTCATAAATTACTCAAACGCTCTTCGCATTTAGCAGCGGGCGTCGCACTTGGCACAATCAGGTCAAATCAATCCGGGGAAATATTTTTTTTTGTTACCTCGGTAAATGTGTATCTTTTTAAGTGCCGTGTTATCTGTGTTTGTGTGTGTGTGTTATCTTTTGGTTCTGTGTGTGATCGATCCTGTGTGTGATCGATTCTGTGTGTGATCGATTATGTGTGTGATCGTTTATGTGTATTCCCTCCTGATCAAATATACACTGTTTACATCGGTTTTATGAATTCTGTTTGTCTGTTTGTTGATTATTTGGGTCGATGAATCTATTACACGTGCGTAAGTTTATAGATCGAGTTTATTTTCAACTCCATGATTGGTGATCGATTTTTGTGTGTGATCGATTCTGTGTGTGATCGATATGTGTGTGATCGATTATATGTGTGATCGTTTATGTGTATGATTGATTACGTGTGTGATGCATTCTGTGTGTGATGATCGATTCCGTGTTCTTTAGATTCTGTGTATGATCGATTCTGTGTGTGATCGATTCTGCGTGTGATCGATTATGTGTGTGATCGATTCTTTGTTCTTTTGGTTCTGTGTGTGATCGATCCTGTGTGTGATCGATTCTGTGTGTGATCGATTATGTGTGTGATCGTTTATGTGTATGATTAATTAAGTGTGTAATGCATTCTGTGTGGGATGATCGATTCCGTGTTCTTTAGATTCTGTGTGTGATCGATTATGTGTCTGATCGATTCTGCGTGTGATCGATTATGTGTGTGATCAATTCTTTGTTCTTTCGAATCTGTGTGTGATCGATCCTGTGTGTGATCGATCCTGTGTGTGTGTGTTATCTGTGTGTGTGTGTGTGTGTGTGTGTTAGTGTGTGTGTGTGTGAATAGAAAGGAAATGTACAGCAGTTGGGAATATTCATGTTTGATGTTGGATTATGATTGGATAATGCAATTGCGTTCTTCAAACTGAGTTATCATACCCACCCCTCCCTCCTACCGACCCACATTACACGGCATTATTTGCTGACACAATAAAATAGACACACACACACACACACACACACAAACACACACACACAAACCCGCGGTGCAAGCTTTAAATTTATTGATTCTGAATGAAACCATTTGTATTCCCTCCTGATCAAATATACACTGTTTACATCGGTTTTATGAATTCTGTTTGTCTGTTTGTTGATTATTTGGGTCGATGAATCTATTACACGTGCGTAAGTTTATAGATCGAGTTTATTTTCAACTCCATGATTGGTGATCGATTTTTGTGTGTGATCGATTCTGTGTGTGATCGATATGTGTGTGATCGATTATATGTGTGATCGTTTATGTGTATGATTGATTACGTGTGTGATGCATTCTGTGTGTGATGATCGATTCCGTGTTCTTTAGATTCTGTGTATGATCGATTCTGTGTGTGATCGATTCTGCGTGTGATCGATTATGTGTGTGATCGATTCTTTGTTCTTTTGGTTCTGTGTGTGATCGATCCTGTGTGTGATCGATTCTGTGTGTGATCGATTATGTGTGTGATCGTTTATGTGTATGATTAATTAAGTGTGTAATGCATTCTGTGTGGGATGATCGATTCCGTGTTCTTTAGATTCTGTGTGTGATCGATTATGTGTCTGATCGATTCTGCGTGTGATCGATTATGTGTGTGATCAATTCTTTGTTCTTTCGAATCTGTGTGTGATCAATCCTGTGTGTGATCGATCCTGTGTGTGGTCGATTATGTGTGTGATCGATTCTGTGTGTGATATATTGCAGAGAATCTGTGGTGGTAGAATGAATTTTGTTTAAAAAGATTCACAATGCCTATATATTTTGCCACACATAGCCTTTGAAGAATGTGTTGGAATATTAGTAAAAACACCGTAGATTTGGGGAGGGGGGGATCAAGTTAAAAAATTCTCCAACCACTTGCTCACGTCGTCATCAACGTGTCGGCTGCATCAAACCAATCGCGCCGTAAAATATTTAGCCAGAGTGGTGTGCGACAGAAGACATTGTTACCATAGTTACCATTGTTTGCACTCTTATTGACGACGTACCGTTACTTCGCGGAAATACTTCCCTATGATCGATGACGGAATAACTTCCGGTTCATGTGTCACAGACTTGGCGAATGATGAACTCAGAAGATGTTCCTTGGGCGTCTCTGTTGTTATCTTTGATGGGTAAATGCCAAATCGTAGACTCCCTCCAGTTTACTGAGGGAGGGGGGGGGAGGGGTTCTATCTCCCCGTTCGTTCTGCTTTCATTATAGTCTGCTGTTGTTACCTGGCTTGAAAGCTGAGCGACACTAAAAGTCTGTCTGTCAAAAAAAAAGATTGTGAAAGTTTAACAAAATTCCATTTTGTTGCAAAAAAAGAAAATAGTATTTAAGTTTTCTGAAATCCTTTACGTCAAAATAGATTATGAAGGTTTTTTTAAAGTCTGTCTGTCCTAATGTATTCAGAAATCTAGTTTATTTTAATGGCCATATATGTCTTGTGTTGTAAATATTTCTTTCGACTGGCGATGTATGTTGCAGGTTTCTCTGAATATTTTTTAAACTATTTAGTGCATTGCAACACGGCGCATGTAATTTACTTGTCAAAATAAATTTAGACAAAAAGAATGGCGAATGGACGGATCGATACAATTATTGGTGGAGAGATAGACAGATTCTTGGACGTGATAGGTAGTTGGACACTAAGTTAGATAAATAGATGTTAAAGCAGACAAAAAGACAGACAGACAGATAGATAGATAGATAGATAGATAGATAGATAGATAGATAGATAGATAGATAGATAGATAGATAGATAGATAGATAGATAGATAGATAGATAGATAGATAGATAGATAGATAGATAGATAGATAGATAACAACAACAACAAACCCTGGTTTCACTCTTTGAACCCCCCAACACGCCCTGACGCCCACAACCTGTGACCTCTGACCTACAGTTGACCCGAGTGTAAAGATTGAACTACATGTTCGACTAGACGATATTAAGTGAGTGTGTGGGAGCACCATACACACTTCTTTGTAACCGTTGTGTGGGAGGATAGGATGAGCCAGACGGTACCTGTGGAACTCATGTCGGTACTCTATGGGTATACACCTGTAATATGGTTCTACTTGGTACATTTTCTATTCAGTCTCTCTAATATGGTTGTACTTGGTACACGGTGTTACGTAGTCAGCTACGCCTTGTGAACCTCTATGTCAATGATGACAGGTGGACCAAATGCGATTCACGGACTTTAGTTGGTTACTTTTTACAGCATGTGTGTGTGTGTGTGTGTGTGTGTTTGTGTGTGTGTGTGCGTACGTGTTTACTTGCGTGCGTGTGTGCGTGCGTGAGTGTGTGTTGTTGTTGCTCAATGAGTTTGTTTTTTTTTTAATTTTTCTTCTGATGTATTTTAAGAGATGACGTAATCCTAACTACTGTGAGAGTGTTGCTATTCTCTTCTATTATTACAAACTTTTAATCCGTATATTCTCGCTACTTTGTATACTATTCATGAAAGTGAGATTTGTAAATTGGCTACACATCTCCGGTAAATGTATTGGTAACATTGTACAGAAAAAATAATGTTATAATTGCGTCAATAAAACGAATATATGTGAACTTTGAACTATGAATGTTTGACTAAATTTAATGCTAGTACTTCTTAATATAAATGGTGTCGGCTTAGCAGTATAAATGTATAAAATTGTTTTAAATCACACTTTTCTCACATCTCTCAAAAATGTGTTTATTTATTTCACTAATTCAGGATTTACAGTTTAATGGATTTTTTTTTTAAATCCTCTCTTCAAAACACAAGGGACGTAATGAGGTGGTAGTATTGTACAGCGTTTTGTATATATACAACTTATCTTCTTTTCCCAAAATGTATTAAAGTATAACAAATTCAGAAAGAAACCATTCTGTTAACAGATCCACTCAACACAAAGGAAATATTGTTTTACACGGTTTTATTTCTTTTTTATTTTTCCTCCAAGAGACAATGATAGAATGAAAAATGTTGGGTCACTGGCAACGTTGAGTTCATGGCTTCTTAGATGTGTTCTTTTTAAAACTGAACACAAAAATAATTGTATATATATATATATTGCAATTTATTTAGGTCAGTTTTAGTATTTACTTACCCACATCCTAGTTATTTTTTTTATTTCGTTAGTTTTTTATTAGTTTTACTTTTACCTAGATAGTCTACATTAAATAAATTAGTCTGACTATTGTATCTCTACCTGTACCGATTCTGGACACGCATATTCCTCTATAAAAAATTATTTACCTGCATTTCAAGTGTACAAAGAAAATGGAGTTCGACTCTACCCCTGTGCATACACACACAGTAACTTACATTCTGGACATTGTTACGAACTACGCAGTTTGGTGGATGTTTGTGTTTATACAATACAAACAAAACAAACTGCCAGATGAATCGTTGTCCTAATATAGAATAGTTTACATAATTATATTTTCATTCAAGTTAAATTTTAGGTGAAATATTATTTTTCTTTAATTTTTGGAATTGTATTCTCCAATAGTCTTTTAAAGTTATCTTCCCTTTTAAGGATTTCTTGCCTCCCCTTGTTTTTGATTGATATATTCAAGCGGATTTTATTTTTATTTTATTTTGGCTTTCCGTGTGCCAAGTTTTATTTACTTTGGCTTGTGTGTGATTTGGTTATCTTCACTTCGCCAAACCACCAGAATGTTGGAGATGTTCGCTTTCTGCTTATATCTTTCACAGACTTTAAGAGTTTAGAATAACATGTCGCTGCTGAAATATTTCACTGCTGTGTCGTGTCACTCGGTGCACAAGTTGTACATAATGTACCTACGGAGATTTGATCTGGTCAAGTAGTCACAATACAACAAATAGTCAAACAATACAACACATAGTCACAATACAATACATAGTCACAATACAACACATAGTCACACAATACAACACATAGTCTCTAGTTACTTCTACAATACAAGTTGCAATGAAGCCATATTTCATAACCTTTCATAAATATTATTTATTTCAAATGTTAAAATATTTTTTTAATTTTAAATCTAATATCCATTTTCATGAGCATGTTGAATTTGTTATTTATTTATTTATTTAGTGTGTCTTTGTAAGCAAAATGTTGAGCACAAAAAGTTAAAGTGTTGAATATGGATAAATTTATCGGCTTCATGTAAACAAGCCAACACTACACTGCATATGAAGCTAACACTAGACTACATGTAAAGCTAACAATAGACTACATGTAAAGCTAACACTAGACTACATGTAAAGCTAACACTAGACTACATGTAAAGCTAACAATAGACTACATGTAAAGCTAACACTAGACTACATGTAAAGCTAACACTAGACTACATGTAAAGCTAACAATAGACTACATGTAAAGCTAACACTAGACTACATGTAAAGCTAACACTAGACGACATGTAAAGCTAACACAAGATTATATTTTTCAAACAACGCCATTTCTTTGCTTCAGTCTAGTGAACTCTGCACGCGCCTATAGATGTACTAACATATAAACACACTAAAGTGAAACAGTCTCTCAAAAATGTCATACCAGCAGATCGTATGGCAAATATTGACAAATCAACAGAGTTGGATGAGAGGATTGGGGGTGGGGGTGGGGGGTGGCGGGGGAGAGAAAGAGACTATGGGTTTAACCCGTTATAGTGATGGAAGCAAAACTTTACACACACTGCCCCTCCGATTCTGATCGTTTCATCCTAATTAATTAATCAAAACATATTACATTAAATTAATTAATCAAAACATATTACATTAAATAAAACAATAAATCAGGGGGATATCTTAGACTGACAGACTGAAATGAATCACATTTACTTGTCTTATGTTTTTTTTTTTTAAATCTAAACTCTTTGCGATTTGTGTCATCTGTGTTATGTCTCATAAGTATTTGATGTGTGTATACACAGAGATATCAATGTGATGACCTTTTGTCTTTATTTTCAGACATCAACACTATTACAAGTTGGTATCAAATAATCCACCTAGTTCTTACTATCAATGGATGTTCAGAATAAGATACAGAACTCCTGGATAGATTCAAACAAGATGGTAAGTAGGGAAAACTGTCTGTAGAGTCTATCACATGTGTAGATGTACAAGTCTGTCTATCACATGATTCGCTACTCATGATGTCAATACATGTCTGTACCGTCTGTCTATCACATGATTCGCTAGTCATGATGTCAAGAAATGTCTGTCCAGTCTGTCTATCACAGGGCTGGCTACTCATGATGTCAATAAATGTCTGTACAGTCTGTTTATCACATGAGTCGCTAGTCATGATGTCAAGAAATGTCTGTCCAGTCTATCACAGGGCTGGCTACTCATGATGTCAATAACAGCCACATTCCTGTTTTCTATATAAATTAGAACTCTAAAAAGATTTGTCGTATAAAGGCAAGAAATGTTTAAATAAACGCTGAGTCAACGGGAGCCACATTAAAGTCAAGGAAGATCCACATGTGGCCCTATAACACACAGTAGGCTAACGTTGGTCTATAACAAGAGTATACAAACTTTTTTTTTTTTTAATTTTGGGCCCACATCTGATAAACGCAATAATCTGACAATGCCGTCACAGTGCTAAAGTCCTCTTTCTTGTGGGGGGGTCGGGGAATTGCTGGCCTGATCAAACAGCCTGACTGGTCATATACTTTTACAAACACAAATCATTTTATAGCAATTGAAAAAAAGGCTAAGTTAGGCTAAGAAAAAAAAAATGGAAATTCCAATAAAATGCTCCTCCTATTTGGAAATTCCCATTCATTTCTTCATAAGGTGACAGCAACTGTAACAATTGTATTAAAAGAAATGAGTTATTCTGTCATATGCCCGGTCACGTGACACTGTTGCTAATGATAGAACCATGATTGAATCCATTACGTGGATGGCATGGGCAGCTACACTTTACGATTCTCACCAGGTCGGACGGGGTGTGTTCCTCACTGTCTTTATCTCCCTCCGTCACCACCCCCCCCCTCCCCTTTCGGCAGCCTAGCTATGGCTGCACGCGCCAGTCACACTAGCAGCAGACTCAGAGGCTTGTTTATCAACAAATTTCCAGAAACTTCCTTCATTGCTTACAAGAGCAGAGAGCGCATGCCGGAAATTAGCCTAGTCGTGGGATATTTGTCTGTTGTCTGTTTGTCATTCAATGCTCGCTGAATATCACGTGGCGTCTATAAATATCAACCAAACGAAATCATCCTTTCTTTATTTTAACCAATCAAACAAATTGTATCAGTTGCTAAGTAAAGTGTTTTTTTTTTAATTTGAAGGGAAGTCGGTAGGGTGTGATGGGGGGGGGGGGAGAGAGAGAGAGAGAGAGAAGGTCTGTAAATTTCCCAGGTCTATTCCGTGAATCAAAATATTGAAAAGTATAGATGTCAATATCTGATACAAATGTTAAAATCAGCCCCAAAGGTTAAAATTAGCTCCAGATATTAAATCAGCTAGCAATGTCTACGTCATATGTAAATGTTGAAATCGAGTCTAAGCTTTGTGTATCATCTTCTAACATCATCTCTGTCTATTAGTTTCAGCTTCAGAAGCTCTTATCAACTTCAGAAGCTCTTATCAGCTTCAGTTTTCACATTAGCACCAAATAATCATATCTCTCTCAATCGAAGGGTTAATATCAGATTATAAAAAATGATGTATATTACTAGTATCGCACAGGGGCCCGCACAAAGCCCAACCTTTATCATGTCTCTTCTTAGGGGGGGGTCTACTATTATCGTATGTGCCCGGGGCCTCAACCGATCTCAGACCGCTCCTGGTTAATAAAAAAAATGCCTTGGAATTAAAACGACGGGGTTGGTTTTTCCCTCATTCATATCAGAGTTGATAATGTTTGGACTAAGTCACAATGTTTCATTCCTATCAGAGTTGATAATGTTTGAACTATGTCACAATAGTTCCGTTCATCCCATAACTAAACTCACTTCTGTACTCACTCTCAGTGTTACGTGAGCTGTGTAACTATTACTCATCGTATTTAAACAGCTGTTTCCTGGAAACATGCCTGGCCAGCCGGAACTTACTGAGGGGGGTAGGTCAGCCTGTATCGTTTTGATATACATCTGACCTTGTGGGCCCAATCTGTAGGGGGCCTCCCTGGACACCCCCGGGTCTTGTGTACGGTTGGGGAGAGGGGTGGCTCTTTTTTTGTTATTTATTTAGACTTCGATTCAAATTTAATAGGGAATTATTTTTGTTTAGAACTTCGTCAGGAATACTTGAGCTGTATACATCCTGTGTATGGTGTCATTTATACCTGTCTATAGCCACAGTTTAACTCCCTTAGATGTTGTTATTTATACCTGTCTATAGCCACAATTTAACTCCCTTATATGTTGTCATTTATACCTGTCTATAGCCACAGTTTAAGCTCCCTTAAATGTTGTCATTTATACCTGTCTATAGCCACAGTTTAACTCCCTTAGATGTTGTCATTTATACCTGTCTATAGCCACAGTTTAACTCCCTTAGATGTTGTCATTTATACCTGTCTATAGCCACAGTTTAACTCCCTTATATGTTGTCATTTATATCTGTCTATAGCCACAGTTTAACTCCCTTAGATGTTGTCATTTATACCTGTCTATAGCCACAGTTTAACTCCCTTATATGTTGTCATTTATACCTGTCTATAGCCACAGTTTAACTCCCTTATATGTTGTCATTTATACCTGTCTATAGCCACAGTTTAACTCCCTTAGATGTTGTCATTTATACCTGTCTATAGCCACAGTTTAACTCCCTTATATGTTGTCATTTATACCTGTCTATAGCCACAGTTTAACTCCCTTATATGTTGTCATTTATACCTGTCTATAGCCACAGTTTAACTCCCTTATATGTTGTCATTTATATCTGCGGGGGACCCATATCTAAATAGTTTACAACTAATTTAGATTTAATTCTTAAACAATTTCAGTCAAATATTTGTTCATCCTGCCCGTAGTGAACACTGTGTCCGGATGTCCATCTGTCACATGACAAGTAAATCCCCAGTGTGGTCCGTGCTAAATAACATTATTGTTTAATATTTTGTTACCATGCCTTACGTATCAGTTGTCGTGTGGCTGACCTGATTTTGTTCGAAAATAGGTCAGGACATGAGAAATGGCTTAGTAATGTCACAAATGTTTCCCAGTTCACTAATCAATCGGCTGCGAAATCAATATATTATGTTACTGTCAACTTTTTATGAGCTTTTAATTTGTTACTTGTCCTGTGGGCCTGTCTGTCCTCCAAATTTTAATTTCACCTTTAGACATGTTCT